>CM064565.1:7477481-7762170 GCA_032716605.1 Paralithodes platypus | reverse complement strand
ACCCTTGTGAATACATTTGACTGTGTGCTGCTGTTTATATTAGCCTGGGTCTACCTGCATTATAATGACCCTTGTGAATACATTTGACTGGGTGCTGTTGTTTATATTAGCCTGGGTCTACGTGCATTATAATGACCCTTGTGAATACATTTGACTGTGTGCTGTTGTTTATATTAGCCTGGGTCTATGTGCATTATAATGACCCTTGTGAATACATTAAGGTTTATGTGTGTCTGTGTGCGTGTGTGAGAAAGAGGGTATGTGTATCACTACAGTGTGTATCTGTGTGATGTCTATATGTATATATAAAGTATATATATATATATATATATATATATATATATATATATATATATATATATTCATATTGTTATCCAATAGATGTACAAGTTCCTTTGTGTAATAATAATAACAATAATAATAATCGGTTTATTTCGAGCCGGCAGCCAATGAGGCTGGAAATACACAAGTCCTTAAACTAACTTATCCTAAGTAGGCTGCCACAAGAGCGCCTACATACCCCCAGACCAGGGAACCAGGTGGAACCCAAAGGTGGTGCATCCACACTTTACCTCCACAGCCAGGAAAGTTTTTGGCAGAAACCTCACCAGCAGGTAGCTGGGATAGAACCCGCGCTACCTGGGTCAAGCGACTACAGTATGGTGACTTAGTGCGCTCGGCCACTGTGACCGTGTGTATGTGTGTGGGTGGGTGTTAATCCAAGTATGTCTAAATGTCTGCAGATTCTGTGTGTACATTTATGTGTATGCATGTATGCGCATAGACTATGCATCTATGAGTACATGAGAGAGCGTATGTAAGTATATAAAGTGCATCGGAGAGGGAGAGATTGAATGTGTGTGTGTGTGTGGGTGTATATGTGTGTGTGTGGGTGTATATATGTGTGTATATGTATGTGTGTGTGGCTGTATATGTGTGTGTGTGGGGGTGTATATGTGTGTGTGTGGGTGTGTATATGTGTGTGTTTGGGTGTATATATATGTGTGTGTGTGGGGGTGTATATGTGTGTGTGTAGGTGTATATATGTGTGTATATGTGTGTGTTTGGGTGTATATATATGTGTGTGCGGGTGTATATGTGTGTGTGGGTGTGTATATATATGTGTGGGGGTGTATATGTGTGTGTGTGGGGGTGTATATATGTGTGTGTGTGGGGGTGTATATGTGTGTGTGTGGAAGGGTGTATATGTGTGTGTGTGGGTGTATATGTGTGTGTGGGGGTGTATATGTGTGTGGGGTGCTCTCTTGTGTGTGTGTGGGGTGTCTCTGTGTGTGGGGTGTCTGGGTGTGTGTGGGGGTGTCTGTTTGTGTGTGGTGTGGGGTGTATATGTGTGTGTGTGGGGTGTCTCTATGTTGTGTGTGTGTTCTGGGGGGTGTCTCTCTGTTTGTGTGTGGGGTTTCTCTGTTGTGTGTGGGGGGTTCTGTGTGTGTGTGGGGTGTATATGTGTTGGTGTGGGGGTGTCTCTGTTTGTGTGTTGGGGGTGTATCTGTGGTGTTGTGGGGGTGTATCATGTGTGTGTTGGGGGGTGTATATATGTAGTGTTGGGGTGTCTGGGGGGTGTCCTGTCTGTTATATGTAATGGTGTGGGTGTATTATGTGTGTGTTTGTTGTGGTATCTTGTGTGTGTGTGGGTGTGTTATGTGTGTGTTTTGGTGTATCTCTTGTGTGATGTGTGGGTGTCTCTCTGTGTGTTTTTGTGTATCTCTCTGTGTGTGGTGGTGTGTTGTGTGTTTGTGTTGTGGGGGTGTCTGTGTGTGTGTGGGGTGTATGTTGGATTCCTGTTCACCTCTGTGGGGTGGCAGTGGGTTGTAATTGCAGTTTGGACAAACTTCCCAATCCCGCTATTGCGCTTAATCCCAATATACCCTGCAACTCACACAGGACCTTCCTACCTTATCCATACGAAGAAACGTTGCATCCCTTGCATTATTCTATAGATTTTTCACAGCAATTGTTCCGAGGAACTTGCTTCATGGTGCCGCCTCTCCACATCTTTTCCCCGTAGAACTAGGGCAGCTGAGAGCGCCCATTATTTACACTTTCTCCTCCACAATGCAGAACTTCTGCTTATCAGAATCATTTATCCCCAGAGCTACTACTCTTTGAATTCACTTCCCTCGAATTGGCTTTCCACAAACTTACAATCTACAAATGTTTAAATCCAGTTGTTGACAAACATTTGTATTAATGGGATGCCTTTAGGCACATGGACCTTTTTGTTTTATCTGTGTTTTTCCTTCCTCCGTTCATTGTCTCTGAAAAACAATATTATATATATCTATATATGTGTTCCAGAGTGTTTGGGTGTATATATGTGTTCCAGAGTGTTTGGGTGTATATATGTGTGTGTGTGTGGGGGTGTATATGTGTGTGTGTAGGTGTATATATGTGTGTATATGTGTGTGTTTGGGTGTATATATGTGTGTATGTGTGGGGGTGTATATGTGTGTGTGTGGGTGTATATATGTGTGTGTTTGGGTGTATATATATGTGTGTGTGTGGGAGTGTATATGTGTGTGTGTGGGGATGTATATGTGTGTATATGTGTGTGTTTGGGTGTATATATGTGTGTATATGTGTGTGTGTGTATATATATATATGTGTGTATATGTGTGTGTGTGGGTGTATATATGTGTGTATATGTGTGTGTGAGTGTATATATGTGTATATGTGTGTGTGGGTGTATATATGTGTGTTTGGGTGTATATATATGTGTGTGTGTGGGGGTGTATATATGTGTGTATATGTGTGTGTGTGAGTGCATATATGTGTGTATATGTGTGTGTGTGAGTGTATATGTGTGTGTATATGTGTGTGTGTGGGGGTGTATATGTGTGTGTGTGGGTGTACATATGTGTGTATATGTGTGTGTTTGGGTGTATATATGTGTGTGTGGGTGTATATGTGTGTGTGTGAGTGTATATATGTGTGTATATGTGTGTGTTTGGGTGTATATATGTGTGTATATGTGTGTGTGTTTGGGTGTATATATGAGTGTGTGTATGTGTGTGTGTGGGTGTATATATGTGTGTGTGTGGGGTGTCTCTATGTGTGTGTGTGGGTGTCTCTCTGTGTGTGTGTGGTGTATCTATGTGTGTGTGTGGGTGTCTGTGTGTGTGGGTGTTGTGTGGGTGTCTCTGTGTGTGTGTGGGTGTCTGTGTGTGTGTGGGTGTCTCTGTGTGTGTGTGTGTGGGTGTCTGTGTGTGGGTGGGTGTGTGTGTGTGTGATAGTGGTGCATATGTGTGTGTGGTGTATATATGTGTGTGTGTGGGTGTATATATGTGTGTGTGTGGGTGTATATATGTGTGTGTGTGGGTGTATATATGTGTGTGTGTGGGTGTATATATGAGTGTGTGTATGTGTGTGTGTGGGTGTATATATGTGTGTGTGTGGGTGTATATATGTGTGTGTGTGGGTGTATATATGAGTACAAAGTACAAAGGTGTGTGTGTGTGTGTGTGTGTGTGTGTGTGTGTGATTTGCGTACTGGAACATTCTAACGTACTTCCATCGCCTCACCCTTAACCTTTATAGAACAATCTGTGACATTATAACACACACACACGCACACACACACACACACACAGACACACACACACACACACACACATTCCCACGTACATACCCTCCATAAAAACATTGAATACCTGTATATAGTTAACCATTAACCCCTTCAGTACCGGCGACGTCTTTCAACTATATTCCGGCTGGTATTAGACGATGTTTTCAGTGTACTAAGGGCCTCCAGCAATTAACAGGCTTCGAACTATCTCACTTAACCCTTTTTACTACCACAGATCCTTCTTAAACTGCACAAAACCGTCTAAATATAGCTAGAATAAAACTACAAAGACGTCACCGGTATAGAAGGGGTTAATATAATGATCATACATATTGGTTAATTAGTTTCTGACCGGTAATTGGGGGATTAATTAAGGGGAGATTTCCACCTGGAGGATTTTTTTCAGAACCTCTTTCTCCCTCATGTTTTGCCCCATTACTTGTGAGATTTAGAGACGCTTGCCCCATTACTTTGGCGATTTTAAGAACCCTCGCCTCATTTCTGTCAATTTTAAGACCATTCGTGCCATTTAGGTGTCGATTTTTTCCTGGCGAGCGATAGCGAGCCTGTAATTTAAGGGGAACCGGCCTTTGGCCGGGAAATTTTTCTACCGAAAAATGTACAAATTTATCTTGAAAGGAGGTCAAAAAACAAATTCTACCGAAAAATGTACAAATTTATCTTGAAAGGAGGTCAAGGGGGAGTAATTTTAAGCTTGATGGAAGTCTAGGGAATCAACTAAAAACCTCCCCTTAAGGCTATAGCAAAAACAAAACTACACTGTAACACAATGATGGGTGTGAAAAGGGTGTACAATGATGGGTGTGAAAAGGGTGTACAATGATGGGTGTGAAAAGGGTGTACAATGATGGGTGTGAAAGGGTGTACAATGATGGGTGTGAAAAGGGTGTACAATGATGGGTGTGAAAAGGGTGTACAATGATGGGTGTGAAAGGGTGTACAATGATGGGTGTGAAAGGGTATACAATGATGGGTGTGAAAGGGTATACAATGATGGGTGTGAAAGGGTATACAATGATGGGTGTGAAAGGGTATACAATGATGGGTGTGAAAGGGTGTACAATGATGGGTGTGAAAGGGTATACAATGATGGGTGTGAAAGGGTGTACAATGATGGGTGTGAAAGGGTGTACAATGATGGGTGTGAAAGGGTGTACAATGATGGGTGTGAAAAGGGTATATAATGATGGGTGTGAAAGGGTGTACAATGATGGGTGTGAAAGGGTGTACAATGATGGTGTGAAAGGGTGTACAATGATGGGTGTGAAAGGGTGTACAATGATGGGTGTGAAAGGGTATACAATGATGGGTGTGAAAGGGTGTACAATGATGGGTGTGAAAGGGTATACAATGATGGGTGTGAAAGGGTATACAATGATGGGTGTGAAAAGGGTATATAATGATGGGTGTGAAAGGGTGTACAATGATGGGTGTGAAAGGGTGTACAATGATGGGTGTGAAAGGGTATACAATGATGGGTGTGAAAGGGTGTACAATGATGGGTGTGAAAAGGGTATACAATGATGGGTGTGAAAGGGTGTACAATGATGGGTGTGAAAGGGTGTACAATGATGGGTGTGAAAGGGTATACAATGATGGGTGAAAGGGTGTACAATGATGGGTGTGAAAAGGGTGTACAATGATGGGTGTGAAAAGGTGTACAATGATGGGTGTGAAAAGGGTGTACAATGATGGGTGTGAAAGGGTGTACAATGATGGGTGTGAAAGGGTGTACAATGATGGGTGTGAAAGGGTGTACAATGATGGGTGTGAAAAGGGTATATAATGATGGGTGTGAAAGGGTATACAATGATGGGTGTGAAAGGGTGTACAATGATGGGTGTGAAAGGGTATACAATGATGGGTGTGAAAGGGTATACAATGATGGGTGTGAAAGGGTGTACAATGATGGGTGTGAAAGGGTATACAATGATGGGTGTGAAAGGGTATACAATGATGGGTGTGAAAGGGTATATAATGATGGGTGTGAAAGGGTGTACAATGATGGGTGTGAAAGGGTATACAATGATGGGTGTGAAAGGGTGTACAATGATGGGTGTGAAAGGGTATACAATGATGGGTGTGAAAGGGTATACAATGATGGGTGTGAAAGGGTGTACAATGATGGGTGTGAAAGGGTATACAATGATGGGTGTGAAAGGGTATACAATGATGGGTGTGAAAGGGTATACAATGATGGGTGTGAAAGGGTGTACAATGATGGGTGTGAAAGGGTATAAAATGATGGGTGTGAAAGGTGTACATGATGGGTGTGAAAGGGTATATAATGATGGGTGTGAAAGGGTATACAATGATGGGTGTGAAAGGGTATATAATGATGGGTGTGAAAGGGTGTACAATGATGGGTGTGAAAGGGTGTACAATGATGGGTGTGAAAGGGTATATAATGATGGGTGTGAAAGGGTATATAATGATGGGTGTGAAAGGGTGTA
This sequence comes from Paralithodes platypus, assembly GCA_032716605.1. Lineage (NCBI taxonomy): Eukaryota > Metazoa > Arthropoda > Malacostraca > Decapoda > Lithodidae > Paralithodes > Paralithodes platypus. The sequence goes on along the minus strand of CM064565.1, from coordinate 7,756,113 downwards.
CAATGATGGGTGTGAAAGGGTATACAATGATGGGTGTGAAAGGGTATACAATGATGGGTGTGAAAGGGTATATAATGATGGGTGTGAAAGGGTGTACAATGATGGGTGTGAAAGGGTGTACAATGATGGGTGTGAAAGGGTATATAATGATGGGTGTGAAAGGGTATATAATGATGGGTGTGAAAGGGTGTACAATGATGGGTGTGAAAGGGTATACAATGATGGGTGTGAAAGGGTATACAATGATGGGTGTGAAAGGGTGTACAATGATGGGTGTGAAAGGGTATACAATGATGGGTGTGAAAGGGTATACAATGATGGGTGTGAAAGGGTATACAATGATGGGTGTGAAAGGGTGTACAATGATGGGTGTGAAAGGGTGTACAATGATGGGTGTGAAAGGGTATACAATGATGGGTGTGAAAGGGTGTACAATGATGGGTGTGAAAGGGTGTACAATGATGGGTGTGAAAGGGTATACAATGATGGGTGTGAAAGGGTATACAATGATGGGTGTGAAAGGGTGTACAATGATGGGTGTGAAAGGGTGTACAATGATGGGTGTGAAAGGGTGTACAATGATGGGTGTGAAAGGGTGTACAATGATGGGTGTGAAAGGGTATACAATGATGGGTGTGAAAGGGTATACAATGATGGGTGTGAAAGGGTGTACAATGATGGGTGTGAAAGGGTGTACAATGATGGGTGTGAAAGGGTATACAATGATGGGTGTGAAAGGGTATACAATGATGGGTGTGAAAGAGTGTACAATGATGGGTGTGAAAGGGTGTACAATGATGGTGTGAAAGGGTATACAATGATGGGTGTGAAAGGGTGTACAATGATGGGTGTGAAAGGGTGTACAATGATGGGTGTGAAAGGGTATACAATGATGGGTGTGAAAGGGTATACAATGATGGGTGTGAAAGGGTATACAATGATGGGTGTGAAAGGGTGTACAATGATGGGTGTGAAAGGGTGTACAATGATGGGTGTGAAAGGGTATACAATGATGGGTGTGAAAGGGTGTACAATGATGGGTGTGAAAGGGTGTACAATGATGGGTGTGAAAGGGTGTACAATGATGGGTGTGAAAGGGTATACAATGATGGGTGTGAAAGGGTATACAATGATGGGTGTGAAAGGGTGTACAATGATGGGTGTGAAAGGGTGTACAATGATGGGTGTGAAAGGGTATACAATGATGGGTGTGAAAGGGTATACAATGATGGGTGTGAAAGGGTGTACAATGATGGGTGTGAAAGGGTATACAATGATGGGTGTGAAAGGGTGTACAATGATGGGTGTGAAAGGGTGTACAATGATGGGTGTGAAAGGGTATACAATGATGGTGTGTGAAAGGGTATACAATGATGGGTGTGAAAGGGTATACAATGATGGGTGTGAAAGGGTGTACAATGATGGGTGTGAAAGGGTATACAATGATGGGTGTGAAAGGGTATACAATGATGGGTGTGAAAGGGTATACAATGATGGGTGTGAAAGGGTACAATGATGGGTGTGAAAGGGTATACAATGATGGGTGTGAAAGGGTACAATGATGGGTGTGAAAGGGTGTACAATGATGGGTGTGAAAGGGTGTACAATGATGGGTGTGAAAGGGTGTACAATGATGGGTGTGAAAGGGTATACAATGATGGGTGTGAAAGGGTATACAATGATGGGTGTGAAAGGGTGTACAATGATGGGTGTGAAAGGGTGTACAATGATGGGTGTGAAAGGGTATACAATGATGGGTGTGAAAGGGTATACAATGATGGGTGTGAAAGGGTGTACAATGATGGGTGTGAAAGGGTGTACAATGATGGGTGTGAAAGGGTATACAATGATGGGTGTGAAAGGGTATACAATGATGGGTGTGAAAGGGTGTACAATGATGGGTGTGAAAGGGTGTACAATGATGGGTGTGAAAGGGTATACAATGATGGGTGTGAAAGGGTATACAATGATGGGTGTGAAAGGGTGTACAATGATGGGTGTGAAAGGGTATAAAATGATGGGTGTGAAAGGGTATATAATGATGGGTGTGAAAGGGTGTACAATGATGGGTGTGAAAGGGTATATAATGATGGGTGTGAAAGGGTATATAATGTGGCCATAATAATCTACGTTATTAAGGGGGTAGTACTCGCTTTTTATGGACCCCCTTCTCCCTCATGTTTAGCATATTAGTTTTGAGGTTTTAAGACGTTTGTTCCGTTAGTTTGGCGATTTTGAGACCTTTCGCCTCATTTGGCTGTCAATATTAAGACCTTTGGTGTCCTTTAGGTGTCGATTTTTTCCTGGCGAGCGATAGCGAGCCTCTAATGTCTTATACTCGCTACACTAATGAATCAAAACGTCTTAGAATAAATAAACTAATGGAGTAAAACTAGGGAGGGGTTCTTAGATACAGTTATCTGGTGTAATTGATCACTTGCGAGTTTCAGGCTATAAGGAAGTTGGAGCTGTAGACATCGATATTTAACAGAATTACCAGGTAAAATACGGTCGTAGTACATTAATAAATACACGAAACCAAATTTATCATACTTTTAAGGGGAGATTTCCACTTGAGGGATTTTTTTCTTGACTCCTTTCTCCCTCATGCTTAGCCCCATTGTTTTTTCTAATTTTAAGACGTTTGCCCCATTATTTTGACGATTTTAAGAACTTTCAACCCATGTCTGTCAATTTTAACACCTTTCGTGCCATTCAGGTGTCGATTTTATCCTGGCGAGCGATAGCGAGCCTGTAATTTAAGAGGAACCGGCTTTCAGCCGGGACATTTTTCTACCGAAAAATGTACAAATTTATCTTGAAAGGGGCTCAAGGGGGTGTAATCTTAAGCTTGAAGGATATATAGGGACCAAACTAAAAACCTCCCCCCTTAATCTATCAGAAACCCACATTAGTATTGTATTTCTGTTTAATATCGTTGTTTATGGCTCCAACTTCCTTATAGCCTGAAACTCGCAAGTGGTCAATTAATTATCCGTTTTCCTGGTGTTATTGGTGCCACGGGAACACAGTGGTGAAAGTGGAGGGGCAGCGGCGGATTCACACATTCCAGCAACATTTATCAACAACCCTGATCTGGCAGCTTGTGGAATAGACCTTGGAGGATATGTGTTTGCCAGAAATAGTCCATCGTCAATCTAGTTCCGACACCATAGTAAGGGGGTCGCCGGCTTGTTTTATTTGTTTCACCTTTTCTCTGTCCTTGTCTTGTATCCATCCGGCCCCATTCAGCCAACTGTTTTACGACGTTTATCCCCATCCAGGTGTCGATTTCTTCCTGGCGAGCGATAGCAAGCCAGCATTGTATGGAGAAATCCGGCTTCGCCGGAGCCATTTTCTATCGAAAAATTTACAAATTTAGCTTGATGTCAAAACAAAAATATATATATATGCTGGCTCGCTACCGCTCGCCAGGAAAATCTTGACACCTGATGGGGGTAAACGTCTTAATACAGTAGGCTAAATGGGGCCGAATGGATACAAGCCAAGCCAAAGAGAGCGGGAGAGAAAGAGAAAACAAGCGAGGTGGGCTCCCGTAAGTCTCAAAATATTGCCAGAAGAGCGTTCCGGGAAAAAGCACTCGTGAAAATACCTGTTTACACGACCCTCACTTACAGTATATCCTCAACTTTGATCTGGTAGCTTGTGGAATAAACGGTTTTGGTAGAATTTTGATAGCAGTGATAATATATATTCAGTTTAACTGATTAAGTCAGTGCAAATTCGCCTGGAAATGTATTCAGAAAAGACCTTCGTTTTATAAGTTGCGTGGAAAATCGCTTGTGTAGGTCCACCCTGGGGTCCACACAAGGGGCGTATATAGTTCATTAACTGTTTTTACTGGAGAGATGTGGGAGTTTCCTTGAGAGTTTAACGCTTTAATGCCTCTCTCTCTCTCTCTCTCTCTCTCTCTCTCTCTCTCTCTCTCTCTCTCTCTCTCTCTCTCTCTCTCTCTCTCTCTCTCTCTCTCTCTCTCTCTCTCTCTCTCTCTCTCTCTCTCTTATATATATATATATATATATACATATATATATATATATATATATATATATATATATATATATATATAATATAGATAGATAGATAGATAGATAGATACTTAGATAGTAGTACCAGGCTCCCCCTCACCAATCAGGGGCCTAGATCGACGGCTGGTAATAAGCGGACATGGATTGGCCAGCCGGGGCAGGAAAGAAACACCACCAGGGATATCACCACCATGAACATTGCCAACTTTCAACCCTTAGTTTGAGTCCGGCCTCTCTTATTCGCTGTAGTACCTGACTGAGACGCTGTAGATGTTCTTCCCAGATGTTTCCATATATTATGATGTCATCCAGTTACGCCAGACATATTTCCCAGGTGAGGCCATTGAGGACAGATTCCATTAGGCGTGAGAAAGTGGTAGGCCCGTTTCAGAGACCGAAGGAAAGCACATTGAACTCGTAGAGGTGGCCCCCACTGGTGAAAAATGCAGTCTTCTGTTGATGATTTTTCTTAATGGGGACTTGCCAGTATTCCGCTTGTAGATCCAGGGTGGTGAACCATTTGGATCCGTGCAGGGAATCCAGGGAGTCGTCTATCCTGGGTAAGGGTGTGGCGTCTTTGATGGTGGCGTCATTTAGTCGTCTGTAATCTACGCAGAACCTAGTAGATCCATCTTTCTTCTTGACTAGGACTACCGAGGAAGACCAGGGACTGACGGAGGGGGTGGATATTCCTGCGTCGAGCATTTCTTGTACTTGTCGGTTTTCCTCCTGCCGCTGCAGGGTTTTTTTTCGTCCGGGAAGGTTGACGGATGGGAGGTCCTTCGGTGTGAATGGGGTGTTCGACGACTTTAATTTGCCCGATTTCGGTGGGTGTTTGGGCGAATACATCTGCGAAATTATGGAGGACTTTCAACAGTTGTTTTTGTTGTGACGTAGTTAACTTCTCCGGAATGGAGGGGAGGATGAGTGGTGTTGTAGGTGCAGGAGTTGAGGGTGTGACATCATCAAAGGTTTCGAGATCGCCAATGATTAGACCTTTGGGTAATGTGAGGGGCTCATTGGAGATGTTGGCGACAAGAGCGGCATTTCTGTTAGGGGGCACTATAGCAGGTTGGACTCTGCACCTGTCAGCTCGAGGTTGTTCAAGCTGAGGAGAAAATATCATAGGCTTATCAGTTGTGTGACGTAAGGGCACCCACTGTTGATGTTGCGCAGGTATCAATACTCGTTGCGAGGTCACTGCGAGGGTCACTACGGTGATGGAGGCTGATGGTGAAGGCCCTGGAGGTTTTGGGCAGGGGGGGCCTTACTGAGGTAGGTGGTCGATTTTGTGATGTCTTGGTCTTCATCAGAATCTTGTTCCTCGGGATGACTTTAGGTGAGGTTACAGGAATTGTAAGTTTTTTTCTTTTTAAATGTTAGACGTCGTTGGCCGCAATCTAACTGAGCTTGTAACCGTTGCAATACGTCTAATCCCATATATCCGTCATATTGAGTGCACTTGGAATAAAATACTACAAAAGGATGACGGTAGGAAGCTTCTGGTTCTGGAGTGGTAATATGCAGGACGTGGTCTCTCCTCAGATGACTAGGGGCGTGTCGCCTGCACTGATGAGGTTTGTGGTAGAGGCGTGTAACATTCCCAGCTTGCGGCGATGTATTAAATAAACACGATCTCACAGCTCCGGTGTCTATGAGAAGACGGACTGGGATGCCTTCAAGTTTTCCTAGATGGTAAATAGGGGGTTCTTTGGTAATCACAGACTCCCCCACCGATTCCATAATGGGCGGGAGAGGTTTTAAAAAACTTGAGGAAGATCTGTGTCCTCTACATCTTCTTCTTCTTCCACTGCATGAATTGGGTTGAGTTCCATAGGAGAATATTCTTTGTCATGGTATTCTTCTTCCAGTTCCAAATCCCAGGATTCTTCTTCTGCTACAAGGACCCTGTTTAGCGAACTCCGTTGTTTAGCTTGATCCCTAATATAATGTAGGGGGCATGCTGAGTTGCAGGCCTTGAAGTCAAACGGGTTGATGGTGACGATGGGGCTATCCCGGCTTCTTTGTGAGGGCGTGTGACGTTTGGGACCTCGATTGGTTTGGCTGGTATGTGGATATACTCGGCTAGGAGTGTTGTGGGTGGGTTAAATCCGCTGACCCGAATGTGGGCGGCCTTGTGAGTAGGGTTGAGGGCGGCCCTGTGGCACATACTGCGGTCTTGATCCATAATTATTAGAGTGCCCTGGTTTTCTGCCTCCTTGTGGGTGTGTGGGAAACCGATTAATGGCTCCCACTGTGGAGGTTTTAGGCCGGGTGGCCAACAGCTTTCGAATTGTAATTATATCTCTGGCGTAGCCGACGGGATCGTGAATCAGGAAATGCTCCTTAATAAAAGTAGGGAGCATTCTGAGCAACACGCTAAACACTTGTTGATGCTTTTGTTCAGAGGTCTGGAGGGGATAGGCGGACTTCACTTGCTGGGTCAACAGTCCTAATGTGATGTCCAAATCTCCCTCGAACCTTATGTAGTAAATTTTACTTAAGGTGATGATGGAGTCTCATGAAGGTTGCACCGCATTTATGACGATGCTCCAGAATTGATCCCATGTCATTTCAGGGTTCACTTGTCCTGCTACCAGGGACACGGCCTTTCCCAGGTGTATTAATAATACTGCGATCTTTTCACGATCGGTTTGGTATGCCAGGCTAAGCACTGGATTTACCATATCAAAATATGTACGAATATCATACGTATCTGCCTCATACTTAGGTATGGGTATTTGTGAACGATTTGCCATGATGACTTATATTATATAACGCTCTAATTTCTTTGATTTTTGTGCCAAATGGCTTCTTCTTCCCGAATCAAGAACCACCGTCTGCCGCCAAATGTTATACCAGGTTTTTGCTGGGGTTAATTGGACTAATTAGGTAGGTTCTTACTTGACTGGAGAAATTTAATCCACATAAACACATGCACAAAGGTAATAAAGGATAAATATAATACAGAGTACACACATAAGTTATATTGTTCAATGTAATTATAATTACTGTAAAACAAAAGATAGGTAAATATATACAGTTTATAAAGCACGAACAATGATCCACAATTAAATTCCAAGGGAAATGACACTGCACTCTTTCGATGACACACTCAGTACTTCCGACGATAAGGCACTTCACTAGTACTTCCTTCGAGGTCACACTAAGCACTTCAAACGATAAGGCCCTTCTGTAGTATTTCCGACGAGGGTATTGGCCGTGGTGGTGGTCCTGTTGTGTGTTGATGACAGCGGATGGAAGTTGATGGTGAACTCTTGGGTTTAGGGTCTTGAATGAGTATGTTCCGTTATACCAGTGTTAAACATATACATATCATAGAACTAACGTGAGGAGAAGTTATACCAGTGTTGTACTGTCTCATTCAACTATTCTGAACTTTATAAGAGTTTTGATGAAGAACCTTCCAGCACACTTGGGTGTAGGGTCTTGAATGAATATGAATCTGCTCTGCCAGTGCTATGCATATAATGTCATCGGACTAACGTAAGAGGGTTGTTATGCAACGTCTCTAAACTGTCCTGACCGTTATATGAGTCTTTCAGAGACTTGTGGATGGGTTTATTTGGTCCTTTTACGCATACGTGTCTTAACACTCCACGAGCGGCTAGGTCGGTAACTTCTACTACCTGCCAAGCGGGTGGTTTTACCCTAAACGAGCTTATTTCTGTGCTCTTTTTCATGCATAAACAAGAGCCAGAGCGTAATACAAGTATGTATCCGTGAAAGGGCGATAATTGAGCTTTCCAATGACACCAGAACCATCCTTCTACGATCACGGGTTGTCTTGCAACGATCGTGCAACACGAAGGAAAAATCCCTAAAATACGGTAATTTCCTGACATATTTCCCTGTCTAGGGAGGCAGTGAGTGTGGATGTGTGTGGAGGTGAGCCCAGTGCTGGCGCGGGAGCCGTGCCGAACGGTCAGAGTCAACCTACGCTCTTCCCACCGCTCGGACTCTCTCTCAGAGCCAATTATGTGCTCAAAATTGCTACCGACTTAAGGCGGTCCCCGCCACATTGTCCTTTATTCTCTAGACCGCCTTAAGTCGGGCCCCGCCAATAAGGGGTTAATGCCAGTGCCTGGGACAACGTACCGTATGGACTTCATGAAGAGTGCCGCTATGCTAAAGCATACGTAGCTACGGTATCTCGTGATCCCTACTTTCTAAAAAGCCAATTGCCAGTGCGTGAACATTTTAGAAGGACCAGAATGGGGTCGGTTTACTACCGATAAAGCGCACGTCAGTACAGCCTTCTTTATCGACAGTAATTCCTAGTAATCGAGGCGGAAGAATTAATATTGGGTTGCCACCATGGTGATCCAATAAATAATTCCTTTGATGAGTCAAGATCTAAAAATCCTAAATAAACCTTGTTACGACCGGCACTACGAAATAAATAAGGGCACTTAATAATGGACTAGATGGTAAAGCCAACTCACAATAGGAGTACTTACGTTACGAAAATGCTCTTAAGTAATAACAATGCTTGAATAAACTATTCAAGATTTAATAAAGGAATAAATGCTTACGTTAACTTTAGTGTGAGTCAGTACTCAACACTAAACTCTTCAATGCTCTATGAAAACACTGGAAGTCTAGTCCTACAGCAATCAGATAAGGAATCTTCTGAAAAGGTCTGATGCTCTAAGATGCTCGTTAATATAGAACAGAAATAAATGCAGGGGCAGGACACCATAGCGTGTATCTTAAATACACCAATAAGTAGGATACATATATATAACAAGGGAGTGCAACAACTCTGTGACAGCTGTTACGACCGGGACTACGAATAAATGAAGGGCACTCAATGATTGGACTAGTAATAGGGCACTATGCAACAACGGTACGCTAGATCCAAACCCTCGAACTTATATGCCGGCGAACAAAACACCTATACCCTCCAGAGTTAATCTGCGATAGCGGGGTATCCTTAACTGGGCATAAATGTACTCTACTTCAGGCTAACCTGCACTGGTATAGCCTGAATAACAAACAAGATGCAAGTTATGTTAAAATGCATAAAAAGGAATCTATGGAAAGATCATTAAATCACTGCAAGATTTAATACAATAAAAAGATGCTTCAATACAGTTACTCTAAACAACAATAAACTCTTCACTCCTATCTGAAAGAAAGTGAAGTATAGTCCTACAGCATAGACCTGGAAACTTCTGAAGAAAGTCTGATGCTCATAAGATGCTCGTACTGATTTAGAACTATATAAAGGCAGGAGGCAGGACACCACACGTGTAAATCGAATACACTAAAAGATAGGACATATAATGTTTACTGACACGAGAATACTATAAATGCGCAACGGTAGCAATGCTCGACACTAAAAGAAGTACTTCCTCATCAACGAAACAGTCTGCTATGGTTGTGTGGCTCAGCAACAACCTAGACTAATAAATGCTGTGAATAATAATGCGCACATATCAAAGAGCTTATATTAAATACTAACAAGTGTCTACTCGATTAATAATGTCTAGCTGGGATACTCTAGGTAAGGAACTGGGGTTGAGCAAGACAGGCTCGTAGCCTAGCGATGTCCTTAAGACTGCATCCTTTAAGTTACGTTAATTGACTAGGGGGCTCTCTCGATAGATCCAGATCACAAGTATCTGGTTCTATCCTGGCGACCCTCTAAAGACAAGCAAAGAGGCAGCAAAGTGTGGAACTGGTACAGGCCAAAACCCTCAGTCAACACAATGCTGCACTCGCAAAGGACGCAACCGAAAAGACAACCCAGGCTACCACAGGACCGGTCGAAGTCATGTAGGTATAAGCAAACCGTACACACATCGGAGACAACGACTACAGTTACCTTATCCCAGTCTAGCATTAAATAAAAGAGCAGAAACACTAAATCAATAATGGAGACACACAAAGTTCTTAACCTATACTAACTAAGAACCCTCAAACCTATTCTAAGTACATGTAAATATCTCTGAGGACGGCGCATGCAATACAATGGGCCGGCTATGAAAACTGTATGCAGAACCCAAGGGGAGTGTTGTGCAGTTAATAAAGGTTAGAGTATGGAAAGAGAGAATCGAGTGAGAGAAACAGTGATAAAGGTGGTGATCGGGAGAGAGTATGCAAAGGGATGTTAGAAACACGCGCGCCAAGCCCGTCCTGACGAGGACAGCTCCTGGGGACCCTATTGGGGGAGGTAAGTTACACAGGAGACCGCAAAGGCGCGATGGTCGGCTAATCACGGGCCGAGACGTCACAAGACAGCAGACGTCATAGGACACAGCCAGACATGCCGTCCAATGGCGAGCGAGAGGCAGGAATGCACCCGTACATACAGACACTTACTACCTCCTCGCTCTGAAAGTCTTTCTCATTCACACGCTGGTACTATTATCACTACTGTTGAAATAAAATATAACCCGTTGTCACAGACGAAAACAAAGACCACTACTGGACTGTCTGTGACAATGCGATTACTAGGAAAGAAAGAACAACATTCTCTGATAACTGTAATCCATTTCGATGTCCCTGGTGAGCGCTAGTGGCCAACGAGGGGCGATTCTGCCAATGCTGGTAGACATCACACCCCGCCCAAGATATGGGACGCTCAACATTAGGCGAGCACCATATCTGACAAGGCAGAATGCCGACAAGACCCGCCACACCTAGCCACTCCACCAGAAATGAAATGCAAAGCTCAATCTTAAATAAAACAACATATTAGCATAAAGAAAATCTTACAACCCCTCCCAACCACAATAGTATAATTTAGCCTGCTATGCTCCCTGAGCGAGCTTCACAGAGCCCAGCCTACTAAGTGAAAGACAGGTTCAACTTAGGACATTAGCATAACATTGGCAACTTACAATACTATAAAAAAGAAAGAGTTTTTATGTGATTTTTGATTTAATTTTAATGTTGTTTTTGACGGCTGCTCTACAGGGGCAAGCCTGGTTTTTTCTCCACTCAAACCCACACACCTGTGGTGATCTACGCCGGATCCTCCACCCTCGACAAACAGTCTGCAATCACATTCTCAAAACCGGCAATATGGCGAATGTCTAGATTGTATTCTTGCAACATGAGTGACCAACGTGTCAGCCTCATATTCCGGTTGTGGAATTGGTTCAGAAATTTAAGAGGGTGGTGGTCGGTGTAAATCACCACGACTAGCCCATAGGCAGGAACATATATTTCAAAGTGCCTGAGCGCCAACACTATTGCCAGCAGTTCTTTTTCCACCACAGAGTAGTTTTTCTGAGTGGAATTAAACTTCTTGGAAAAGAAACTGACTGGATGCTCCAAACCTTCCTCGTCTGTTTGCATTAAGACGGCACCAGCCCCTACACCGCTGGCATCTGTTGCCAGCTGGAATGGTCTTTCAAAGTCAGGGGCCCTGAGGATTGGGTGAGTGCATAGTAGGTGCTTGACCAGCGAAAAAGCCCTTTCACACTCAGGTGCCCACTTGAACTTTTTCTCTTTTGCTAGCAAATCTGTCAGGGGAGCTAACACAGTAGAATAACCCCGAATGAAGCGGCGATAGTAACCGATCATGCTAAAAAATCTCATGATCTGCCGCTTGGTGGACGGCCTGGGGAACTGGTTAATAGCCTGTATCTTGTTTTTTGTTTTTTTTGGGGGGGGCACACCTGGCCTAACCCGACCACAAACCCAAGATACTGCACAGTTGCCCGGACAAAGTCGCACTTGCCCAGATTGACCACCAAGCTGGCCTCACTGAGCTTCCGAAACAAGGCTTCTATGTGCTCACAGTGACTCTCAAAGTTGTCATCGTAGATTATAACGTCATCTAGGTAGACAGTGCAGTTAGGGATGTCAGCTACTAACTCATTCATAAGACTCTGGAAGGTTGCTGGGGCATTTTTAAGACCATACGGCATCACATTGCAATGGTAGGTGTTCCCATCAACCACAAACCCGCATGCCCCCTTCGCCCGCTCAGACAAGGGCACCTGCCAGTAGCCTTTCACTAGGTCTACCTTAGTTAGAATCTGTACCTTACCAATCTTGTCTACACTATCGTCAACACGGGGAAGGGGATAAGCATTGATGGGAGTCAACCCGTTCAATCTCCGAAAATCAATGCAGAAGTGAACCTTCCCGTCAGGCTTGGGCTGCAGAGTGACAGGAGATGTCCACCTAACTGCCTCCTTCTCAATCAGCCCCCATTCCAACATATACTCTAACTCCGCTCTGAGGGCTGGGAGTTTAATGGGTGGAATTCTGTAGGGTACTGATTTAAAGGGGGGTGATCTCCCACGTTCACGTCATGCACCACTCGAGTTGTGAGGCCTGGATGCTCTGCAAACACAGTGGGGTATGAAGCAAACTGGCGCTGCACGGCTGCACGCTGTTGCTCAGGCAGGTGCACTAGAGCATCGTCAGCCACCTGTCTGGAGTTCCCCGCCCACTGGTCAGCAGAGACATGACACTCCCAGTTATCCTCCACCTGGGCTTCACTGTCCCTCACTCCTTCTCCTCCATGACCGCTGCAGGTCAACACAGGGACAGCGAGAGGCTCAGGGGGGCGCCTCACAAACTCTTTCACCAGATTCACATGGCACAGCTGATTCTTTATACGCCTATCTGGAGTAGCCACAAGATAGTCTAGGTTAGAGATCTTTTTTACCACCTTATAAGGGGCATTTTTAAGACCATACGGCATCACATTGCAACGGTAGGTGTTCCCATCAACCACAGACCCGCATACCCCCTTCGCCCGCTCAGACAAGGGCACCTGCCAGTAGCCTTTCACTAGGTCTACCTTAGTTAGAATCTGTGCCTTACCAATCTTGTCTACACTATCGTCAACACGGGGAAGGGGATAAGCATTGATGGGAGTCAACCCGTTCAATCTCCGAAAGTCAATGCAGAAGTGAACCTTCCCGTCAGGCTTGGGCTGCAGAGTGACAGGAGATGTCCACCTAACTGCCTCCTTCTCAATCAGCCCCCGTTCCAACATATACTCTAACTCCGCTCTGAGGGCTGGGAGTTTAATGGGTGGAATTCTGTAGGGTACTGATTTAAAGGGGGGGTGATCTCCCACGTCCACGTCATGCACCACTCGAGTTGTGAGGCCTGGATGCTCTGCAAACACAGTGGGGTATGAAGCAAACTGGCGCTGCACGGCTGCACGCTGTTGCTCAGGCAGGTGCACTAGAGCATCGTCAGCCACCTGTCTGGAGTTCCCCGCCCACTGGTCAGCAGAGACATGACACTCCCAGTTATCCTCCACCTGGGCTTCACTGTCCCTCACTCCTTCTCCTCCATGACCGCTGCAGGTCAACACAGGGACAGCGAGAGGCTCAGGGAGGCGCCTCACAAACTCTTTCACCAGATTCACATGGCACAGCTGATTCTTTTTACGCCTATCTGGAGTAGCCACAAGATAGTCTAGGTTAGAGATATTTTTTACCACCTTATAAGGACCAACGTTCTTGGCAGACAACGGATGACCTGGCAGAGGTAACAGAATCAACACCTCCTGCCCCACCTTAAACTCCCGGAGTTTTGTCTTCTCATCGTACCTGTCCTTCATAAGTGCTTGCGACCCTACCAAATTCCTACCTGCCAACTCTAGGCTTCTCAGCATTCTCTCTCTACTCTCGAGGATATTATTTAACATGGAACATGGTTTTGCTGTGCCCTCCCAGATTTCTCTAACCATGTTGAGGGGGCCTCTGACCTGATGTCCGAAAACTAACTCATTGGGACTGAACCCTAGGCTTTCACCAGGTACCTCCCGAGCAGCGAATAATACATAGGGCAAACCAAGATCCCAATCCTTGCCATTCTCAACACAGTAACAACGCAGCATGCTTTTCAGAGTCGAGTGCCACCTCTCCAACACCCCTTGACTCTCTGGGTGATAGGCTGAAGAGACAACTGTACTGATACCATGCTGCTGCATGGTCTGTTTGAAAAGGTTAGCAGTAAAGTTGGACCCTTGGTCTGACTGCAATTCCTGCAGGTACCCGTACCTAGAGCAGTACAATAGCAAGTTACGAACAACAGTCTTAGCAGTACCATTTCGCATGGGGTATGCATCCGGATAACGAGTGGCAACATCCATGATTGTGAGGAGGAACTTGTTGCCTGCACTAGTAGGGGGTAGAGGGCCAACCATGTCGATTATAACCTTACTGAATGGTGGCCCGATTACAGGAATAGGGTGTAACGGAGCCTTGGGAATACACTGGTTTGGTTTACCTACTGTCTGGCAGGTACTGCACATTGCCACCCATGATGCCACATGTGCCTTCATACCTGGCCACCAAAACAATTTCGCCAATGCTGCTACCGTCTTACGTACACCCAAATGCCCTGCCAACGGTACATCATGCGCCAACCTCAGTAGGCTATCACGGCACACACTAGGCACTACCAACTGGTCAACCACTCTCGACCCACCCTCCCAACTCCGTCTGGGATCTAGAAAACACCTGTATAATATGCCCTCCACACGAAAGAAGTCCCCCAGCTTTGCATCCCCGTCCTCATCAAGTTCAATCGCACCGTTACTACACTTCTGAAGCTCAGGATCATCTATCTGCAGCCGACAGATATCCGAAGGAGCCAATCTATCTAAGTGCTCCCGGAGCAACTTATGGCCTCCCACGATACTGGACTGTTCGATCCTATCTTGCTTAAGTGTGTAACGTTGCTGTCTCAGAGTTTTCTCACGCCCTACCTCCTCACCAAGTTTTTTTTTTTTTTTTTTTTAAGAGACAATGAACGGAGGAAGGAAAAACACAGATAAAACAAAAAGGTTCATATGCCTAAAGGCATCCTCCATTCATAAAATGTTTGTAACAACTGGATTTAAACATTTGTAGATTGTAAGTTTGTGGAAAGCAATTCGAGGGAAGTGAATTCCAAAGAGTAGTAGCTTTGGGGATAAATTAATTCTGATAAGCAGAAGTTCTGCATTGTGGAGGAGAAAGTGTAAATTCATGGGCGCTCTCACCTGCCCTAGTTCTACGGGGAAAGATGTGGAGAAGCGGCACAATTGAAGCAAGTTCCTCGGAACAATTGCTGTGAAAATATCTGTAGAATAATGCAAGGGATGCAACGTTTCTTCGTATGGATAATGTAGGAAGGTCCTGTGTGATTGCAGGGTTATTGATTAATCTAATAGCTTTATTTTGAATTTTGTCCAACTGCCTCAATGCAACCACTCCACTTCCACTCCACAGAGGTGAACAGTAATCCATCTGAGAACGCACATGACTTATAAATTACGGCCAACTGCTCGTCAGTGAAGAATTCTCGAACTCTGTACAGGAGTCCCAGTTTTTTAGAGGCATTCTTAGCAATGCTTCTAACATAATGTGTCCAGCTCAAGTTAGTAGTTAATGTTACACCGAGAATGTCAATACTAGGGGAAGTGGGAATATTTACATCATTAAAAAATATATGGGAGTCAGTGAGATTCTGACGGTTAGAAAATTAAATGTACTTGGTTTTCTGTGCATTAAAGGAAACTAGATTCTTTTGTCCCCATTCATTAATTCTAGAAAGGTCCTGGTTCAGAGAAATTGCAGTGTTTATTTTTTAATTTATAAGATCGGGTTGGGTGAAAGAATTGGTAAATGTGAAGGAACTGTGGAGTGTTGAGTCATCTGCATAGGAAAGTATTGGATTATGAGTGGTAGATATGAATGAGGAACAGAGTTGGGGCCAAAACTGATCCCTGGGGAACACCAGCATTTATTGAGTGAAATTGAGAATAAAGGCCATCTACCATTACACGTATTTTTCTGTTATGAAGATAAGAAGAAATTAGTGGAACTAATGATGCAAGGCCGTAGTGTGACATCTTCGGCAATAAGGATTGATGCCAGACTCTATCAAATGCCTTTGATATATCCAGTGCTATTGTATGTGTTTCACCATGTTGGTCTGTAGCTTGGTTGATTTGATGCGTAAGAAGGCAAAGAATGTCTGCAGTTGATCGACATCGTCTAAAACCATATTGCCTATCACTGATTAATTTATTATTCTCAAGATGCTTAATTATGTGATTATTTAATATAATTTCAAAGACTTTACCAAGAGTGGAAGTTATAGCTATTGGTCTGTAGTTTGATGGATCTGAAGAGGCACCTTTTTTAGGAACTGGATGGATGTTTGCTTCTTTCCAGGGTACTGGGAAGCATGAGGTATGAGTACACAGACGGAAAAATTTGCCAATACAGGAGCGAGCACCAAGGAGCAATTCTTAAGTACTATTGGAGGAATTTCATCTGGACCAGGAGCCTTATCTACTGAGAGATTCTGCAAAATAATTTTGACATGTCTGGTGTGGATCTTAAGTGAGGGAATTTCAGGCGAATTAAAATTAAGTACAGGGACATCTTGATTTATTTCATCTAAGGTTGAGTTGGTGGAGAAAATATCCGCAAGAAGGTTAGCTTTACCTCGTGGGTCACTTACAAGATTGCCAGTCGGAGATTTTAATGGTGGAATGGATGAAGCAGTAGTGAAGTTGGATTTGAATGAGTTAAGAGTAGACCAAAATATTTTGTTATCATTTGGATTATTTAGAAGTTTATTTGCCTGCTTGTGGAGAAAGTTTGATTTAGTTAGGTTTAATACAGTTTTGGCATGATTTCTGATGTTTCTAAAGTAATTAAGGCCTCATGTGTTTTTGATCTTGTGTATGCATTGTAGGCTATTGCTTTTCGTTCAGTTACTCTAGCACAATTATGGTCAAACCATTTAGGTGAATTAGATCTTTTACTGTACTTTTGATGAGGAATAAAAGTTTCCATTCCAATTTTTACAAAATCTTGTATGTGGCTCAAGGTGGAGTGTGCATCATTAGAAAAGAAAGAGGTCCAGGGAATATCAATAAAGAAACCTTGAAGACCCTCCCAGTCTGCCCTATCGTAATGCCATTTAGTCACCAAAACAGGTTCAGAGTGGGAAGGTGTGGTAGGTGACAGACAGGTGTGACAGGTTCTGGGGCCACTCCGGACCTAAACATTGGTGCTAATACTGAGTCGCCAAGAAGAGCCGCTGGATCAAAACTCACAAAACTTCTCCCAACTTTAGCTCTCTCCTTCCGACCGTTCCTCCGCTGGTCTAGAGACTGAGGAATAGGCTGTGACACCTTAGATGCACGAGATCGGGTGACAACACACGCCATCTGCTGTAATTGACACCTCTCGACCAACTCCTGCCCCTCCCTACTCACGTCGGCCGCCCTCTCGGCAACGACTAAGGGTGGAACCTCAGAAATAGGCACCGCAAAGTCGTTGCCGAGAAGAAGGTCGCCGCCCTCTACTGGCAGTTTCTCTACGATTCCAACATCTATCTCTCGTGTCACACCATCAACCTCCAGCTACACTCGAACCAACGGGTATGACCGTGTAGCATTAATACCCTGCACCACAACTACCCGTGCCGCGTTTATAGGTTGGCCTGTAAAGTTTTTCATCAGAGTCTGGGATGCACCTGTATAACGCAACAACTCCAACCCATGCTTGCAACCAGCCCAACTCACGCAGCCACGCCCTCTATGGTCGCAAAAAGCTTCGCAGACAGTTTTTGAGCCTTCCGGACACTCCTTCACTGGCTGTGCCCCCGCATCTGACATATCACCCCGGGTAAACGCAGAAGACCTCAGAGACACCCCAATGTTGCTAGCCAAAGACACGACTGCTGCAGGTTGGTTACTAGGGCAGGAACGTGCAAAATGCCCCTTTTTATGACACTTAAAACACTCTACTTCACCCTTGGACTTCCCCTGAGGTGGGGAAGGGCCCTGACCTTTCTTAAACGGGACGGTTTTTGGTTTGTGATCAAAATTAGTATCATTGCTCTTACTTTTGTTATTAAATGTTGCATCACTGACTCGGGGGGGTGGAGTGTTGCGCCCCTTGTTAACTGCATCGGTCCGTTGTGCAGACCCGCACCCACGAATCAGCGATAATCTCAGGTCAGCCAACTCAGCTGCCTCTTGTAGAGTTTTAGGATGTTTCTCTTTGAGGTTCAAAGTCAGGTCGCCGCCTGTGCATTTAAAAAATTGCTCTAGAAGGAATAACTGCTCAAGCTCTTCGAACGTCGTCACCTTCTCTGACCTCAGCCAATTTCTCAAAGAAGCATCAGACAGTTCCCGGGCATGTTCTAGAAAAGTTCACTCACGACCCTTCGTAACACCCCGAAACTTCAACCTATATGTCTCTGGTTGTAACTCGTACGCCCACAGAATAGCTTCCTTCATTACCTCATAATCGATGCAAGACTCCAAGGGCAACGCATCATATGCCTTGAGTCCTTTGCCAACCAACCTAGAGGAAACAAGGGCTGCCCACTTAACCTCGGGCCATTGGTGCTCCCGGCACTTCTTCTCAAAACGCAGGAAAAACTCGGTGACACCCGACTCGTCAAATGCAGGGACTAACTTAAGAAGGTGCGATAAAGACTAATCAAGACCTCGATTCCCAGAACCGAGACGCTGCCCTGTCGACTCCACCCGAGACTTCTCAAGCTCCATGTCTGCACAGTACTTCGTAGCCTCAACCTGAAGCTCAGCCTCACGTATGGCCTTTCTCTCCTCAGCCTGAATCCTAAGCTCAGATTCCTGCTGCTGCTGCTGAATCTTAACCATCTCAAGCTGGAAGAGCATATCTGGAGTTAAACCTTGAGGAGGAGGAGATGCAACAATTGGAGACCCACCCAGTGATCCACCCATGGGCAAACCACGCTGCCAGTGACTATCGGCCTGCGGAAACGTCCTCGGATCCGGTGTTCTAGAGAGCATGATGGGAGTAGAGTGGAGGGGGGGCTTGGCCGAAGGTGCCAAAGCACCCGCTCCACCCTGTGCACCACACACCCCGCCCAGCACACATGCCACCAGGTCACTTCTCGTCATGCTGCTAGTGCCAACATGCCCCATGACCGTGGCCAAACACTGGAGACCATACCGATCAATCCCCGACACCCGGTCAACAGTAATAGGCATCTCCAGAAACTTCCTTGCATCCTCCTCACTAGTTACTACTCTAATGCCATCTAACAAACCCAGCTTCTGCACCTCAGAGCCTGCTTCCCGTACTGTGTCCTCACTGTGCACTGATCCGTCATTCGACATAGTGTCCACCGGAAATCCTCAACGTTTATAAAAAATAAAATAAAAATAAACTCTCATATAGCACTATTCACTCAAAAAATGCTTGAAGACAACTCAAGTGCTATACTACGTTGCCAAAAAAAAAATCCTACGTGTCCAAAATATTCCTCAAAAACAAATGTCCACTGCCAAATTGTGAGAAATAACAATCGACCCCCAAACGGTGATTACAAAAAACAAATCTCCACAAAAAAAATCCTGCAATTATTTCTTAGTTCACTAAATCCTAGACTAAGGTCGCCATTTGTTATGACGACTAAGATAAGATACTAGGCAAGGTCGCCATTTGTTACGACCGGGACTATGAATAAAACAAGGGTACTCAATGATTGGACTAGTAATAGGGCACTATGCAACAACGGTACGCTAGATCCAAACCCTCGAACTTATATGCCGGCGAACAAAACACCTATACCCTCCAGGGTTAATCTGCGATAGCGGGGTATCCTTAACTGGGCATATATGTACTCTACTTCAGGCTAACCTGCACTGGTATAGCCTGATAACAAACAAGATGCAAGTTATGTTAAAATGCATAAAAAGGAATCTATGGAAAGATCAATTAAATCACTGCAAGATTCATACAATAAAAAGATGCTTCAATACAGTTACTCTAAACAACAATAAACTCTTCACTCCTATCTGAAAGAAAGTGAAGTATAGTCCTACAGCATAGACCTGGAAACTTCTGAAGAAAGTCTGATGCTCATAAGATGCTCGTACTGATTTAGAACTATATAAAGGCAGGAGGCAGGACACCACACGTGTAAATCGAATACACTAAAAGATAGGACATATAATGTTAACTGACACGAGAATACTATAAATGCCCAACGGTAGCAATGCTCGACACTAAAAGAAGTACTTCCTCATCAACGAAACAGTCTGCTATGGTTGTGCAGCTCAGCAACAACCTAGACTAATAAATGCTGTGAATAATAATGCGCACATATCAAAGAGCTTATATTAAATACTAACAAGTGTCTACTCGATTAATAATGTCTAGCTGGGATACTCTAGGTAAGGAACTGGGGTTGAGCAAGATAGGCTCGTAGCCTAGCGATGTCCTAAAGACTGCATCCTTTAAGTTACGTTAATTGACTAGGGGGCTCTCTCGATAGATCCAGATCACAAGTATCTGGTTCTATCCTGGCGACCCTCTAAAGACAAGCAAAGTGGCAGCAAAGTGTGGAACTGGTACAGGCCAAAACCCTCAGTCAACACAATGCTGCACTCGCAAAGGACGCAACCGAAAAGACAACCCAGGCTACCACAGGACCGGTCGAAGTCGTGTAGGTATAAGCAAACCGTACACACATCGGAGACAACGACTACAGTTACCTTATCCCAGTCTAGCCTTAAATAAAAGAGCAGAAACACTAAATCAATAATGGAGACACACAAAGTTCTTAACCTATACTAACTAAGAACCCTCATACCTATTCTAAGTACATGTAAATATCTCTGAGGGGCCGGCTATGAAAACCGTATGCAGAACCCAAGGGGAGTGTTGTGCAGTTAATAAAGGTTAGAGTATGGAAAGAGAGAATCGAGTGAGAGAAACAGTGATAAAGTTGGTGATCGGGAGAGAGTATGCAAAGGGATGTTAGAAACACGCGCGCCAAGCCTGTCCTGACAAGGACAGCTCCTGGGGACCCTCATGGAGGAGGTAAGTTACACAGGAGACCGCAAAGGCGCGATGGTCGGCCAATCACGGGCCGAGACATCACAAGACAGCAGGCGTCATAGGACACAGCCAGACACGCCGTCCAATGGCGAGCGAGAGGCAGGAATGCACCCGTGCATACAGACACTTACTACCTCCTCGCTCTGAAAGTCTTTCTCATTCACACACTGATATAAAATATTCGTCACAGACGAAAACAAAGACCACCACTGGACTGTCTGTGACAATGCGATTACTAGGAAAGAAAGAACAACATTCTCTGATAACTGTAGCCCATTTCGATGTCCCTGGCGAGCACTAGTGGCCAACGAGAGGCGATTCTGCCAACGCTGGTAGACGTCACACAGCACTAATAATAACCACTCAGAAACAGTACTTCCTTAGCCAACGTAACAGACAAACTGGGTTGTGCACTATGCATCAACCAAGGCTAAAATAAGGCGTGAATAATTCCTAAAGCATACACAATGAAAGTTAATAAACACAATGCTGTCTTTCTCACTAATAAAGTCTAGCAGTGGCAAAAAAGGTACTAGGAAACTAGGTAGAGCACAAGCATGCTCGTAGCCTACTGTCTCCCCTTGAACAGATTTCCCTTATGTTACGTTAAGTGACTTGGAGGCTCTCTTGGTAAGTCCAGATCTCTAGTATCTGGTCTTGCCCTGGCGCTCCACAAAGGTCAACAAAATGAGGTAGCAATCATACAGGTAAGAGTAGGCAAAAGCCCTTTACCTGTATACTGCTACACTCGCAAAGGAAAATATGCACAAGGGTTACAGGCTAGCTAGCTTCGTCGATGTTGTACAGGCTCTGACTTGCCACATACATAACTCAGACAATGACCAAAGATACCTTCCACTGTCTAGCATTAAATAATGGGAAAGAACAGCTCAATAATTAGAAGCACCCCAACACTATGATACCATTTGACTATGACTCTACTAATCCCTAAAACTAGTGCAAACATATATGGAGAGCTGGTGCTGCTAATACGACTGGCCGACTATGGAAGTCGTATGCAGAACCAGAAGGGATAAGTAATTGAATAAAGAGAGAAGTATGAAAACGAAGAAGTTCAGAGAGAGAGAAAGTAGTATAGGGGGTTATATGGGGGACAGATTGCAAAGGACACGTAGGACCAAGCACGCCGTGCCAAGCTCTGCAGGAGAAACGCAGGCAGGAGCCCCCCAGCACTAACAAAGGCGGTGGCGCCCAATCACAGACAACTACGTCATGAGGAGCAGGCGTCACGTGACGCGTCAGGCCCGCCGACCAATCAGGAGCGTGGGAAAATCCTCCGAGCGCGGGAGGCACACGTACATACACACGCACATACTACCACCTCGCTGCCTACCTCGCTCTTTCTCCTTTAACTTCACACAATGCATCTTATATTCTATCAATGATATAAAATACTTCCAAGTGTCACAGACAAGAATAAAGATCACTACTGATCTATCTGTGATAACATGAACTCTATGAAAGATAGAACATCGTTCTACGATTATTGTAGCCCATTTCACTGCCCTGGCGAGCACTAGCGAGTTACGAGTGCATTCTGGCAAGCTGACCAGCGTAACAACCTTTATATGCCAGTGCTTTAATAGTTTATTTAGTATAGCCCAAATTTTCCAGCTCTTAAAATATCTTCCAGTGAAGTATGTTTTAAGAGCTTTTCAACTGTTTTAGATCTTAACTTTGCCTGTCATAGTCTTACCTCTTCTGGTGTTTCTCCCGGTGTCCCTTCTCCGGGTAAGAAGGGCAGCTGTGCTGGGAGGAGGCCCTGGGGCAGCTGTGGTAGCCCCTCTGGACTACCCTCTTGTGGTGGTGATGCAGCTTGGAGGAAGAAGGGCACGTGGAGGAATAGGACTTATGCAAGTTTCTGCTTGCCTTGCCTTCCTTGCTGTTTTTCTTTTCCTGTCACCACTCGTGTTGCTGATGGTGACGATGATATCTTTGCCGGGTGTTGGAGGGAGTGTGGGCGTGACAGAGGCGACTGGGGTATCTTGGTGGTGTGGCGTTTAAGGCTTCTTTCCTCGGGGGTGGGGGGGTGGCACAGGTGGTAATATCACTTGGTGGTGGTGTGGTGTTTTCCCCTTGCGTTCTCTTTATTTCAAATATATATATATACAGTATATTTATACTGTATATCATTAGTGAGCGGAATAAGCATATAATTAGTAAGTGGAATAAGCTCCATAATTAGGTAATAAACAGTGGCTCAATAGATGCAGTGCATTTAAAATGATTTGACTAATAGCACAGAAAAATTGAGATGGAGTAGATAATATTTAGCATAGGAAAACATTTGTGTGTATATATAATTATAGGTGAAGATTTGCATGATAATTTCCTTCCCATTTCTAACTATTCTATAAATTACTACAAGCTATTTCCAAGGCTTGTCTTCATACACGGGAATTACCAGAGGGTAGGGAGAGAGCCTTTTTCTCTGCTAACCTTTCCTTCTATTTTTCCTTATATTCGTATTTGCTATCTTCATTAGAATTAAGTTGTGACCACCTCGCTATGATCGTAAGGTCTGTGTGGCCAATTTATCTATGTAAGTCGCTCTCCTCTCTCTCTCTCTCTCTCTCTCTCTCTCTCTCTCTCTCTCTCTCTCTCTCTCTCTCTCTCTCTCTCTCTCTCTCTCTCTCTCTCATATACTGTATGTACAATTGTACATATATGTACCTTATACTGTATGTACTGTACAGTATATGGATATATCCCTGTATGGATATGTACTGTACTATCATACAAAAAAGTATCCTTACTAAAATGACAGCACCATTTAGACTCAATGGACGAAGTAATATGGAAACTATTGTTTGAGCTCGAATCGTACCCCACTTTATGAAACTCAACGTTCACGAGAGTAAGGATACTTTTTTGTATGATAGTACATACATGCACATGCAGGTACATAAATACAGTAGGGTACATATATTTGCATCAATTAAGCGTGCATCATTGTAGTAAGATGAAAATTAGTATGACTATATGTTATTCTCACATATATATTTTCAGCTTCTGGCTACAATTCTAAATAAACCGGGTATTGTTGTTGCTATGCCCACTATGAGGATTACGACTGTATCTACCACCACTTGTACCACGCCAAAAGGAACTAAGGTACACCAAATCAGAGTACCTGAGCACCCATTAAGCACGCGGGAGCCCCCACGCCGTCACACCTCACATCAGGGTGCCGCCAAAAACTACCGTGACAATACCACCACTAGTTCGTGCCTTTCTAGCCCTTACCAGAGGAAGACCAGAGAACGCAGAAGGATGATAGAGCATGTCACCCAAGGTGGGGAAGTCAAGCCAGCTAGCTTCAATACTAGCAAGACCAGGTCTGAAGAATGGAACAAACCTAACTACAAGACTAGGGAAGCCAAGTTCGAAACTGGCAATTCAGGTCTTAAGACTGAAAAACAACCTAAGTACGAGACTAGGAAATCAGATCTTAAGACTGATAAAGTGTTGCACTGTTCAGGTCATAGGACTGAAATTCATCCTATGTAAGAGACGAGGATATCAGGTCTGCAGACTGATAAAGTGTTACACAACTCTCTAGGTCCTAGACTAGAGCCACCGTTGCAGAGACTCAACTCTACCTTACCTGACACATGTGGTAAGATACCATGCATTGTTAGTGGATCAATACCTAACCAGACCTGCCCAGACGTCTCAAAGCCGAAATACCAGCCTATCACGCCAAGACATAGAATTATCACTTAGTCCACCTATGAAACCAGGGAATGCACTATATTAAAATTTAGTAGTAGTGCGTCTCTCTATGTTAGAGACCCTTTATGATGAACGTGTACCAACCCTTCAGGAAAACAAACCATACCCCTTATCCTTGCATTTTGATATTTTAATGTCCTAAACTTACGATCGAACATTCCTGACTCGACGTAACTTCAGACATAAAAGATTAAATTTACAAATATCCAACACTCGACCATAACGGCAAACACACACAATTACACAAACAAGGGCACATACATACGTAAAACACAAACAAACGCTTGTAAAAACAAACACACACGATCACACAAAAAGGACACAAACACACACGTATAGGCTACGTAAACCAACACCTACGAACTCATAGACAAGCACACAAACACACGTATACACAAACAAGTAAACACACACACACACACACGTACACACAAAAATCCTCAGCAGGATGAGCTTCTACTCACACGCGCACATACGTCATTACGCACATAAACACACTGGTGGACAGTCTCTCCTCTAGGGAAAACAAACACACGGGCGTACATGAGATAACACACACTGTTTAGACATTGACGTGCACACCCATACACACACGCGCGTATACATACACATACATACACCATTGTTCACATACACACATAAACAGAGAGAGAGAGAGAGTGATGGAGAGAGAGAGAGAGAGAGAGAGAGCAAAAAATCAGATTGTGTGTGTATCTGTGTGCGTGTCTGTGTATGTGTGACTTAACTAATGCCATCATAACACACACACACACACACACACACACACACACACACACACATACACACATACGTCAACACAGCCAACGAGCCCCATCCTCTCACACCCTTCAAACAAACAGATGGTAACTGCTCACTAAATGGGTGTAGAGAGAACTGCAGTGTGTGTATGTGTATGTGTTTCATGCATATGTGTGTGTGTGTGTGTGTGTGTGTGTGTGTGTGTGTGTGTATGTGTGTGTGTGTGTGTGTGTGTGTGTGTGTGTTTGTATGTGTGTGTGTGTGTGTGTGTGTGTGTAGGTTTATAGAATAGGGCCACGAGAATAAGTGACTCTTTAAACCTTAAGAATTGTATTATCCTATGATATAAATAAAGAGAGAGAGAGAGAGTGTGTGTGTGTGTGTGTGTTTGTGTGTGTGTGTGTGTGAGGGAAGGAGGGAGGGAAGAAGAAGAAGAAGACTAAGGAAATAATGGAAAACCATTGTGATTGTGTTAAAATCTAACCAAAGAATATGAATAAGTCGAATACCATGCAAAAGAAAAGACAATAGATTACTGTTAATTATAACTTAACATAATCCAGCTTTGTTTGACCATGAACTGAACAGGAAAACTGTTATGCCGGGTTATAATACAACCTAGTATAGTTCTTGGTCTTTACTCAAATCCAACTATGGAATTTTAGACTCAATATTCTCTCAACAGGGTCACGTCGAACACGTTCTTACTCACAAATTAGGTACTCAATCAGGTTAAGATGAACACAATAAATACACACAGGTAATTATACACTCTAATTTATTCCATGGGCATATGGATATGGTTGTATACTCCTTGACTATTATGAGGGAATAGCAAGAAATATGTAGGCATTGACACATACAAATGACAGGTACTTTGCACATATAAATAGGCCGAAAGTGTGGAGATATGATTACCGTACTACTATAAAGGCTAGTCAGCAACCAATTACTAATGGGTATCACACACTAAGGTCTGGCAAGAACATACAATGAACTTAAATCAGAGGATAATATTATAATGGAAGTATGCAATAATAATCAGACAAAACATACACATAGATAAAACCCTTGATAATATTATATATGAGAGTCGTGTATCTACTGTGAATTATTCTGAATAAGTTTCGGTCAGGTTGAACGAAATCTATAACTGCGCGTCAATAAGGTAGGGCAGATCAAAAGGCAAAGTGAATGAGGGGGTGCTGGGAAGACGCTCGCTCGCGATTAGTGGGGAGCGAAAGGGTGAGATTTAAAGGGCTCACGCACACGGATTATGTTTGGCTAGGAGGTAGGTCGCTCAGGTCATATGTTTGACTGCGATGATCAAAATAGTAAATATAGTTAGTGCGATATTATTCTGATGAAGGGGGGAAATGTATTGCACTTCAAAGGAGAGGGGAAGTGAATTATTTTTACTATTAATGATATACTTAAAAAATCAGGAGAGACTTTATATCATGAGCACACGATTAATTAATTATTATATGCAAAGATAATCTCATGGGTCGAGGAATTCAGATTAAAGGATTTACATCTACTGAAGTATACTCAAGGTTGGAACTAACCTAACTGAATCAAGCAATAGTTTGATTGCAGTAGATTAGAGGACGCATTAACAAATCAGTGTATACGAGTACACGACGGAGTTGCACTTAGATGGAAATACCTGATAAGGTATGAAGGAGGTCTGGACTAGTTAACAGATTCCTATATGGAATACAGAACAATTGGCGTTGTATTCGAGTTGGTGAAATAATTAGACAATAGATCTACACAGAAACTAGAATTCCTAGACGAGTAGAATCGAAATCATCTATTTCATAATAGAATAAACTAATACTTTATTCACAAATTATACTATTAACGCACGTCAAAATAAGGCGTAACAGGGGGAAACTGAGTTTTAAAATAGGTATGAAATTGAGCGTAGGTTCTAGGTAAAAGTGAGGGTTTAGAAGGGCATCAATTCACAGTATACACTTCAGCTTCAACTTGGTACATACATAAAATAGAATGGACAAACACAAGGAAAATTTGTGAGTATTCGGCTTGTTTATGAATTTACACTATTATGTAATGTATGCGTAGTATGAATGTTTATTATGAATTTGGCAGAGAAGTTAACACTAGATCTTGGGCACAGATGTACACAAGGTTTAATCTGGTTTCTAAAGGATTAATGCATACGCAATAAATTAAGGATCTTAGGCACAGATCAAGCACAGAGATTAACAGTGAATATTCACATATTTTACCTTACCTTCACATCAATAATCACAACGTAAGATACTCAGAGACACTTAGGGGGAGCTGGGGGGGGTTGAGGTTCGAAAACAAGTTCTGGTTGACGTAGGGCGTAGGTTCGCCTGGCCAGACTTCAGGGCTGCTTCGCACCGTCAGGAATCCCACGTCCAGACGTCAGAGGCACACAACAGGGCTCGTTGTAGGCTCGAGGGGGAGGGGAATGCAGTTGTCACTTTTAGTTACATGCTCCGGACTTTTCAGACTTAAGAACATTACCGAGGTGGAAGTGCTTGCTCTCTCAACAATTTCGTTGAGTACATATTCAGATATTTTCTGAGCTTCAACTTACAGTAATTCAATGTTAAAGGGATATAGTGAATCGTTTTGACATCAATAGTGAAGTAAATACTTGGCTTAAAAATACATGGTAGTTATAATAAGGTACCTAATAATTTAAAGTATTTTATTTAATACTCCGGTGGGAATTACTAAGTCTAGGAAGGATATAATAGCAGTTCTGGTGATTTTATTATAATTGGGGGTTATTTGTGAATCCGGGAATAACTCTGGTCTTCTCTATTTTCCTGGGTTGGTCCAGAGTTCTTCGTAACAGTCTTGTATTGTAGATTCTAATATCCCCACTTATGTCGGTAGCACTCAGGTCTTTGATGTGGAATTTGCATAAACATTTGTTCTGTGCACAGCAAATCTGGCTGCTGGTGCAATGAAGGTTGGTGATTGGTGGGGAGGGTTTGAAACCTGGATGGTGATTGGCTGACCTTTCCAATTTTTAATAGGGGTGACTGACCTAGGTGACCCGTCTCCTCGGTAGACAGAAAACGGGAATGACCAGGTAAAATGGGGTACTCCTCTGTTTCTCTTTCTCTTCATCATGGGGGACTGGTATGGAATGGTGTCTTGGTTGTTTGTGTCTTCGTTTGTCCATCATACTCACCTGTAGGCTGGCAGTCCTACAGGTGTTTCCCAACCCCATTCTATCCAACCCCGTCACTTCAAAAGCAAACATCAAGTGTTCAGTTAGCTCCAAATATAAAATTTAAACTTTTCACGCTATAAACACAGAGCTTTGAGCAACAGTTCTAACGACCGGTAATCATATTATCATGTGATTATATTTTTAGTACTTTGAAGTAAAATCGAATTATGACGATAAGACTTTAAATTATCTCTCTCTCTCTCTCTCTCTCTCTCTCTCTCTCTCTCTCTCTCTCTCTCTCTCTCTCTCTCTCTCTCTCTCTCTCTCTCTCTCTCTCTCACACACACACACAGCCGCAGTGGCCGAGTGCACTAAGCCACTGTACTCTAGTCCCTTGGCTTAGGTAACGTGGGTTCAAATCCAGCTACCTGCGGGTGAACTTTCATGGCTGTGGTTAGGTGTGGATGTGCCACCTTTGGGTTCCACCTGGTTCCCTCCCCACATCCTACTCCTTCTGGGGGTTTGTAGGTTCTCTTGTGGCAGCCAGATTCACACTGATGACTATATAGGATAAGTTAGTGCGGTTGTGTATTTTCAGCCTTGTTGGTTGGCTCGAAATACACAGATTATTATTATTATTATTATTATTATTATTATTATTATTATCATTATTAGACAAACAAACAAGCACACACACACAAACCTAGGCAAACTCTTTCGTCTCTGTCTATCCTCTAACTCCTTCCCTTCATGCTGGAAGTTTGCTCACATTCAACCTGTCCCAAAGAAGGGTGACCGCTCTCAACCCTCCAACAATCGTCCAATATTATTGCTCTCATTTCTTGTCTTTCTAAAGTTTTTGAAACTATTCTTGCTTCCAAATTTCTTAAGCATTTCTCTTCTCATAATCTGCTCTCAGATCGCCAGTATGGCTTCCTTAAGGGTCGCTCTACTGATGATCTTCTTTCATATCTTACTAACTCTTGGTCATCCTCCTTTCGGGACTTCGGTGAGACTTTTTCTATTGCATTAGACATATCGAAAGCCTTCGATAGAGTCTGGCATAAATCTTTAATTTCTAAACTACCCTCCTTCGGTTTCTATCCCTCCATCTGGGCCTTTGTCTCTAATTTCCTTTCCGGCCATTCCATAGCCGCGGTTGTGGACGGCCATTGTTCACTTCCTCACCCTATAAACTCTGGTGTTCCTCAGGGCTCTGTCCTATCTCCTATTCTCTTTCTAATTTTTATAAATGATCTCCTTAACTGTACCTTAATTCCCATCCATTCATACGCAGACGACTCAACCTTACACTACTCCATTACTTTTTCAGAACGCCCCAGCCAGCAATCCCTCAACGACAAACGTAATGAAGCCATAGAACTCTTAAATTCTGATCTAAATACTATTTCCAATTGGGGCAGAGAAAACCTTGTTAACTTTAATGCTTCCAAAACCCAATTTCTCCATCTATCTACCCGTCAGGATCTCCCAGCGGACTATCCCTTATTCTTCAACAATACAAAAATCAACCATTCATCTTCTCTCAATATTCTTGGTGTCTCTTTTTCTTCTGCTCTCATTTGGAAGGACCATATTACCAGTCTTGCTAAGGCAGCCTCCCAGAAGCTGGGTGTGCTCAACCGCCTTAGGGGGTTCTTTTCCCCTGCACAGCTTCTTGCTCTGTACAGGGGCATAGTGCGCCCTTGTATTGAGTATTGTTCACATGTGTGGGGAGGTTCCTCTCACACCACTCTCCTAGACAAGGTTGAAAGGAAGGCCTTTCGTATCATTAACTCCCGTCCACTCACCAACTCTCTGCAATCTCTCTCTCTCTCCGCCGCAATGTTGCATCTCTCTCGCTATTCTATCGCTACTATAATAATCAGTGTTCCTCAGAGCTATCCCAGTGCATACCACCTCCTTTACGTAGGGCACGTGGTACCCGTCTTGCAACTCAATCCCACCCCTACTCTGTGCAACTCTCCAACCCAAGAGTGAAACATTACTCTCAAACTTTCTTCTACTCAACAGCTGAGCTCTGGAACTCTCTCCCAGAATCAGTCTTTCCCGTTTCCTATGACTTAAATTGCTTCAAACTCTGTGTGTCCAGGCATTTTGGCTCGAACGTCCCTTGATTTTGGCCCTGTCACTCTTTCAACTATGGGGGAGGCACTCGCTATAGGCAGTTATGCCTTTTGCCTCCCTCAATCACATAGAAAAAAAAAAAAAAAAAAAAAAAAAAAAAAAAAAAAAAAACGACACAGACAATCATGCACACCCAGGATATGACGCAAAGCAAGACTTCCCAACTTTATGACGTAGGCATCATTACAGTAAGTAGTCACCCCTCATGGACAATGGCCCTCTCTGCTATGTGCTTTGTGTTCTTTGTTTACACTCATAAATATAGAGGTAAAGGTGATTGTATATATACTGTATATATATATATATATATATATATATATATATATATATATATATATATATATATATATATATATACCTTACCTTTGGATACCTTTGGATGTGTTCGCCGCTCCTCTAGCGGCACCAAGGAGCACGACGCCCCTCGTTATGGGTGGTGATTTGGTGCAGTAGACTGTTTGAAGCGACAGCTCGCTCCCTTGCGAGGATGGGCTCATCTGGCACTTTTTGCAGTTCGACATCTAGGGCTCTCTTGAAGTTGTCTAACAAGATGTCCCTCATGTCTCTTACTCGCCGTGGGAGTTTGTTGAAGAGACGTGGGCCTCTGTGTGATAACCAGCCCTCTCGCAGAGAGCCCATAGCACCCCTGTTATTCATCCGGGGGATTTCGCATTCCCAGCCTCTCCTATCACTGAATTTCATGACTATCGGAGTATGTAGGTTTGGTACTAAACCCTCTGCGATTTTCCATGTGTATATTATTAGGTAACGTTCTCTTCTACGTTCCAGTGAGTACAGATTCAGTGCTCTTAAACGCTCCCAATAGTGTAGATGTATTATCGAACTTATATGCTAAGTGAAATTTCTTTGTACACTCTCTACGTCATTTATTTCACCTGCTTTGTATGGGGATGTTAATACGCTACAGTATTCAAGCCGCGGTAGCACTAGAGATTTGAAGAGCGTTATCATAGGCAATTCACCGCGTGTTTTAAAAGTACGCAGAATCCAACCCGTTAGACGTTTCGCAGTCGCCACTTTGACCTGGTTATGTACTTTGAAACCCATATTTTCAGACATTAATACCCCAAGGTCTTTCACACTGTCTTTCCGTTCTATTATCTGGTTAGATTCTGTTAAGTAATTTGTAATTTCTTTAACACCATTATTATCTCCGTACCGTATTAATTGGAATTTTTCCTCATTGAATTGCATGTTGTTTTCCCTGGTCCACTGGAACACTATATTCATGTCTTCCTGCAGTCGGCCCGTGTCCTCTTGTGTGTTTACTATCTTGCTTAATTTTGTGTCATCAGCAAAAGACGACACCGTACTGTGTCTGGTGTTGGTATCTATGTCGCAAATTAGTATGAGGAACAGAAGGGGCGCTAGCACTGTTCCTTGGGGCACTGAGCTTTTGACATCCGAAGGCTCAGAAGTGACTTGGTTTACTGCTACCGATTGTTTTCGGTTTACGAGGAAATTGTATATCCACCGTCCGATTTTCCCAGTTATACCTTTTGCTTTCAGTTTGTGGGCTATTATACCATGGTCACATTTATCAAATGCCTTAGCAAAATCGGTGTAAATGACATCCACGTTTTTCTTTTCTTCTAGCGCTTTAAGAATTTTGTCATAGTGTTCCAAAAGTTGTGAGAGACATGATCTTCCCGCTCTGAACCCATGTTGACCGGTGTTGTGTAGTTCATTTGTCTCCATGAATGTTGAAATTTTGCTTCACAGGACTCGCTCGAAAACTTTAATGATGTGAGAGGTTAGAGCTACCGGGCGGTAGTTTTTTGGTAGTGCTTTACTCCCACCTTTATGCAGTGGGGCAATTATTGTGTTTTTCAAGCTATCTGGTATGTCACCAGTGTCTAGACTCCTTCTCCACATTATAGCCAGGGGTTTTGAGAGGTTTTCCTTACATTTTTTCATTAGGATCGAATTCCATGAGTCCGGGCCTGGTGCCGAGTGGGATGGCATGTTGGAAATGGCCTCTTCTATGTCTTTTGGACCGAAATCAATATCCAGCATCTGAGGGGTTTCCGTGGGGGAGGTTTCCATGAAAAATATATTTTGGTCTCTGATGACTTTTGTTTCATCAGGCTCACTGAATGCCATTTCATACTGCCTGCTTAAGAGTTCGCTCATTTCCTTTTTGTCCCCTGTGAAAGAACCGTCCCCTTTGCTCAGTGGGCCGATGTTTGATGTTGTTTTAGCCTTTTGTTTGGCGTATGAAAAGAAGTATTTGGAATTTTCCTTTATACCTGCAATAGCTTTCCTCTCCTCTTCCATATGTTGTAGTTCATATGATATTCTTAGCCTTTGTTCAATTTCCACAATTTCTCTATCTATTTCGACCTTTTGCCTATCCTGTAGATTTTGATGTGTGTGTCTTTGTGTGAGTAAATTTCTTCTGTACAGCCTCCTCCTTTCCCGATCTTGTTTGCTTCTTCGTTTTGTTTGTCTTGCAGGTATATGGTGGCTACAGATTTGGGTCATGGTTTCTGTTATTAAGACTAGACATTCTGCTGGTGTCAGGTTATCCATTAAATCTTCCCAGTCTATTTCCTCCATTTCTTGATTTACCTCTTCCCACCTAATGTTTTTGTTATTGAAGTTAAATTTACTGAAGGGGCCGGTTTTTGTTCTCGATTCTGAGGTTGTCTGTACACTTTCTAAGGTTGTTTTGATCTCAATTAATTTATGATATGAGTATGTTGTGTCCGATATGTTAATGCTGTGTACTAGAGAGTCGTTGTTAGTGAAGACCAGGTCTAAGATATTGTTTTCCTGTGTGGGTTCAGCAATATGTTGGGTAAGACTAAAAAAATCACAAAGTTCAAAAAGCTCTCTCGTATTAGTATTTGCTTCTCCGGTGTTATTTGCCACTAACTGGTTTTCTAGTTGTCTCCATTTAATGTTTGGTAGGTTAAAGTCTCCTAGCCATATAATATTTGGTGTTGGGTTCCCCAGGGTTTCCACTTCTGATTTTATTTTGTTGAGCTGGGTTTTGAATTCTTCTCGGGATGAGTCTGGAGGCCTGTATGTAACAATAACTGCTAAATTTAGGGATTCTATTTTAACTCCAAGTATTTCCACCACTTCATTACTGTTATTTAGGAATTCAGTACATATCAGTGAGTCATGTATGTACAAGGCTACACCTCCATGTGATCTATGCGTTCTGTCCGCCCTATGTAGGTTGTAACCAGGAATCCATACCTCACTATCTTCCTGATCTTTAATGTGAGTTTCTGTGAGAACCGCAAATATAGCGTTTCCTTCTTCTAGCAGGCCCCTAATAAATGGTACTTTGTTCGTGGTTCTATTTTTTAGGCCTCGGATATTTGCAAACAAGATTGGGGAGGGATTGTTTGGAGTACTATGTGTACCTAATAGTCTTCGGGATGTATTGGCCACTCTTGGGAGGCCAGGAGGTGCTCGAGGTGTTCTATGTGCTCTTCCATCTCCCTCAGTCTCTTCATCTTCATCTGCCCTTTCCCTCCTTGCCTTTTTCCTCTGTCTCGTCCTCGCATAGCTAGAGAGTTTTTTGGGCTACCATCGTGTTAGGTCTAGCATATCTCCAAGTCCCTTTAATATGAAAAGCTGGGCATTTCATATTGTAGCAGGTCTTGTTCTCAAGTGATGTCTTGCAAAGGGATGGGTGGTGGTATTTGCAGGTTTTACCAAATCTACATTTTCCATGACTGGTTATGTTGTTGCAAATTTTGGGATGAGCAAATCTACATGAATTCCCATTATATTCGCCCTTTTGACCAAAGTAGCACCTTCTTTCCAGATAATATCTGCACACTGGTGTAGACAACCCCAGTAGGTGTGGCTGGGGCTGCAAGGGGTTATGTGGTGAGCTAAGTGTGGTTGTGGGTGATAGTGGGCTTGGTGTATGGGTGGGTGAGGCCTGCAGGGGGGTGGAGTTACGGGTCGGTTGTAGGTGGGCAGGTCGCAGTGGTGAGGGGGGAGGCAATGTGGAAGGGGAGCCTGATATGGGGGCTTGTTGCATCCTACGTTCATCCTGCAATTTTATTTTATCAACAGCAGTAGGGTGGTCAATGGCCATAGATGGGATTAATGTGGGTGTTATCTGGGTCTGGGGAGGTGTGGGGAGATGTGCGACAGGGTTTGTGTATATGTAGGGTGCGAAAGGTTGTTGTTCGGCAGGCGATGTGTGTTGATGTGCAGGAGGCAATGTGGGCATTATCATGGGAAGGTGTGCGTGTGTGGGTTGTGATATTTGGATGGGCCCTGAGGCCCCAATAGTTCCCCATTTTCTGTGAAAGGTAGCTATGTCTTGGCTATATTTCCGTCTATCTTGTACTTCTGTATTTTCTACAGTCTGTATGACTTGTCATGTGATATCGAAACAACTATCGCAGAAATGGAGGTTCTTCCCTCTTGTATTGTACGCCTCATTTATTGGTGTCAATCCTATGCAAATCCAGTGGTATGGTTGCTTGCATATCCGACATGCGGTGCCTTCATGGATGTGTATATTCATCTTACAACTCGTACAGTTGTCTCTGGTAAACATTTTTGTTTGTTTTTTGTTTTGTTTTGTTTTTTGTTTTTCCACCCGCCCTTACATGGGGGAGAGAGAGAGAGAGAGAGAGAGGGGGGGGGGCTTGGAGGACAAGGAGGTGTTTGTTACGCGGTTTGTGGGAGTGTGTGGGGGGGGAGTGCCACTCATTTACCCTCGTTATGTTTAAACTTTAAGTAACTTTAAGTAACACTTTCAATAATTATCTTATGAAACAGAATTCTCACTGCCCTAACCACTTTTCCCGTTTTTGGTCGACTGTTTAGCGGAATATACGGCACTCTAGGAAAATAACGAACTTTCCAGGCTACCTACAGTATATATAGTATCTATTTTAATTTTCATATTTTACCTATCAACTTGATTCAACACTGCTCAGGTTCGAATTTTCACCACATTTGAGAGAAGCGAGAGAGAGAGAGGGGGGGGGGGGGGGCTTGGAGGACAAGGAGGTGTTTGTTACGCGGTTTGGGGGGGGGGGTGGGGGGGGGGGGGGGGGGGGGGGGAGTGCCACTCGTTTACACTCGTTATGTTTAAACTTTAAGTAACTTTAAGTAACACTTTCAATAATTATCTTATGAAACAGAATTCTCACTGCCCTAACCACTTTTCCCGTTTTTGGTCGACTGTTTAACGGAATATACGGCACTCTAGGAAAATAACGAACTTTCCAGGCTACCTATACCTGTATAATATAGTATCTATTTTAATTTTCATATTTTACCTATCAACTTGATTCAACACTGCTCAGGTTCGAATTTTCACCACATTTGGTTGTGTGGGAGATCTTTCTCTCCAATAACGTCACTACTAACCTGCGATATGGTCGAGAAATAATCTGCACAGATTAATTTGTTTAAATATTGTTTTTCTCTGTTTGCTATTATTTACGATATTTGTTTTGTCGGTACCCTTTCCTGTCGAGGTTAAGTTTCGCTTTTGGTAAAATATATATATATATATATATATATAATCGATGAAACTATATGCTATATAAGTTAACAAAACACCAAGTTCGTCCCTATGTTTTTCTTAATAAATGTATGTATATACTCCTCATATTTCAAGTAGCTATGAATATATAATATACTCACTATTAAAACTAATGTGCCTCAGATAGAATGAAATTCAATATATATCATAGTAAAATCTCATAGATATATAGGATGAAATATGTCAAATTCATGAACTTACACACATCTTTCGACTACCATTCAAAATTGTTATTTTAACTGATAGAGGAATTTATACCGAGACATTATTTATACATATATGTATTATGGGTAAATATATGAATATCCGGGGACAAGAAATCCATGGAGGAATCCCATGACTCGAGGAGGGCAGCAGAGATGGCCCCAACTCCACCTTTGGCATCTATGAAGTGCAAGGTGTAGTAGGGATCCAGATGTTATTGTCATTGTTATGGTCTGTAGTTGGTAAAGTTAATTTGTCTGTGTACAGTTGGAGCACTGATGTTATAAACTTGGTCTCGTCGAAGGCCGCAGGAGTGACAGTCATAAACAAAGCACTTTGACTTGTTGTAGACAAAGTCATTTGATTGTTGCTAGTCAAAGGCAAGGCAACAAATGTGCCAGTTGTTCACAAAGGACAACGACTAATTGTAGACAATGTTGTTTTTTGACAACCAGTCATATACAAAACAGTAGTAGTACCAATCATAAACAAAGCACTAGTGCCAGTCATAGACAAAGGACTTACAACAGTCACAGACAATGGTTAGCTGGTGATGCAGAATCCTTCAAGTCCTCTGTGTTGTCCTGCTAAGTCGGTCTCGGGGCAACAGGGACATAAGTAAATGGTGCCAGAGGTAATTAAACAGGTCACTGTAGCACAGAGTTTGATACGCAATGGTCTTGATGGTACCTGATTAATCCCAGGGGCCTTGGAGCTGGTGGTACAGTCAACTCGTTTAATCTGCAGAATCTCAGAAATTGTAGTTATGCAATTATATTTGTTACAGATTGCTGTAGGAATCAGTATCGATTATACATTTCTTGATTCATACCTTTTCCATTTTATATATTGCTTGACTGTACATTGTCCAGGGTACTCTGCCTAGGTATGTCTTCCTTTATATTTAGAATAGATCGAGAGTTACGGTTATAATCAAAATTGAATTTCCAATCTATAGCACCTAAAAAAAAAATATATATATATTAATCACAATGTGAATTTTTGTAAATACTTGAAAACATTGTTTAAAATTAGAGGATTTTATTATCATAATTTAGAGTATGGAAATACATATAGCAGAGGTATACAGAGAGTGAGATGAAGGGATGGAGTCGAGTAAAAGTGGTGTTGCATGGGAGAAGGGACACTGGCTGACCGATGACAGAGGAGCATGGAGGTGATTCATTTGTAGCCACCCCCTCGAGGATCAAGGCGTCTCGTAATATATATATATATATATATATATATATATATATATATATATATATATATATATATATATTGCAGGTAAAAATAATATGAGATTGGTAGTTATTTAGAACATTTATTAAAAAAAATATCATGGTGATAATGGAAGTTTTGAGAATTCCGGGACGCATTTTTTTCCTTGAATTTGGGTATCATTAGACGATTATATTTAGCTTAGGGAAGAATTTTGGAAGTTAGAAGGTTATTTGAGATCAATTGTACCCTTTTGATTATTAGAGATGTAAAGAGAGCTAAAACTGTAATCAGATACTGAATGCAAAAACTCACTTGACTGAAATATCTCAGCCAAGTGGGGAAATTCTCTTGTTTCAGTAGGGGTGTAGCGGAAGGTATATTTCTCAACTCTGACATCATACTTTAACTTTTAGTAGACAAACTAGATTGGATACTGAACCGGTCTACTCAAAAAAATCCCATGCCCCACTGCTGGGATTTAACTCGTGACCAGTTAGTTATGAGATCGGCACTTTTACCTACCGAGACAATAGAGCTACCCCACTTGGCTGAGATATTTCAGTCAAATGAGACAATAGAGCTACCCCACTTGGCTGAGATATTTCAGTCAAATGAGTTTTTACATTCAGTATCTGATCACAGTGTTAGCTCCCTTTACAGAGATCCTTTCTAAATTTAAGTTAAATGGTTGTGCAAGAGGTCAGTTTAAC
This sequence comes from Paralithodes platypus, assembly GCA_032716605.1. Classification (NCBI taxonomy): domain Eukaryota; kingdom Metazoa; phylum Arthropoda; class Malacostraca; order Decapoda; family Lithodidae; genus Paralithodes; species Paralithodes platypus. The sequence goes on along the minus strand of CM064565.1, from coordinate 7,717,678 downwards.
ACCGTCATTAAAACATAGCAGAGTAAAGACGCTACAGAAGGATATTATTACCGGACAAGTGTATAAGTCTTAGTGTCCTATAATCCGTTAGGAGTTGTCCGGATATTCTGAAACATGCCATATTATTAGGGCGATTTTTAAACATTTCACCTAATCAGCTGGGCGATTATAAGACGTTTTACCCCATTCAGGTATGATCTTTTCTGGTCGAGCGATAGCGAGCTTCCAGATTAGCGATTATAGCCGCCGAGACATCTGTCTATCAAAAATGTATAAATTTAGCTTGAAGGGGTGTCTTGGTGAGCATTTGTTTAAGCTTGCAGGGATTCTGGGGAGGTATTTTTCTTGTAAAATAAACTAAAAATACAAATACATTGCTCGAAAGTTGCAAAAACAAACAAAAATAATTCTTAGGAAAAACAACATGAATATATAAAGGATATTGTGAGATATTAGCATTTGTTAATAGTGGCTTGCTGTCTACATACTTCAATAAAGAGCACACCAGGGGGGGGGGGGAGAGAGAGAGAGAGAGAGGTGGGGAGGGGGGAAATAAAGCCGGCGCCACACGAACACATAATTCAGATACTAGGGTCGGAGTCACTATATCAGATACTAGGGTCGGAGTCACTATATCAGATACTAGGGTCGGAGTCACTATATCAGATACTAGGGTCGGAGTCACTATATCAGATACTAGGGTCGGAGTCACTATATCAGATACTAGGGTCGGAGTCAGATACTAGGGTCGGAGTCACTATATCAGATACTAGGGCCGGAGTCACTATATCAGATACTAGGGTCGGAGTCACTATATCAGATATTAGGGTCGGAGTCACTATATCAGATACTAGGGTCGGAGTCACTATATCAGATACTAGGGTCGGAGTCACTATATCAGATACTAGGGTCGGAGTCACTATATCAGATACTAGGGTCGGAGTCACTTTATCAGATACTAGGGTCGGAGTCATTTTATCAGACACTAGGGCCGGAGTCACTATATCAGATACTAGGGTCGGAGTCACTATATCAGATACTAGGGCCGGAGTCACTATATCAGATACTAGGGTCGGAGTCACTATATCAGATATTAGGGTCGGAGTCACTATATCAGATACTAGGGTAGGAGTCACTATATCAGGTACTAGGGCCGGAGTCACTATATCAGATACTAGGGTCGGAGTCACTATATCAGATATTAGGGTCGGAGTCACTTTATCAGATACTAGGGCTGGAGTCACTATATCAGATACTAGGGTCGGAGTCACTATATCAGATATTAGGGTCGGAGTCACTATATCAGATACTAGGGTCGGAGTCACTTTATCAGATACTAGGGCTGGAGTCACTATATCAGATACTAGGGTCGGAGTCACTTTATCAGATACTAGGGTCGGAGTCACTATATCAAATACTAGGGTCGGAGTCACTACTGTATATCAGATACTAGGGTCGGAGTCACTATATCAGATACTAGGGCCGGAGTCACTTTATCAGATACTAGGGTCGGAGTCACTATATCAGATACTAGGGCCGGAGTCACTTTATCAGATACTAGGGTCGGAGTCACTATTATTATGTTCCTTCCAACAACCAACTATACTCCTAAAATCGATTAATACAATTTACAAACACTGTGGCAGTCCGTGGATTCGAACCCAGGATGCTCACACCGAAAATCAACACCTTATGCATCGCACCACGAAGACAGTTAAAGGATGGTGGACACTGCCTACGATTTATTATGCAACTTCGAATCCTGCATATCAATCTAAGCATGTACACACATCCCAACTGCAACTCACGTAGGCTATGCATATGTGAATGGAAAGAGCAATTAATGGTTAACCACTAGGGAAGTCCTCTCGATAAATTGCCCCTGAACCAATATCAATTATTATGTTCCTTCCAACAACCAACTATACTCCTAAAATCGATTAATGAAATTTACAAACACATGTGGCAGTCCGTGGAATCGAACCCATGATGCTCACACCGAAAATCAACACCTTATTCATCGCACCACGAAGACAGTTAAAGGATGGTGGACACTGCCTACGATTTATTATGCAACTTCGAATCCTGCATATCAATCTAAGCATGTACACACATCCCAACTGCAACTCACGTAGGCTATGCATATGTGAATGGAAAGAGCAATTAATGGGGCCTTAACCACTAGGGAAGTCCTCTCGATAAATTGCCCATGAACCAATATCAATTATTATATATCAGATACTAGAGTCGGAGTCACTTTATCAAATACTAGGGTCGGAGTCACTATATCAGATACTAGGGTCGGAGTCACTATATCAGATACTAGGGTCGGAGTCACTATATCAGATACTAGGGCCGGAGTCACTATATCAGATACTAGGGTCGGAGTCACTATATCAGATACTAGGGCCGGAGTCACTTTATCAGATACTAGGGTCGGAGTCACTATATCAGATACTAGGGCCGGAGTCACTTTATCAGATACTAGGGTCGGAGTCACTATATCAGATACTAGAGTCGGAGTCACTTTATCAGATACTAGGGTCGGAGTCACTATATCAGATACTAGACCCTAGTATCTGATATAGTGATATAGGAGTCACTATATCAGATACTAGGGTCGGAGTCACTATATCAGATACTAGGGCCGGAGTCACTATATCAGATACTAGGGTCGGAGTTACTATATCAGATACTAGGGCCGGAGTCACTTTATATCAGATACTAGGGTCGAAGTCACTATATCAGATACTAGGGTCGGAGTCACTTTATCCGATATTAGGGCCGGAGTCACTTTATATCAGATACTAGGGCCGGAGTCAATATATCAGATACTAGGGTCGGAGTCACTATATCAGATACTAGGGCCGGAGTCACTATATCAGATACTAGGGTCGGAGTTACTATATCAGATACTAGGGCCGGAGTCACTTTATCAGATACTAGGGTCGGAGTCACTATATCAGATATTAGGGTCGGAGTCACTATATCAGATACTAGGGTCGGAGTCACTTTATCAGATACTAGGGTCGGAGTCACAATATCAGATACTAGGGCCGGAGTCACTTTATCAGATACTAGGGTCGGAGTCACTTTATCAGATACTAGGGTCGGAGTAACTATATCAGATACTAGGGTCGGAGTAACTTTATCAGATACTAGGGTCGGAGTAACTTTATATCAGTTACTAGGGCCGGAGTCACTATATCAGATACTAGGGTCAGAGTCCCTATATCAGATACTAGGGTCGGAGTCACTTTATCAGATACTAGGGTCGGAGCCACAATATCAGATACTAGGGCCGGAGTCACTTTATCAGATACAAGGGTCGGAGTCACTGTATCAGATACTAGGGCCGGAGTCACTTTATCGATACTAGGGTCAGAGTCACTATATCAGATACTAGGGTCGGAGTCACTTTATCAGATACTAGGGTCGGAGTAACTTTATATCGGATACTAGGGCCAGAGTCACTATATCAGATACTAGGGTCGGAGTCACTATATCAGATACTAGGGTCAGAGTCACTATATCAGATACTAGGGTCAGAGTCACTATATCAGATACTAGGGTCGGAGTCACTTTATCAGATACTTGGGTCGGAGTCACTTTATATCAGATACTAGGGTCGGAGTCACTATATCAGATACTAGGGTCGGAGTCACTTTATCAGATACTAGGGTCGGAGTCACTTTATCAGATACTAGGGCCGGAGTCACTTTATCAGATACTAGGGTCGGAGTCACTATATCAGATACTAGGGCCGGAGTCACTTTATATCAGATACTAGGGTCAGAGTCACTTTATATCAGATACTAGGGTCGGAGTCACTATATCAGATACTAGGGCCGGAGTCACTTTATCAGATACTAGGGTCGGAGTCACTTTATATCAGATACTAGGGCCGGAGTCACTATATCAGATACTAGGGTCGGAGTCACTATATCAGATACTAGGGTCAGAGGCACTATATCAGATACTAGGGTCGGAGTCACTTTATCAGATACTTGGGTCGGAGTCACTATATCAGATACTAGGGTCGGAGTCACTTTATCCGATACTAGAGCCGGAGTCACTTTATATCAGATACTAGGGTCGGAGTCACTTTATCCGATACTAGAGCCGGAGTCACTTTATATCAGATACTAGGGTTGGAGCCACCATATCAGATACTAGGGTCGGAGTCACCATATCAGATACTAGGGTCGGAGCCACCATATCAGATACTAGGGTTGGAGCCACCATATCAGATACTAGGGTCGGAGCCACCATATCAGATACTAGGGTCGGAGCCACCATATCAGATACTAGGGTCGGAGCCACCATATCAGATACTAAGGTCGGAGCCACCATATCAGATACTAGGGTCGGAGCCACCATATCAGATACTAGGGTCGGAGCCACCATATCAGATACTAGGGTCGGAGCCACCATATCAGATACTAGGGTCGGAGTCACTTTATCCGATACTAGAGCCGGAGTCACTTTATATCAGATACTAGGGTCGGAGTCACTTTATCCGATACTAGAGCCGGAGTCACTTTATATCAGATACTAGGGTCGGAGCCACCATATCAGATACTAGGGTCTTAAAACGTCTTAAAACCTCAAAACTAATATGTAAACATGAGGGAGAAGGGTGTCCAGAAAATGCGAGTACTACCCCCTTAACCCCCTGAAGCTCTGGCGCGTTTTAGCAGTTTATTTTGGCTATCATTAGTCGATTTTGACCATTTTGTGCAGCTTAGGAAGGATCTGTTGGTATTATAAGGGAAAAGACTGTGTCAATCAACCCTCTGACTTCCATATACCCTTCCTAATCTGAATAAAATTTGTCTAATGATTACCAGAAAACAGAAAAGAAATGCGTATTGGATCTTGAAAGGGTTAACGTCTGTAACTCAAGAAGGCCTAGAACAAATGGGCTCTATATCTCCACATACATTAAATGGGCTCTATATCTCCACATACATTAAATGGGCTCTATATCTCCACATACATTAAATGGGCTCTATATCTCCACATACATTAAATGGGCTCTATATCTCCACATACATTAAATGGGCTCTATATCTCCACATACATTAAATGGGCTCTATATCTCCACATACATTAAATGGGCTCTATATCTCCACATACATTAAATGGGCTCTATATCTCCACATACATTAAATGGGCTCTATATCTCCACATACATTAAATGGGCTCTATATCTCCACATACATTAAATGGGCTCTATATCTCCACATACATTAAATGGGCTCTATATCTCCACATACATTAAATTACTAGCTGGATTCCTCTTGTCGTGCTTTAGTTAAAGAGGTTAGTGTTCAAGATGTTTGGCCTATTAACCCCTTCAATACCGGTGACATCTTTATATTATATTCTAGCAAATATTAGAACATTTCATGCAGTTTAGAAAGGGCCTCCAGCAATTATACAGGCTTCGAACTCTCTCACTTCCCCTTTTTACTACCACAGATCTGTCTTAAACAGCACAAAGTCGTCTAAATATAGCTAGAATATGATTAAATACATGTATCCGGTACAGAAGGGGTTAAAAATGAATAGACTGATGGGGGACACCTCGATGACATATACAGACTAATAACACACATAACAAAGCCACTCCAAAAGCTTCCTCTCTCTCCAACACCCATTCTCCCCTCTCTACACTCTTCAGAAAATGGGAAAAACTAGATAATAGCTAAGAGGTGCCGTTGTAAAGGCTTATCCCTCAATACCTTCACCTGATAACATAACATTGGTGACAGAAACATTTATAAGTTGGGCTTATTAGCTGCCAGTCAAGTGTGGAGAATGAATGTTGACAGACAAACCCATCTTCTTAAAGGTGGGGGCTCATGGGTTGAGATAAACATGGAACCAAGCTGTAGGCCTACATAATTATCTTGCAAAATGCAATGGCACTGAAATAATTATTAACAATGGTATAAAGGATTTTGTGGATCGTCTATACCGGGCCTGTGACGTCACAGTGACGTCACACCAGTATCCTTATCCTAGACTGGATGGTGGACTCACACTCTTGTGACGTCACAGGCCCGATTTAGACGATCCACAAAATCCTTTATACCATTGTTAATAATTATTTCAGTGCCATTGCATTTTGCAAGATAATTATGTACAGCTTGGCGATTATCATTCCATGTTTATCTCAACCCATGAGCCTCCACCTTTAAGGTTCCACTTGAGAGATTTTTTTCTTGACTCCTTTCTCCCTCATGTTTAGCCCCATTGCTTTTTCTAATTTTAAGACGTTCGCCCCATTATGTTGACGATTTTAAGAACCTTCGACCCATTTCTGTCAATTTTAAGACCCTTCGTTCCATTTAGGTGTCGATTTTATCCTGGCGAGCGATAGCGAACCTGTAACTTAAGAGGAACCGGCTTTCAGCCGGGACATTTTTCTACCGAAAAATTTACAAATTTATCTTGAAAGGGGCTCAAGGGGGTGTAATTTCAAGCTTGATGGAAATCTAGGAAACAAACTAAAAACCTCCCCTTAAGGGGGGGGGGGGGGGGTTACTGCTTGGTTTTTGCGGCTACTTATTCATATGTTTATCTAATTTTGAGTTTCCTCGTTAGACCTCCATCAAGTTTTTAAAAAAAACATCCCCTATACCCCTTTCAAGATATATCTGTACATTTTTCGGTAGAAAAATGTACCACCCGAAGACCGATTCCTTCAAAAATTACAGACTCGCTCTCGCTCGCCAGGAAAATATCAACACAAATATAAAAAAAACTAAAAATAAACGGCACGACAGGTCTTGACAAAGTGATGGGGCGAAAGGTCTCAAAATCGCCATACAAGTGAACGAACGTCTTAAAATCGCAAAACTAATGGGTCTAAACATGAGGGAGAAGGGGGTCTATAAAAAGCGTCTACCACCCCCTTAAGAATATAGCCGTACATCTCAAAATGTTACTATAATAAAATAACCGATCCAGAGTTGCCCGGGAAAATATGTGTTGTAAATCCTTGTTCCGTGTTCCGTGTTGTAAATCCGTGTTCCGTGTTGTAAATCCGTGTTCCGTATTGTAAATCCGTGTTCCGTGTTGTAAATCCGTGTTCCGTGTTGTAAATCCGTGTTCCGTGTTGTAAATATGTGTTCCGTGTTGTAAATCCGTGTTCCGTATTGTAAATCCGTGTTCCGTGTTGTAAATCCGTGTTCCGTGTTGTAAATCCGTGTTCCGTGTTGTAAATCCGTGTTCCGTGTTGTAAATCCGTGTTCCGTATTGTAATTCCGTGTTCCGTATTGTAAATCCGTGTTCCGTGTTCCGTGTTCTTGGTTCGGCCGTTTATGCTGAGTGAGGATCGTGTTGTTGTGTTAGTCAGCAGCCTGTCAGCACCATGGTCAGATGCTTGCTAAAGAACCTGGTCATAGAGAGAGAGAGAGCAGCAGGCTTTCTCTTTCAGTGACATTTTGGTGCCGTAATTCCCAAACAACGGGGTTGTAATAAGACCATAAGAACGTAAGAAATGGGAGTCTTCAGAAAGCCGATCGGCCCACACACAGCAGATCCCTCTCACACCCAACCCCAATTACAAGGCCTAATTATAGGCCCAACTCACTAATACCATGAGGACCGACCTCACCAAAACAGTCAGAGATCAACACAAGATTATGGGGGTCTTAGAAAGAGCGCCGATTGGCCCACACCCGGCAGATCCCCCGTCACACCCAACCCATCTCGTCCATATGCCTATCTAATTTTATCTTAAAGCTCCCTATCGTTCTCGATCCTACCATATCACTCGGTAGCCTATTCCACATGTCTACAACTCTGTTATCAAACCAATATTTGCCTATATCTTTTCTAAAACGAAATTAATCTAATTTGAAAGCATTTGTTCGAGTTCTTTCGCTATCACTGAGCTTCAGTACATTTTCCATGTCCCCTTTATTAATCCTACATTATTTTCTACAAAATTAAGTATATATCCAAATCTTCCAGCTCTTAAATTATATTCCAGCGAAGGATATTTAATAGATTTCCAACTGTATAGATCTTAACTTTGCCTGTCATAGTCTCACCTCTTCTGGCGTTCCTCCCAGTGTCCCTTCTCCAGAAGGCCAGCTGTGCTGGGTAGAGGCCCTGGGAGGGCTGGTGTAGTCCCTCTGGATTTCCCTCTTGTGGTGGTGATGCGGCAGGGAAGAAGAAGGGCGCGTGGAAAAATAAGACTTATGCAAGTTTTGGCTTGCCTTGCCTTCCTTTCAACTTTTCCTTCTCCTGTCATCACTTATGATGTTGATGGTGATGACAGAATCTTTTCCGGGTGTTGGAGGGAGTGTGGGCGTGGTTGAGGCGACTCGGGCGTATCTTGGTGGTGTGGTGGTTAGGGCTTCCTTCCTCGGGGGTGTGGTGGTATGGGTGGTAATATCGCTTGGTGGTAGAGGCTGGTATTTTCCTTTTCCTTTATATTACTGATGGTGGAAGGGTTAAGGTTTTCCATGATTTACGATGTTTATTGAGTCTTTGCAGTATTTCTTCTGGTCTTTTGTTTTCTCTGTTTTTTTTGTTTTTTTTTCTCTCTATAAATTTCTTTATAGAGTGAGGGCTGGTCCGGTATTGACTGAGGTTTGGCATCCTCTACCCAACCTTAGCCTTTTCGGTCGTCTCTTTTCCTGTACTACTTTTTCTACTTCGGGGGCGGGAGGCTAGGAATACTCCTCCCCTTGTGAAATTCACCTGCTAGACGAGACACAGAAAGGGGCAAGGGAACGCGAAAGTGGTCCCGAACCCTAAGAATTGGAACTATAAATGTTGTTTCTGTTCGGGCTCTGTCTCGAGTCGGCTACCCTCAGCTATGGGGTATGGGATACATACAAACATAAATTTTACTAATTCCTTGAACGTGACGATAGTGCGTTGTTTATTAAGTGCGATTAGTTTGATTGGGAAACAGATTAACTTGTTCATGTAGTGATGTACACCCTATGAGGTGGTTTTGTGTTTTATTATTTCAAAATGTCATTTTATTAAAGAGTTATTTCCACATAACGATGTTGATAAGTTATTCTGCTTTAATATTGTGTCGTCCCTGTTTTGGTTTGTTTATTTTGAAATGTTTTCATTATAATACGTTAGATTAACGACTAAGTATGCGGGAATTTTTATTTACCGTATTTAACATCTGCCACCATTTCAATGCTTGAGGAAAATATGTGTTTTATAGATATATAAGTGTAATATAGGAGACTGATATTTTTCACTCTGAATACCGGTATCTAACCAGTTTTATTATGAAATCTTCTTAGTACTTCTACAAGTTTGTTTTGTATCTTAACCCGTTCAGTACCAGGGACGTCCATTTCATCATATTCTGGCAACTATTAGACGATTTTATTTAGCTTAGGAAGGACCTCTAGCGATAATAAGGCTTCAAACCATATCGACCAACCTTTTTAACTACCACAGCTCTTTCCTAAGCTACATAATATCGTCTAAAAATAGCTAGAATATAATATAACACACGTCGCTGGTACTCAAAGGGTTAATAGGATAGTGAGTAAATAATTATCTAAGGCATTCGTTGAGGAGGGAGACTCGTAGGGTGGATTGTTTCAATGATTACTCCTGGCCATAACCCTCTCTCGTCCATATCATCCCTTATTTATAACCTGGGGAAACATGTCAAACCATTCAGTACATAGCCTACAAAACATCCATCCAATCCTTGCATTGGTTTGATAAGAAAGGTGTGTCAAGGGGGGTCACCGGCTGTTTTATCTTTCTCTCCTATTCTCTCTTTCCCTGGCTTGTATCCATTCAGCCCAATTCAGCCAACTGTTTTAAGACGTTTATCCCCATCCAGGTGTCGATTTCTTCCTGGCGAGCGAAAGCGAGCCAGCATTGTATGGAGAAATCCGGCTTCGCCGGAGACATTTCTCTATCGAAAAATGTACAAATTTAGCTTGCTGTCAAAACAAAAAACTATATACAGTATGCTGGCTCGCTGCCGCTCGCCAGGAAAATATTGACACCCGGATGGGGGTAAACGTCTTAAAACAGTAGGCTGAAGGTGGCCGAATGGATACAAGCCAAAGAGAGAGGGAGAGAAAGAGAAAAAGAAGCGAGGTGGGCTCCCTTAATATTGACAGGTCATTTAATAATGCTCCCAGCCACAGACTGGGAATGACGGAAAGGGTTTGCTATGGTAATCAGGACACATCATAGATCCATCCCAAATAACTAACATCAGGGTTTCCTCCTAATACAGTAGTGAATGTATTGAAATGTATAATCCGTTAAAATAATATGATAACTAGTATAATTATTAGTAGTTGCAAAGCATAATCATGGTAATCACAAGCATATAATATTATACAGTACAAGTATAAATCATGAAACCCATATAGGTAATAAAATAAAATGTAAACTATCTATCTATCTATCTATCTATCTATATACTCAGGACTCAGGACCAATCCCAATTTTTTTTTATTTTTTTTTTTTTTTATTTTTTTTTTGGGGGGGGCCGACTAAAGACAGCTCTGTCTTGAGTCGGCCACCCCCAAAAATCATATGTAATATATAACATAAATTCCCATCCCTAAATATCACTTCTTCGAAAGACTAATGTTCATCTAGAATTCTACCTAATCTATTTGTAAGTACCTTGGATAGCATCTTGTAAACAACTGATAGGAAGGTGGTTGCTTTTGATGTTTGTATCGGCATTCTTGTGAAATAATGTAGATATTATATAGCATTGTTCCAATCTTATATATATATATATATATATATACAGTATATATATATACTATATAGTGTATATACAGTTATGCCTAACATTATCCTGTTCATTCCTCTTTTGACATTCCTAAGTTTGCGTTCTAGACAATTTGTTATGTTCCAAGTTTCTGATCCATAAATAAGTACAGGGAGGACACATTGGTTGTACAGGGAGGACACATTGGTTGTACAGGGAGGACACATTGGTTGTACAGGGAGGACACATTGGTTGTACAGGGAGTTCACATTGGTTGTACAGGGAGGACACATTGGTTGTACAGGGAGGACACATTGGTTGTACAGGGAGGACACATTGGTTGTACAGGGAGTTCACATTGGTTGTACAGGGAGGACACATTGGTTGTATACTTTCTTTTTTAATGAAAACGTTAGCTTGCATTTCATAATGGAGCTCTGTTTACCAAATGCACTCCACCCCATGCCTAACCTTCCTTTGATTTATCTAGAGTGATCTGGGTTTGCCTATATAACCTGGCATAGGTATGTGTGTGTATCCTTCAACTGTTTATATCACTTCATCTTCTATCGTAATTTATTGTCTGCATAAGATGATTAACCCGTTCAGTACCAGGGACGTCATTTTCATCCTATTCTGGCAACTATTGGACGATTTTATTCAGCTTAGGAAGGACCTCTACAAAAATAAGGCTTCTAACTATCTCGACCAACCCTTTTAACTGCCACAGATCCTTCCTAAGCTGCATAATATCGTCTAAATAAAGCTAGAATAAAATATATAACACGTCGCTGTGACTCAATGGGTTAAATTTAATCTTGGTTTTATTTCTATTCGTTTTCAGTTCTACGTTAAGGCTTTCCATCATTTGTTGTAACTCTGCCCATGAGTCGCTGATAAGAACTATCATATCAGCGAATCGGAGGTTGCTTAGGTATTCTCTGTTAAGGGGAGGTTTCTAGTTTGTTTCCTACTCCTCCGGAAATCTTAAAATTTCATCCCCTTGACCCCCTTTGAAGATAATTTTGTACATTTTTCGGTAGAAAAATGTCCCGGCCGAAGGCCGATTACTCTTTAATTACAGGCTCGCTATCGCTCGCCAGGATAAAATCGACACCTAAATCGCATGAAAGGTCTTAAAATTGACAGAATGGGGCGGAAATTCTTAAAAATCACCAAACTAATGGGGCAAATGTCTCAAAATCTCAAAAGCAATGGGGCTAGACATGAGGGAGAAAGGGGTAAAGAAAAAAGTCCCTCAAGTGGAAATCTCCCCTTAACAATTATTATTGTATCGTCCCATTCAAGATTGCTAAATAATGTCTTCCAAACACGTTGTGAACAGTTTTGGTAGAATTGTATCACCCTGTCTTACTCCCTTCTTAATTGGTATTTTCTTACTTTCCTTTATGGAGTTTTCTTGTTGCTGTTCCATCGATATATGTCTTCTAAACCTGCACGTATTTGTCTCCTAGTCCTTGTTATCAAATCGCTCTCATTACAGCAGAAATTTCGACCGAGTCAAACGTCTTTTCGTAATTTATAATGCCATACATAAGGTTTTTGTTTTAACTCCTTTGTTTTCTCAATTACTTGGTTAACAACTTACATATGATCTGATGTCGAGTACCCACTTCGGAAACCTGCTTGTTCTCTTTGCTGATTTGAATCTAGTGTTCTACATATACGTTTGTTGACGCTGAACAGTATATATAAACAAGAAAGCAAGCTAAATGGCATTTTTCCAGGCTTTAGGAACCTTTCGACATTGCAGATAATTATGTTGTGTATAGTTTGGCTAGTTTATTAAGTGCAACATCGCCTGCATCTTTGATTTGGCCAATGGTAAGATTGTTTTCACCACTTTCTTTACCTCTCTTTGTGTCTTTAAAAGCTGTCCTAACTTCACCTATTGTTACCGTGGGTACTGGTATGCTACATCAATGTTTACATGCTCCGGAGTCTGTCCTTACTGGTGTATAGCTATTGTTACCGTGGGTACTGGTATGCTACATCAATGTTTACATGCTCCGGAGTCTGTCCTTACTGGTGTATAGCTATTGTTACCGTGGGTACTGGTATGCTACATCAATGTTTACATGCTCCGGAGTCTGTCCTTACTGGTGTATAGATATTGTTACCGTGGGTACTGGTATGCTACATCAATGTTTACATGCTCCGGAGTCTGTCCTTACTGGTGTATAGCTATTGTTACCGTGGGTACTGGTATGCTACATCAATGTTTACATGCTCCGGAGGCTGTCCTTACTGGTGTATAGATATTGTTACCGTGGGTACTGGTATGCTACATCAATGTTTACATGCTCCGGAGTCTGTCCTTACTGGTGTATAGCTATTGTTACCGTGGGTACTGGTATGCTACATCAATGTTTACATGCTCCGGAGTCTGTCCTTACTGGTGTATAGATATTGTTACCGTGGGTACTGGTATGCTACATCAATGTTTACATGCTCCAGAGTCTGTCCTTACTGGTGTATAGATATTGTTACCGTGGGTACTGGTATGCTACATCAATGTTTACATGCTCCGGGGTCTGTCCTTACTGGTGTATAGATATTGTTACCGTGGGTACTGGTATGCTACATCAATGTTTACATGCTCCGGGGTCTGTCCTTACTGGTGTATAGCTATTGTTACCGTGGGTACTGGTATGCTACATCAATGTTTACATGCTCCGGAGTCTGTCCTTACTGGTGTATAGATATTGTTACCGTGGGTACTGGTATGCTACATCAATGTTTACATGCTCCGGAGTCTGTCCTTACTGGTGTATAGATATTGTTACCGTGGGTACTGGTATGCTACATCAATGTTTACATGCTCCGGAGTCTGTCCTTACTGGTGTATACTGTAGCTATGTATGACATTCTTCAGTTATCTTGATTATTTTATCTCTGATGTTAGTGCCAAACCACACCTCCAGACGTACGATAAACAGTAAAAGGAAATTATGTATAGTGTGTGATATTGGTTTCAACAATAGGAGTACAATTTCACAATGTAGTAGTTGTAATGAAACAGTACACGATCGATGTACTTACGTTACTAGTAGAAACGAAGTGGAATGCGATAAATGTGGGAAATCAGCTATACAATATCCTATAAATATTTGTGATATATTTGAATCACTCATAACACGACGACAAAGGATCCTACACTGTGTTAATTAAGTGTAAAACTGTAGCTCACATGAAATGCATCTCTAAGAAAACCAACAGTGAAGAACGTGAATTATTATGCAATAAAATGAATGTGTCCTGCTTTTATTACCATATGTTAATGTAAATTAACCACATGACACCACAAATGACACCACAGAATCCAGTCAGGACACAGTCCAAGGTGAATAATATAGAGTTTTCACCAACAAAGGACTCCATTGTATCCACATCAACGCCAGATCAATGTATCATAAGCTCTCAGAAATACAATTGTTAGCTGATAAGACCAAAGCTGCAATAATTGCAATTACAGAAACCTGGCTGGACTCGAGTATAAACGATGGTGAAATAACCATTCAAGGTTTCAATGTGGTTCTACATGATCGTAATAGACAAGGGGAGGAGTATGTCTGTATGTATGAAACAACCTCACACACACAGTCAGGAATGACCTTCACATAGAAAACCACGAAGCTCTTTGGATTGACTTACACCTTTCTAGAACAAACCCCATCACAATCGGAGTGTGCTATAGGCCACCAGACGACACACAATTCTTGAAAAATTTGAACGAACTCTGTCACTACTAGATCCCCGGAATAAATCAAGTATAATAGGAGATTTTAGCTTGTGTTACAAACAACGAAATAATAGGTTTGTGCGAGAATATAGGCACCCACTGACAATGCACAATCACAAACAGCTCATCACGACCCCCACACGTATCACTGATAACACTGCTACAATACTAGACCATGTAAATTGTAACAGAGAGGACAAAATATCACAATCAGGGGTTATACAGACGGGGACAAGTGATCACTTTGTCACATATTGCACACGAAAAACGCCAAAATTTACCCTAGAGAATCACAATGTCATTAGAACGAGGTCACTCAGGAACTACAGCAAAGACACATTTTTTGGACATTTTGTGGAATACAGATTGGTCACCAGTTTTTGGATGTACAAATGTTGATGATGCATGGCTTGGCTTTAGAACCATCATCATAAGCATCTTATACGAAATATCTCCTTTCAATACCATAAGAATTAAAGCAAGGTCAGACCCATGGATCACCACTGAAATACTACACCTTCTAGAACACAGAGATAAATAATTAAAAAGGTTAATGAAACATAGACAAGATGGAGGTCTGAAACAGGAGTTCAACAGGGTTAGGAATAACTAAGTAGATAAATCAAATCAGCGAAATCGAATTATTTCCACAAGACAGGAATTTTAGAACAACCCCAAAAAACTATGGAGGCATTTAAAATCAAGGGCTACAGTAACAAAACAAAAGTTTCATCTAACACCAACATTGCTCTAAAAATTAATGATCAAGTTTGCCATGATAAACTTCAAATTTCAACCTACTACAACTCCATTTACACCTCTATAGCGAACACACTTGCACAGAATCTACCGCAACCACTCAATATATACACCACAACCACTGCCACCTTTCAAAACTTCTACAGGGACAAAGGCGTACACCCGAACACATTTAGGTTGCAAAATGTTACACCAAAATACACATATGAGGAGCTCTGTGATCTTTATGTACATAAAAGTACAGGACCAGATAAAATTCATGTCAAATTTCTACGGGATGGAGCTATTGGTATCCTAGATCCCCTAACTTACATCATCAACTTGTCAATAAATACCAACACAGTACCAGATGAACTTAAGGAAGCTATTGTAACCCCTTTATTCAAGAAGGGAAACAAAATAGATGTTAGCAACAATTACAGACCGGTGAGCATATTATGTAGTGTATCAAAAATCCTTGAAAGAGCTGTCTACACCCAAATTGAACACTACTTCAAAGAAAATCATGTTTTACATATTCCAATCAGGTTTCAGAGGCATGTACTCCACAGACTCATGTCTCATCCACTTAACAGACCACATTCGTAAAGAAATGTCTAAAGGTAACTACACCGGCATGGTACTTCTTGACTTATAGAAAACTTTTGATACGGTAGATCATATCCTCTGTAACAAACTACAAACAATGGGCATTGGGTCAGTGAACTAGTTTAAATCTTATCTGAGTGGTAGGACTCAAAGAGTCAAAGTTGATGATAATTTATCAGATTCAATGCCAATTAACTGTGGGAACCCGCAGGGAAGCATCCTTGGTCCTTTACTCTTTTTATGTTATGTGAATGATATGGAACAAGTGTCTGTGTAAATTATTACTGTATGCTGATGACAGTGCGCTTCTGGTCTCAGGAAGACCCCAAAACTGTTGCCGCTACACTTTTCAAAGAACTAGAATCTTGTAGCAATTGGCTAGTAGACAATAGACTATCTCTTCACTTGGGTAAGACAGAAGCCATCTTATGCGGAACAAAATGCAAATTTAAAGACATTGAGGGCTTCTCTGTTAACTGTAATGATGTTCCTATAACAACAGTGTCACAAGTGAAATATCTCGGACTAAAACTGGACTCAACTCTGTCAGGTGAAGTAATCTTGGAATCGATCCTGAGTAAATGTAGAGCATGTATACAGTACCTGTACAGAGACAGCTGGGATGCTTGCAAGCGGCAACCAAAAAGACCCTTTGCCAAGCGTTTGTTCAGTGTCATTTTGACTACTGTGTTTCATCCTGGTACTCTGCATTATCTTAAGCAGTAAAATGTAAGCTTGATATCACTCAAAATAAAATGGTTAGATTTATGCTAAACCTAGGGCCTAGATCTCATATTGGTCAGGAACAACTCCATTCACTTGGCATGCTCAATGTTTCGGACAGGGCCAAACAAATCAGACTCACAAAATAATGCCTTCAAGATATTTTATGACAGGGCTCCCGAGTATGTAAAGTGTAATTTTGTTAAAGCAAATAAAGGGAATGGACAATATACACGGAATAGGAAGTATAATTTTAATGTTCCAAGAATCCAAGGGCAGGGCAAACTGACATTCTTCTTCGCCGCCATCAAAGACTGGAACAACCTACCACAGATAATTCGTGAAAAGAGAACATTGTACTCCTTCAGACGTAGCTTGAAGAAACACCTGAAACAAACAGCAGCAAGAAGTGAGCATCAAACTTATGTCTACTATTAACATTTAATGCGACATAAGTGATAGGTAAAAATACCACAAAATATGATTACTTAAGTTCAGCTTTAGAAAGTAAGTTAGCTTATAGTCTAGCCCCCTAGAAATAATAATCTCTTTAACTACAGATATTCATTTACATTGTTATTTTGTTTTTGTTTTCTTTTCCTGTCCCCAGCTAACTTAATCCCTCAAGGACCCCAATGGAATTACGCCTAACGGCCGTATTGGGCTATCCTTAGTTGAAATTATGCAAAGCTGGTACATGTCATAATTGAAACATATGTTGTACCAACATTGTAAATTGCTAACTTGAATAAACATTACTTCACCATATGAGTTTCTTAGGCTGACCATTTGACTTTTCCCTGTGCCAATCCTTCTCTTGGTTGCTTTCATATTTCCACCATTGCTTTCAGGCTCTTCAATTTTGGTCATATTAAATGTGCAGATATCCTCAGTCTTTTTCTTGTTGTTCTGCTGCTTCAATCTTGTCTCTGGCTGTTATAATTATTGTCATATACCTTCTCTTCTTCAGAAGATCCTTCGTTTCTTTCAAAAGTTTACTATAAGTACTCTTCCATGCTTTTCCTGCTACACTTAATGATGCTTCTGTTATGATTTTGGTAAAGTTTTCATTCATTTAATCTACTGCCATGGGCAGTAGAGTGAGAGTTGAGCGTTTTCTGCCATACTCATAGCTTACTTTGACTGTTCCTTTTACTTATATTATCTCTTCCTTGGATTGACCTCTCTAATGCCAACCTAGAGGTTGGCAAACTGGGAGCCAAAGCATCACATTTTTCCTTTGCCCCTCAACTTTCCCTTCATAATTGTTAAGGGGCACAGGGCCTTGGGTGGAGCTTCGGTGTCCCAAGTGTTTCCGCACCCTTTCAGCTCCTCGCCTGGGAGCGGCGTCTGGAGTCCGGGCATTCTTAGTGGTAAAGCAGGGAGGGTTCTGTGAAGGCGGTCAGTTATGGCCTTGGCCTTGCTCGGGACCTTGGGACTGTTCGATCAGACAGCCTGGGGAACAACAACAGCAACAACTGTCTCCTCTGAAGGCCACATCACACTCAGCTGTATTTTCCCCTGTATTGCCCGAAGTGCCCGAAAATGCTAGTTGGCCGAACAACGCACGAATTTCGGCGAAAATTCTGACCTTACGAACTACATACGCACGTGTCACGCATGGCATACGCCCCCGTACGTACATCGGCGGTATGCAAGACCCAGGTCAACAAACGTGCAATACATGCGACAATACTGTAAACGAATTGGGAGGTGAATATTGAAAAATATCTACATTTAGCTTGAACAGAGCCCGGGTGAGCATTTTTTTTTTTTTTTTAGTTAAAAGGAAAAACTAAAACACATTGCTTGAAAATGACAGAGACAAAGCAAAATACTCGATACTAATTAAACAAATGATCCTAATAAAGGCCGCGTCACGTCATACTAACGGGGCTTTCACACATCCAAGACTGTAAGGCCGCATATCGCCGAACAAGAATGCGGGATGTTATCGGCATGACATTCTGCAACCTGCGGCAACATGCGTACAAAGGTCGTAGAAGGTCGGCAGTAGTAGGGTGGATGCGTGTACATTCGAGTCGGGGCCCAAAACAGTTCAATATACTTAACTTTTGAGGCCGCATACGATGCATGCAGATTGTGGTCTGTAATATGCGGTTTAAGGTCTGATTATTTTGGACACATGTTGATTAATTTAGAAGTCAGTTTAGAACATGCTGCTTCATTCGGTAACATTCTGTCCAAGTCTGCGTGGTGCACAATCATCCCGCATACATACGCATTACCCCAACCAAGCATGCATTATCTATTATATCTATTATTATACATTATTATATCTATTATTATCTATTGTATCTATCTATCTCCCTTATTTATGAACAAAAATATTTGTTGTTTGATGTTTGTTATGCAGTGCATAATGCCATCATTTCTAATGTCATGGAATTGAAAAAAGTTATATCCTACCATTACTTAAATAAATATTATGAAAAAAAGAGTAAATGCAAAAATCTTGCCTCATCTTTTGTGTTTAAACTAAAGCATGTTGTTTACAGCAAGCGGTGCGCAAATTCGTATGCAGTCACTCCTCAGTGAGGTCGCATGAATAGCCCTACAATAATAGATTGGAGATCATTATTTAACATGTTTTAATTGACTTGTGTACTTTTTGCTCAATATTTGTAGCAGAAACCTTATTATTAAAGCCCATCACATCAGAAATTATTCACAGATTCCATAGAGACCAAATAACATGTATATACTATATATACCGGTATATACAGTATATATATATATTTTTTTTTTTTTTTTTTTTTTAAGAGACAATGAACGGAGGAAGGAAAAACACAGATAAAACAAAAAGGTCCATGTGCCTAAAGGCATCCTCCATTCATAAAATGTTTGTAACAACTGGATTTAAACTTTTGTAGATTGTAAGTTTGTGGAAAGCAACTCGAGGGAACTGAATTCCAAAGAGTAGTAGCTCTAGGGATAAATGAATTTTGATAAGCAGAAGTTCTGCATTGTGGAGGAGAAAGTGTAAATTCATGGGCGCTCTCAGCTGCCCTAGTTCTACGGGGAAAGATGTGGAGAGGCGGCACAATTGAAGCAAGTTCCTCGGAACAATTGCTGTGAAAATATCGGTAGAATAATGCAAGGGATGCAACGTTTCTTCGTATGGATAATGTAGGAAGGTCCTGTGTGATTGCAGGGTTATTGATTAATCTAATAGCTTTATTTTGAATTTTGTCCAACTGCCTCAATGCAACCACTCCACTTCCACTCCACAGAGGTGAACAGTAATCCATCTGAGAACGCACATGACTTTTATATATTACGGCCAACTGCTCGTCAGTGAAGAATTCTCGAACTCTGTACAGGAGTTCCCAGTTTTTTAGAGGCATTCTTAGCAATGCTTCTAACATAATGTGTCCAGCTCAAGTTAGTAGTTAATGTTACACCGAGAATGTCAATACTAGGGGAAGTGGGAATATTTACATCATTAAAAAATATATGGGAGTCAGTGAGATTCTGTCGGTTAGAAAATTGAATGTACTTGGTTTTCTGTGCATTAAAGGAAACTAGATTTTTTTGTCCCCATTCATTAATTCTAGAAAGGTCCTGGTTCAGAGAAATTGCAGTGTTTATTTTTGAATTTATAAGATCGGGTTGGGTGAAAGAATTGGTAAATGTGAAGGAACTGTGGAGTGTTGAGTCATCTGCGTAGGAATGTATTGGATTATGAGTGGTAGATATGAGATCATTGACATGAATGAGGAACAGAGTTGGGGCCAATATATATATATATATATATATTTAAATACGTTGTCTTATCATATCCCAAACTTATGACCTTTCCTCCTGGGACACATATACACCATATATATATATATACCATAATATATATATATATATATATATAATATATATATATATATATATATATATATATTATATATATATAATATACTGACTGTATATACATACATATAATATACTATATATTACAATATATATATAATACCTATTATATATAATATATATATATATAATTATATATATATATATATATATATACATAATTACATATATATATATATTGTATATATATAAATATATACGTACTGTGTACCAGTATATGTTCATTAAAACACCTTATTGGCGGGCTAGGCGGTCTATTTATATGTACCGCCCAGCGGGGTGTTTTTAGCCAAAATAGGGCTGTTTACGTGATCATTTTCATGACTAAATAAGACCCAGAGCGTAAAACAAGTATCTATCCCTGAAAGGGCATAAACAGAGCTTTCCAATGACACCACAACGATCCTTGTATGACTGCTAGTTTTCTTGCAACAACCGCGCAACACGAGTGCAAAAACCATGTAATTCGGTACTTTCCCCATACATTTCACTAAGTAGCGAGTGTGAGAGGGTGGAGGAGGGTGGGATTCATGTCAGTAGGCCCGCCGCGGTGGTCTGGAGCAGTCATACGCTCACTACTCTCCTGCCACCACTTGTCTCTCTCTCTCAGCAACATTACGTGCTGAAATTGCCACACGACCTATGTCGCGCGCCGCCACATAGTCCAAATTTATTTAACTCGACTTATGTTGCGGGCCGCCAGTTAAGGGTTAATAAGGGATATGGATAGATAGATAAAAACTAATACAGTAGATAGATATATATATATAATAGAGAGCGAAAGCAAATAACAGGGGAAATGATAATGAGAAATGTACACAAATAACTAGTGGTCTCTGTTTTCTAAAGGGTCACCACGGTTACGATATGTTCGGTCTGTTTTCTAAAGGGTCACTGCGGTTACGATGTTTTCGTATTTAGTTTTCTTGCATTTTTTTTTTTTTTTTTTTATTCGTATATATTCATTGTACCTTAGTATTTTTTTTTTGCTACCGGTGTACAGTAATTAAGCATTTGAAAATTAATTCAGTACATTTAAAATAGGAAAGGAAAATAGTTAACCGGTTCAATTCCGGTACAAGTGGCAAACCGGAAACTGTCCGAGCTTGGACAGAAAGAGAAAACCCGGTGGTTCCCGGTTTAATGAGCCAACTTCCATGCCCTCTTCACTTTCTCCTTAGCCACATGCTTCAACAACCCCACACTCTCCTCATTATAATATTTCCACTGTTCCTTCATCAGCCTTATAAGACCTCTCACTTTATGATCAAACATTAATATCAAAGGGGCTGAAACCTAAAGACTAATTAGGAACCTCTCTAACAGTGAAAAAACACATGGCAGACCCATATCCCAGTCCTTTTTGTGTCTAGACAATATTTCTTCAACATGGATTTTAGGGTATGACGGAATCTCTCCAGAGCTTCTTCACTTTGTGGGTGATACGCGGATGAAGTTATCTTCCTTATATCCAACTCTCGCATCACTTTGTGGGTGATACGCGGATGATGTTATCTTCCTTATATCCAACTCTCGCATCACTTTGTGGGTGATACGCGGATGAAGTTATCTTCCTTATATCCAACTCTCGCATCACTTTGTGGGTGATACGCGGATGATGTTATCTTCCTTATATCCAACTCTCGCATCACTTTGTGGGTGATACGCGGATGAAGTTATCTTCCTTATATCCAACTCTCGCATCACTTTGTGGGTGATACGCGGATGAAGTTATCTTCCTTATATCCAACTCTCGCATCACTTGAATGAACAATTTTGAGGTGAAATTGCTACCCTGATCTGATTGAATTTCTTTAGGGAGACTAAACTTGGAATATAATTCAATTAGTTCTTTTGCCACATTAGAGGCACTGATGTTCTTGAGGGGAATAGCCTCAGGGTAACGATTTATCATGACCATGAGGGTCAAAAGATGTGAATATCCTGAGGAGGTTTTTGGCAGAGGATCCACAAGCATTTATCTTCCCATAATCTACTTTCAGATCGCCAGTATGGTTTCCTCAAGGGTGGCTCTACTGGTGATCTCCTTGCTAATCTTACTATCTCATGGTCATCCTCCCATTGGGACTTCGGTGAGGCTTTTTCTATTGCACTAGACATATCGAAAGGCTTCGATAGAGTCTGGCACAAATCTCTAATATCCAAGCTACCCTCCTTAGGTTTCTATCCCTCTATCTGTGCCTTTGTCTCTAACTTCCTTTCTGTCCGTTACATATCTGCAGTTGTGGACGGCCATCGCTCACTTCTTCAACCTATCAACTCTGGCGTTCCTCAGGGTTCTGCTCTGTCTCCATTTATCTTTCTAATATTCATTATGATCTTCTCAACTATACCTCTAGTCCTATCCACTTATGTGCTGATGACTCTACCTTACACTATTCAAATAGTTTGTTCACAATAACTCAGCAAACAATCACTCCATAACTCATGTGACCAAGCCTTTCTTCTGATCTATCAATTATTTCTGAATAGGGCAGAGCAAATCTTCTAACTTTCAATGACTCCAAGACCCAATTTACCCTTCTATCTACCCATCTCAATCTCCCACAAGACCATCAATAATTCTTCAACAATACACAAATCAACCCTTCATCTTCTCTCAATATTCATGGTGTATCTTTTTCATCCAACCGTTTTTGGAAAAGTGCTCAACTGTCTCCTTGGGTTCTTCACCGCCACAGAGCTTCTTGCTCTGTATCGAGGCACAGTGTGCCCATGTATCGAGTATTGTTTGCATGTGCGGTGAGGTTCCAGCCATACTACACTTCTCGAAAAAGTAGTCAAAAGCATTTCACTTCATCAACTCGCTTCCTTTTACTACCTCCCTACAATCTCTTTCTACACTCTGCAATGTTGCATCTCTTTCAGTCTTCTATCACTATTACAACATTCAGTGCTATTCAGAGCTCTTTCAGTGCATACCCTCTCCCTTACGGCGAGTGCGAACCAGCCACCTTTTAACACAGCCCCACTCCTATTCTGTCCAGCTCGCCAACCCAAGAATGACCAGATTTTCTCAGTTTTTCTTCTACTCAACAATTGGACTCGGGAACTCTCTCCCTTAATCAATCCTTCCTTCATCCTATGACTTAGACTGCTTTAAACTTCGTGTGTCTAGGCATTTTGACCCCAACGTCCTTTGAATTTAGCTCTTTGTCACTCTTTTGGCTTTTGGGGAGACAGTCGTTACAGGCAGCCTGCCTTTTGTCTCTTTCATACAACATATATATATAATTGTTAATGTCAGGGAACTCTACTGACTCATGGAAATTGTTTCCTCTTCTGTTGTATGTTTTACTGTCTGGTCCTCGTTTGTGAGTGAAGATATGTGTGAATTTGTGTTTTTATCTATGTGTGTTCGTTGTTTTATGTTGTTTTGTGTTTCCCTGTTCTTGCTCTGTCTTGAGTCGACCAACCCCAAGAAAAAAGGAAAAAAACAAATAATAAAATAGAATACAATAGAAAATAAAAATAGGAAAAGTGGGGATTGGGCCTGAGCATATAGATAGATAGAAGACATATTGGGCCTGAGCATATAGATAGATAGAAGACATATTGGGCCTGAGCATATAGAGAGATAGAAGACATATTGGGCCTGAGCATATAGAGAGATAGAAGACATATTGATCAGCGAGTGTGACAGCTGTTATGGAATTCATGGTATCCATCTTGAGGACATATGAAGCTACTTCTCTATTGATTGTCCTACTGAATTCTTCCATAAGAATGAGCTTATACAACTTCTCATAACTGTCTTATATCTACCGAGAACGCTGCCATCTGTCTAGTGCCGTTTTGCTTTCATAGATGAACCATACATGTGTCAAGTTATGACTCCTAAAGTTACTTCTGAATTTAAGACAGTAAGCTTCAAGTACTAGCTCAAATGCTTTGTAGAATGACTTCCTTCACAACAACACAATTATCACTCTGAGATACGAAAAGTGCAGTGTAGGAAGCCAGAGCCTTTCCCTTTAAGGGGAGGTGTTTAGTTTGGTCTCTAGATATCCATCAAGCTTAAGATTACACCCACTTGAGCCCCTTTCAAGATAAATTTGTACATTTTTCGGTAGAAAAATGTCCCGGCTGAAGGCCGGTTCCTCTTAAATTACAGGCTCGCTATCGCTCGCCAGGATAAAATCGACATCTAAATGGCACGAAAGGTCTTAAAATTGACAGAAATGGGTCGAAAGTTCTTAAAATCGTCAAAATAATGGGGCGAACGTCTTAAAAATAGAAAAGCAATGGGGCCAAACATGAAGGAGAAAGGAGTCAAGAAAAAAATCCCTCAAGTGGAAACCTCCCCTTAATACACTATGTAGCAAGACAATCCACTTATCACTTGGCCAGCTTAGGTTCACAGGCTCGGTATCGCTCGCCCAGAAAAAAATTGACACATGAGTGAGTTGAATCGTCTTATTAGCCCTAAACTAATGGGGTAAAATATCTTAAACTCTTCAAAGTAATGGAGTGAAACAGGGGAAGTTTAAAAAGATCTCCCCGGACCAAATAGGGTTAATACATCCAAAGCTTCAAATCAATTAAGGGGGGTCACTTATTTTGTTTTTCTTTCTCTCCTTTTCTCTCTCTCTCTGGCTTGTATCCATTCGGCCCCATTCAGCCAACTATTGTAAGACGTTTATCCCCATCCAGGTGTTGATTTCTTCCTGGCGAGCGATAGCGAGCCAGTATTGTATGGAGAAATCCGGCTTCGCCAGAGACATTTTTCTATCGAAAAATGTACAAATTTAGCTTGCTCTCAAAAATATATATATATGCTGGCTCGCTACCGCTCGCCAGAAAAATATTAACACCTGGATGGGGGTAAACGTCTTAAAACAGTAGGCTGAATGGGGCCGAATGGATACAAGCCAAAGAGAGAGGGAGAGAAAGATAAAAAAAAAAGCGAGGTGGGCTCCCTTGATAAAGAGAGAGAGAGAGCATTGACTCACTGATATACACTCACACCTGACCTTAATTAATGTTCAAGGTCCTTCCTCTATCACCATCATACCCTCCGTACAGTCACACACACACACACACACACACACATATACAACACACACACAACACACACATATACTACACACGCACACCCACCCACACACACACACACACAAACACACACACACACACACACACACACACACACACACATACACACACACACACACACACACACACGCACACCCACCCCCACACACACACACACACACACACACACACACACACACACACACACACACACATAGTAACTATATGAGATAACCAACACTATAGTCTATTCGCTGTAAGTAGGCGAGAAATCATGACCTCTAACTCTCTGTAACTAAAAAATTACCTAAGTAATCGACCTAATGTTCCTACCATTTGGGAAGAGTCAGTCAAGGAATAGATGTGGAAATTTAGAGCCAATTTGCTGTAGCTTTTTTTGAGTTACAAAGGATAGAGGTCATGATTTCTCGCCTACTTACAGGGAATAGACTATAGATACACTGAGGAAGGCATAGGGAGCGGTTGCATAATGTTGAACTGTACTCTGTAAATAATGATGGGTATGGAAAGGGTTATAGTCTTTTTTTTCCCAGCTGATGGTAAATTGAATCCCTTAGTAGCTGATTTCTCGATATTTAATGGACAAATATGAAACTCCTATGGCTGTGTGTCGTATTAATGCCAAGTTTTCATAATTAGGATCATAGTTCGCTACAAAATCTACCTTATAACTGAGGAACAATGATAGAAACATGACAATTTACCCTCAGCTGGATTTTTTTTTTTTTTTTTTTTATAGTAAAGTGTCCATAGTAATCTAGCCATTTAATGGTATCTTAACCCCTTCTGTACCGGCGACGAACTATCTCACTTAACCCTTTTTACTACCATTTAAGGAAAAGAACTTTTAGGCATAAAGGTGTATTTGTATGTAATAATGTAATGGATAAAATCAATCTAAATTGTAGTTTTGAAATGTTTAAAAGGCAAATAAAGGAATATTTAATGAGTAGATAAATATAAATACTAGTCTTTCTTTTGTTGACCAATTTATATGTGTGTAATTTATTGCTGTGGGACATATATGCTGTTTGGCATCAGTTCCCAATTGTCTCATTGTATATATATATTGTTTGTATAACAATGTGAATGTAACTATGATGTATTTTGTGACAATAAACTTTTTTGAATCGAATTGAATTGAATACCACAGATCCTTCTTAAGGGGAGGCAGACCGTTTTTATGGGCCCCCTTTCTCCCTAATGTTTAGCCCCACTAATTTTGAGATTATAAGACGTTCGGGCCAAACGTCTTATTAGTTTGGCGATTTTCAGACCTTTCGCCCAATTTCTTTGTCAATTTAAAGACCTTTCGTGCCATTTAGGTGCAGATTATTTCCTGGCGAGCGATAGCGAGCCTGCAATTTTAAGAGGAACCGGCTTTCGGCTGGAACATTTTTCTAACGAAAAATGTACAAATTTATCTTGAAGGGGGTCTAGGGGGTGTTTTTCTAAGCTTGATGGAGGTCTAGGGAGGAAACTAAAAAAATATATGAATAAATGAATTAATAGACCAAACAAACGGCCAGTCTCCCCTTAACTTGCACAAAATCGTCTAAATATAGCAAGAATATATTAACAATGCATCGTCGGTAAAGAAAGGGTTAATGGTGACCAATCCATAATATATATACAAAGGTAGAAGGCTAAATCACCATCAATATACCAAGTGAATTTATATACCTTTGCCATACCGTTTCTATACCGAATAATAATATGTGGTACAGTCTATCCAGGTATATACAGTACGTTTAGGTAAAGGTAGATAATTATGAAAAAGATATATAAGGTCATAGGGTATATTAATGGTGAAATATATTCTTAAGGGAGCCCACCTCGCTTTTTTTCTCTTTCACTCTCTCTCTCTCTCTCTCTCTCTCTCTCTCTCTCTCTCTCTCTCTCTCTCTCTCTCTCTCTCTCTCTCTCTTTGGCTTGTATCCATTTGGCCCCATTCAGCCTACTGTTTTAAGACGTTCACCCCATCCAGGTGTCAATATTTTCCTGGCGAGCTGTAGCGAGCCAGCACATATATATTTTTGTTTTGACAGCAAGCTAAATTTGTACATTTTTCGATAGAAAAATGTCTCCGGCGAAGTCGGATTTCTCCATACAATACTGGCCCGCTATCGCTCGCCAGGAAAAAATCGACACCTGGATACAAGCCAGGAAAAGAGAAAAAGGGAGAGAAAGATAAAACAATAGCCGGTGACCCCCCTTAAAGTGGTATAAGATGGGTTTAGTACTACCAATGTAATATCAAAGGAATATAATATTATGAACACTTTATATACTCTATCCATACCCATATTGTTTGAGAGTGTAGGTTAGTACTATAAAATGGCACAGATTTGGCTGATCCTGTGTTGGTGGTGTAATGGTTTAGGTGCTTATGTTCTGGGTGTGGTGTCCCGAGTTCGAATCCCGGGAGAACCATATGCTTTCATTAGTTTATCAACACTGCGTAAGCAGAGTTTGGTATCACCCCCCCCCCCCCCCCCATATAGTGGGTACCACCCGAAAAAAAATCTGTTGTTGTCGTCGTCCGTCTGTCCCGAAACTCCTCCTAGACCGTTGGACGGATTTTCACCAAATTTCACTCGAACGTTTGTTGCGTGAATGCGAACGTCAGTCAAAAAAGATTTTTTGAATTTATGCAATAGTTATGATTTTAGGTCCAAAATATGGTTTTACCCCCCTCCTCCCGCCCAGACCCCCCCCCTCCCGGATCCCCCTTTCCTCCCAGCCCCCCCCCCCCCTCCCCCCAGCAATGATGGCGTTCTGGGGGCGAAAACATCTCGCTCCGCATTTGCTAGGTTAAGTTTGTTTAGTTGGCATTAGAAGTGATGGTAGTAATAGTGGGATTGATGGTGATAGTAGTGATTATGGTGATAATAGTAGTGATGATGGTTGTAGTTGTATTGATGATGATGACAGTAGTGAAGATGTTGACAGTAGTAGATATGATGGTGACTACTAGTAGTAGTGATTATGGTCATAATAGTAATGATGATGGTGACAAGTAATGATGACAGTAGTGATGATGGTGTGAGTATTAGTGATGATGGTGAGTAGTAGTGATGATGGTGAAAGTTGTAGTGATGATGACAATAGTTGTGATGATGAAGATCATAGTACTGGTGATGATGGCAGTAGTAGTGATGATGGTGATAGGATACATGATGGTAATACTTGTTACAGTAGTAATGATGATGGTTATAGTAGTAGTGATGATGTTAACAGTAGTAATGATGATTGTAAGATGGTGGTGATGATAGTAGTAATGATGGTTGATAGCCTAGTTGTAGTATCAATGATGATAGTAGTGATTAAGATGGTAGTGACAATGGTGACAGTAGTAGTGATGATGAGAGTAGTAGTGATGATTGTAATTGTATTTTTTTTTTTTTTTTTAAGAGTAGTTTAACCAGACCACCGAGCTCCCTAAAAGAGCTCTCACAGGGCTGTCCCGAAGGATTAGAATAAAATGGGCGACTATTCAAGATGAAGTAGGAAAAGCCGAAAGGGTATTAAATCTTATCTAGGAGAGAGGAATCTTTGAGAAAGCGAAGAGTACGGTAGGTCGAGAATGAGGGAGAATCTACAAATATATCCGTAAATGTGCCGATACCGAAATAAAGAGATCGGAGGTGGGAAAACTTAAGACAGTCTGTGAAGACGTGGTGAATCGTTAAGGGCTTGTCGCAAGTAGTGCATAGGGGTCGAGGGCCGTGAGGAGACGACATTAGATAACCATGAGTCAAACGTGTATGACCAATCCCGAGCCTCGTCAAAAGAACCTCACTATGGCGGGCACAGTGGAAAGACGAACGCCAAGGGCTAACCGTAGGTTTGATACTGCGGAGAAGATTGGTGGTGGAGGATTGTGAGGACCAAAAGATTTGCCACCGGTGGGTAATAATAGGCCGCAATGCAGTAATTCAGTCATCAACTGGCAAATGATCACGTGCTACCGGTAAAACGCTGGTCTCTTTGGCAACCCGATCAGCAAGTTCGTTACCTGGGATACCAACATGGGCAGGCACCCAGCAAACTTGAATCGTGAACCCTCGTTCATATAGAGAATGGAAGGACCTCTGGAGCTGTCAAGCGCAGCCTGTATAGCAAGTAACTCCGCTGTAAAAACCGTAGCCTAGGTTGGGAGCGATATCTGTTTGCGGTCTGTGGGGGATACTGCTGCACAACCGACTCCCAGGGAATCTTTGGACCCATCAGTATAGATAGCAGTATGGGGCGGTTTTCGGCGGACATGTTCAAGGGCGTGTTGGCATAGAACAGCAGAAACAGAAATATTACGCTTAGATAGATAGGATAAATATGTGCAGATATGCGGGAGGCTCAAGGTCCATGGCGGATGCAAAGGAACAGGAGGACAGAGACGGATATTGAGGGAAGTAGAGGTAAGGAGAATAGTAGCCCTGCTAGGAAAGTCGAGGCTAGGAGTGTGCGGCTCACGGAAGAGGTCACTGGCTGGGGAGTCGGCATCCTAAAGCCGTAGAGCCCTACGCATGGTAACGAAATCACAATGGTATTGCAGTGTTGGTTCGCCACTATCCGCTAACATCGATAGAGTAGGAGACGAACAGAAAGCACCTGAGCACAGGCGGAGACCTTGATGATGGAGCGGGTCAAGTCTTTTCAAAGTTGTCTCAGAGGCCGCCCCGTAGATGGAGCACCCATAGTCGATGATGGAAAGAACGGTAGCTTTATATAATAAGGTCAATGTGGAACGCGTGGCACCCCAAGTAGTAAAAGATAATTTCTTCAGGAGGTTGAGAGCCGAATGACATTTTGCTCTAACAGAAGCAACATGGGCTTTCCAATTGAGGTGAGAGTCATAGACTAGGCCTAAGAACCTGACGGTTGAGGAGAACGTAATGGGGGTGCGCATAAAGTGCAAGCGGAGATCCTGACCTTTGAACCAACGTTTGTCTTTAAAGAACATAATAGCCTTAGTCTTCTCTGCCGAGAATTGGAAGCCAGCAGATGTAGCCCAACCCGTTATGGTAGCGATAGCTTTGTTTAAAATCCGCTGGATGTGCCGGAGGGAGCGGGAGGAGTAATAAATCACAAGATCGTCAACGTAGAGGCTATGCTGAACCCCATGTGGTAAATGCGCAAGAACACCATTTATTGCGATGGTAAAAAGGGCGCCACTTAAGACGCTCCCCTGAGGGATCCCTCGTTGAAGCTGGAAGGCGTCCAAAAGAGTGTCGTCAATACGGACTCTGAATGTTCAGTGAGACAGGAAGTTGGAAATAAACAACGGGAGGTATCCCCGAATCCCATGATCGTGAAGAGACTTCAAGACTGAATGACGCCAGGTGGTATCATATGCCCTCTGGATGTCGAAGAATACCGCAACGGTGATTTTACGACCGTGAAAACCTCGACGAATGGCAGAGTCGAGGAGGACGTGGGAGTCCAGAGTAGACCGAGAGGGTTGGGAACCAAACTGATGAGGAGAGAGGATACGGAAGTGCCGAATACACGACATCAGTCGAACGTTAACCATCTTCTCCATCAGTTTGCAGATACAGCTCGTCAGAGAAATAGGCCGGTAGTTAGCAGGGGAGCTTGGATCTTTGCCGAGTTTGGCTATCAGTACCACTAATGCCTGACGCCAATCATGGGGAAAGAGGCCCGAAGTCCAAAGATGATTGAAGAAGTTTAACATGTATGATTTTGCCAAAGGATTAACGTGTTTGAGCAGCTCAAAACTAATATTATCAGAACCTGGGGCAGAGGAAGAACAGGAGGACAGCGCCGAGTCCAATTCGACCATGGTAAAAGGTTTATTATAGACAAGGTCATCATTAGTGGCAAAGCGCAGGGGAGTC
This sequence comes from Paralithodes platypus, assembly GCA_032716605.1. Taxonomy (NCBI): domain Eukaryota; kingdom Metazoa; phylum Arthropoda; class Malacostraca; order Decapoda; family Lithodidae; genus Paralithodes; species Paralithodes platypus. Next base: position 7,686,282 of record CM064565.1, on the reverse strand, counting down.
TCGTCCGCTTCTCAGTGTTTACGACGGAGATCATCGCTGAGATTCGCAAAGCTACTGACAGAAGCCAAATGGTGACCTAAAATATCAGCAATCGCTTTCGCGTCATGTACGCGTTGGCCTGTAATTGTAGTAGTGATGATCATAGTAATGGTGATGATGACAGTAGTCGTGATGATTGTGGCAGTTGTAGTGATGATGGCAGTAGTAGTGATGATTGTGATTGATGATGGTATTAGTAGTGATGATGGTAACCCATCGCAGAGTTGGGTATGCCGTTTTCATTTTGGGCAAAACGGCATGTCTACTTTATTAAAGTACATTGGGGTTTGTAATTGATGATTAATGTTAGGAACGGGGTGTTACTTATTTGACACTGGTTGAGATCTATTGGTTGAAATGTACACCATTTACTACTGGTTCAACTGGCCAGGAACCGTTTCAACCCTATATGATCCGAGCTGGGGGGGGGGGGGGGGTCTTTATTTACTTCCCTTGTTGCGCTCCATTTATTTGGAGATATTGTGGCGTTTCATCCCATTAGTTTGGCGATAATAGGATGCTTCACTCTATCCAGGTGTCTACTTTTTCTTTTTATTTTATTTTCTGGGAGAGCAATAGCGAGCTTGTAATGTAGAAGAAATCAGCCTTCGGCCGAGACACTTTACTATCGAAAACTGTAAATATATATATTGAAGTGGATCTGGGTGGGTATTTGTTAGTCTAAAATAAGTTGGGGAAGGAGATTTTGTTAGACTAGGGCACAAACTAAAATACATCACTTGAAATTGGCAATAGCCAGGGAGGGGGGGGACTAGAAATGTCCCCAGTGGTCTGGCCAATGGTACCAGCCAGTCAACATTTTCTGGACTGTTCTTCCACTCCTACTTTAAATTTTGACAACATTCGTGGCTTTCTACTAACTTCCACTCTGATGAACACCACCTCTCCTCCGCCAACACTGAATTTCTCTTCTCACCGAAACTCAGTTGCCTAAGGCAAACAGACAGCAAACCCTTCTCTATATCCTTCTACTATCTCTATCCTCAATTCAAAGCCTAAGGTGGATGGTGCGTGTACATAGGGTCATGCGGGGTCAAATGGGATGCAGGTTCAAATGGCTATTTGATAATTTTTGTTTCTTTACTTTTTCCAAAACAAATTATATTTAAAATATTCTAAGATTGGAAGTTATTATCTCATTTGAAAGCTGTTTTAACGTAGATTCTTATTATGTAAACTACATTTTTAAGTACTTAAGGAAAACATACCATTCATGACGCTAAAGTTGACAAAAAATGCAAACATTTTAAACATGAAAAATGTCACCTTCAAAACCTTTGGTGTAACTCAAAAAACAAATAAGCTAGAACACAAATTTATAAACCAGTGTGTACCCCAGGAAGATGGCTTTATGTGCGGAACAGGTCAATTGCCTAGCCTTCTTAATTTTTGAGCAATTATGATTTTAGTAATGTGTGGTCAAATGGGCCACAACACATTTTTTCTAGATTTATACTTTACTTGCATAACCTATCCTATTTTGTTTATCTATGTATGAAACTATTTTTTTATTTGTAATAGTTAGAATGGTAGATATAAGCTTACAATTAAGTTCAAACAATAAAGGCAGCTGTTACAGTGAAAATTCTGTGTCTTACCGGTAACCGTAAATAAGGACTAAAAAGACGTCAATCGTCACTTCACTTTAATGGACTGTCACATTCCACACAAGCTGCAGAGATATGAGTAGCTACAACCATGGTGAAGAGGAGTCAATGCTCTCTCTCAATGATAGTAAAGCCTTCAAAAGTTGTGGTCCATTTGACCCCACAGTACTGGGGGTCAAACGGGCCACACATACCTTCATTCAACCTAGTTTTTAATAAACTTATAATTTTCTAAAAAAAATCAAACATGTCTCATAGTCAACAGATGTAAAATTATGATGCAAATGTAAAACATTAAAATTTTATATTAACTTTTGTGTGGCAGCCAAAAACCCAAAAAAGTGTCCCGTTTGACCCCGCACGACCCTACGCAACAATCTTACTTGCTCTTGTGTTCCCAACTTTGACTCTTCTGAATTCTCAACTACCTGGCTTAGGCTATCTTGTCACTCTCTCACTAAATATATCTGTGCTGTATATCTCTCCCCTAATTCTACCGACTATCCAAAATTCTTTGACTATCTTACTTCTAAAATATAAAACATTCTATCCAGCTCACCCTTCGTTGAAATCTCCATCTTAGGAGAATTCAATGTTCACCACCACCAATGGCTCTCCTCTCTTTTCACTGACCAACCTGGTGAACAAGCCTACATTGTTTCTGTCCTAAGTGACTTAGAGCAGTTAGTTCAGCACCCCACCCATATCCCGGACTGCCTTGAAGACTGGCCAAACATCCTTGACTTATTTCTAACCTCTAATAATTTTGCTTATACTGTAAATCTTCTCTCTCCGTTGGGCTTTTCCGATCATAATCTTATCTCTGTCACTTGTCCTATCTCTCCAGTACGGTCTTCTGACCCTCCTAGCCAGCGGCACTTGTGGCACTTTGGCGCTGCCAACTGGGAGGCTCTACGGCAGTACTTCTTTGATTTCCCATGGAATTATATTCCGTGGGCGAGGACCCTCAGAGAGTGCCGAGCGCATTACTGAGGTAATCCTTTCGGGCATAGAAGCATCCATCCCATTCTTTTTCTCTCAGTCTAACTCACAAAAAAATTGGTTTAATCACGCTTGTTCTACTGTTGTCCGTAATAAGGAGGAAGCATTCAAACGCTACTGTCACGTTCAAACTAAAAAATCCTGTACTTTATATTTCTCTGCCAGGAATCAAGCCAAATCTGTCCTTCGACTCGCCAAAACTCTTTCATTAATAACAAATGCTCTGAACTTTCCAATTCTAGCTCTTCCCAAGCATTCTGGCATCTAGGCAAAAACTTCTCCAACAATTTTACCTCCTCGTCTTTCGCTCCTCTTTTCCGCTCTGATGGTACCACTGTCACCTCTTCCTCTGACAAAGCTGAAGTCTTCGCTCAAACTTTCGTTAAGAACTCTACCCTGGATGATTCAAGCAATACCCCTCCCTCTCCAACTCCCTTCACTTACTTATTCCCAATATCATATTCTCTTCTAAGAATATATTCTCAGCCCTCTCTAGGCTTAATACTAAGAAAGAGTACAGATCGGATGGTATTCCTCCTGTTGTACACAGAAACTGTTCTTCCGTGCTGACTCCTTGCCTAGGCAAACTCTTGTCTTTCCTCTAACGTCTCGTCTCTCGTTCTTGCTGGAAGTTTGCTCTCTTTGTTTTCTTCCTTTTTTTCTATATTCCAATTACTCCCTCTCAGGCATAGGCTGAGAGCCTGTACAATCAACCGTACATTCAACGTTGAAGCCAGTGAGGTCTCGTTCCAGTCTAGGGAGTGAGACATTTGAAGCACTTTGAGACGCAACCAGGGCCCGCCATCTTGCCTTCGCAAGATGCACGGGTCCCAGTTGCGGCTCCAAGCAGCCCCATCTCTGGAGCTGCCTCACCCCAGTGCTTCACTATCTCATCCCCAAGACTCGGACCCTCACTCTCAGAACGCCACCTATTGAGCAATGAACTCCTGTGGCATATTTTGAATATGGAAATATTCACACAGTGCTATTTAATCAGGGAACAATGAGGGTATTTTTTTGGTGTTTCGGTGGGCTTCGTGGTAATGCACTGACACTAGGTACAGCACCAATTCCATCCCAATAATATATCCCATTGATACATCAGGATTCGAACCCGGGACTATTGGATTACCAGTCCAGTGGCATGACCACTCCACCAAACCTCTCCTCCCCTTTTATTCAACCTGTCCCAAAGAAGGGTGACTGCTCTCAACCCACCAACTATCGTCCAATTGTTCTCATTTCATACATCTCTAAAGTTTGTTAAACTATTCTTAACTCAAAACTTCTTCAGCATTTATCTTCCTATAATCTACTTTAAGATCGCCAGTATGGTTTCCTTTAAGGGCCGCTCTACTGGTGTTCTTCTTACTTATCTTACTAACTCCTGGTCATCCTCCTTTCGGGACTTAGGTGAGACTTTTTCTATTGTGCTAGACATATCAAAGCCTTCGATGGATTCTAGCGCAAATCCCTAATTTCCAAACTACCCTCCTTCGGTTTCTATCCCTCTATCTGTGCCTTTGTCTCTAATTTTCTTTCAGACTGCTCCATAGCTACAGTTGTGGATGGCCATTGCTCACTTCCTCAACCTATTAACTCCAATGTTCTTCAGGGTTCTGTCCTGTCTCCAATTATTTTCCTAATATATATTTATGATCTCCTCAACTGTACCTCTAGTCCTATTCACTCATATGCTGATGACTCTACTCTACACTATTCAAATAGTTTTTCACATCAACCCAGCATGCAATTACTCCAAAACTCACGAAACAGGGCCAATTATTTCTGACTGGGACAGAGAAAATCTTGTTACATGTACTTTCAATGCCTCCAAGACCCAATTTCTCCCACTGTCCCTTCATCGCAATCTTCCGCAAGACTATCAATTATTCTTCAACAATGCATAGATCAACCCTTCATCTTCTCTCGATATTCTAAGTGTATCTTTTTCATCCGACCTTTCTTGGAAAGATCATAAATCACTTGCTAAAACAGCTTCCCAAATGTTAGGTGTGCTCAACCGTCTCCGTGGGTTCTTTAACCCCGCACGGCTTCTTGTTCTGCATCAGGGCACTGTATTGAGTATTGTTCGCATGTGTGGGGAGGCTCCACCCATACTGCACTTCTCGAATGAGTAGAGTCAAAAGAATTTCGCCTCATCAATTCAGTTCCTTTTACTAGTACTATCCCTACAATGTTTTTCTACACGCCGCAATGTTGCATCTCTTTCACTCTTCTATCGCTATTACAACAATCAGTGTTCTTCAGAGCTCTCTCAGTGCATACCCCCTCCCTTGAGACAAGTGCAAAGCACCCGCCTTTCAACACAGTCCCACTCCTATTCTGTCCAGCTCTCCAACCCAAGAATTGGCAAAAAATGTCAGTCTTTCTTTCTACTCAACAAGTGAACTCTGGAACTCTCTCCTTTAATCAATCTTTCCTTCATCCTATGACTTAGACAACTTTAAACTTCGCGTGGCCAGGCATTTTGAGCCCAATGTTCCTTGAATTTGGCTCTCTGTCATTCATTTGGCTTTGGGGAGACACTCGTACAGGCAGTCTGCCTTTTGTCTCCTTAACCCTTTCGTTGCGGGTGACGTTCTGGAACGTCCTGGCAAGTTACAGCAATTTCCAGGCTTTAAAAGCCTGTAAAAACCGTAAAAATCGAGTGTCAGTGGGCGGGAGCGTGAGGGGCCCACCTCCGACCCTCAGAGCACCAAGCGGCTCACTGTGTCTCGCGCGGGTCTCTCTCTCTGTCTCACAGCAGTGTAGCCAAGCGAGCGTGTGCTACCAAAGAGCGGGTTTCCCGCGTTTCACTGGCACCACTGCGGGTGAACCAGACCACGTACGGGGCCCGTTCTGGTGTCATTTTGAAGCTATTTTCGTCTAGTTTTCGGCAGAATACACTTCATTTAATGCAGATGCTTGATATATAATTCAGGAGTGCCTGAATATGCCCTAAATAGCCCAAACATAGCCACATCCAATGGGTTAATACACATAGAAAAAAAAAAAAAAAAACACACGGGCACTCAGGGTGGTAATATCGAAGTCATGGGAGTCATGAATATACTTCTTACAACTATTTCTTTCGTATAGAAAGTCCATGTCTTTGTTTAGTAAACTTTGATACCAAGACAAACCCTCAATATACTATGATAACTGGTAGTAGTTAACACACCCTTATACAATATACTATAATAACTGGTAGTAGTTAACACACCCTTATACAATAAACTATGATAACTGGTAGTAGTTAACACACCCTTATACAATAAACTATAATAACTGGTAGTAGTTAACACACCCTTGTACAATAAACTATGATAACTAGTAATAGTTAACACATCCTTATACAATATACTATAATAACTGGTAGTAGTTAACACACCCTTATACAAGAAACTATGATAACTGGTAGTAGTTAACACACCCTTATACAATAAACTATGATAACTGGTAGTAGTTAATACACCCTTATACAATAAACTATGATAACTGGTTTTAGTTAACACATCCTCATACAATATACTATGATAACTGGTAGTAGTTAACACATCCTCATACAATATAATATGATAACTGGTAGTAGTTAACACATCCTCATACAATATAATATGATAACTGGTAGTAGTTAACACATCCTCATACAATAAACTATGATAACTGGTAGTAGTTAACACATCCTCATACAATATACTATAATAACTGGTAGTAGTTAACACACCCTTCCCAACTTTCATGTACAGTCTACGACAGAACTTGTTGTCATGGCCTGAGGCAATGTGTTAGTTCACTTATCTTTTAATAGATGGCCCTTTAATCGCTTCTAATAAAAGGGGGCGGGGTTAATATAGAGGTTGGAAGGAGGAGTCAAACGTGTGTGTGTGTGTGTGTGTTCTAGAACAGCATGCAGAATAAGTTTATTTTAACATAACACACAGGCTATATTATTAGATTAGCTCATGCTGGATCACAAATAAGTAACGCACATCAGGTTTGCGTTATTTATGGAATTTAATATACAGACAATCAAGTTTATATCCTTCGCACTTCCCATTCCCCCTCCTCTCCCTTTCACCCCAACTCTCCTTCTTCACCCGCTTTCTCTCCCCTCCCTCCCACCTCTCTCTCTCTCTCTCTCTCTCTCTCTCTCTCTCTCTCTCTCTCTCTCTCTCTCTCTCTCTGTAAACGTAAATGGTACCCTCTAAAATACGCAGATTAATACCGGTACTATGCGATTGTTTTGAATTTACATCTATATTATTAAATCAGTTCGTGTGTCTGTTTGTCTGTGCGTTCTTAATAGGCGGCCGCAGTTTTGGACCTGGGGAGCTGAAACTTTGCATTGCATATGGGTGTCAATTAACCTGGGTCAAGTCATAGAGGGGGCGAGGCCACGATCGGAGGTCGTGTCGAGGCCGAAATTGAAAAAAATAAAAAATAAAATAAAAAATGGCCGTTTGAGGCAGAAGGAGGCCTCCGATCGAAAAGGTGTATGGAATGAAAGTTGTTCGCAGCCCCCCAAAATGGGGGTACGGATGAGGTCAGATCCAAAATCGGAGGTCATTTAGCGGCCGAAATCGAGGTCGCCGTTTAATGAGGCGCAGGGAGGTTGAGGCCGGTGATTATGGTAGTAGTAGTATTGTGATGATTGTGGTAGTAGTGATTGATGATGGTGATTATGGTAGTAGTAGTAGTGGTAGTAGTGATGGTGATTATGGTGGTACAGTATTATTAGCAGGGGTACCCGGCGTTGCCCGGGTGATAATGCTGTACCACCATTATCACCATCACTACTACTACCATAATCACCATCATCAATCACTACTACCACAATCATCACAATACTACTACTACCATAATCACCGGCCTCGACCTCCCTGTGCCTCATTATACGGCGACCTCGATTTCGGCCGCTAAATGACCTCCGATTTTGGATCTGACCTCATCCGTACCCCAATTTTGGGGGGCTGCGAACAACTTTAGTTCCATACACCTTTTCGATCGGAGGCCTCCTTCTGCCCCAAACGGCCATTTTTTTTTCTTTGTTTTCGTTTTTTTTTTTTTTTTTTTCAATTTCGGCCTCGAAACGACCTCCGATCGTGGCCTCGCCCCCTCTATGACCTGACCCAGGTCAATTGACACCCACATGCAAAGTTTCAGCTCCCCAGGTCCAAAACTGCGGCCGCCTATTAAGAACGCACAGACAAACAGACAAACAGACACACGAACTGATTTAATAATATAGATAATACATTTACTTATGACCTCCACAATTTGTAATGCTAAGGGAGACGGCGCTTCAACCTCTCTCCTCTATCCATCACATGCACCAACCCACCCGCACCAATACTAACACAGGATACAAAACACACACACACACACACACACACTCACACCCGATAACATAAAACGCACATCACACACATGATCACATACAACGTAATGGGCACATATCACTCACACATGATAAAATAAAACGCACACACACACACACGCACCCACACACACTGGTCCAGGCAAACTAGAAAAGGTATTAGCATTATTGAGGAAATGCTGCTGTCTTCAGTGCGTGCCATGGCCATCCTGAACCTTACGACGTATGCAGAATAATAACACACATAACAAAGCCACTACAACAACTTCGTCTCCCCTCTCGACACTCTTCAGAAAATAGGAAAAGTAGAAAGTAGCTACGAGGTGTCGTTGTAAAGGCTTATCCTTCAATACCTTCACCTGACCTGACCCCATCCGGGGTTTAGCTGGTCCACAAGGGTGTGTGACATGAACCCAATAGAGATGTTGTGGGCCATCATGTCATGGAGTGGAATGTGGTCCAGGTTAGGAGAGGAAAGGGCGGGAGGAGTGGGATCGGGGGCAGTGGGGGGGGGGGATCCGTCGCCGCCCTAATATAAGTTGGAATTTTTTTAAATCAGCTCCAACGAGAATACAGGAGGTAGTTGATGCAGCTTGTGGGTGGAGATCATATTGATTGCATAAATATAAATTGTAAATGTTTACATTTAAGAACCCTTTATATATATTATATAATGTGTATGTGTTTCCAATGTTCACCGTAACATAATGATGGTGAAATAATACATATTAAATTTAATTCAAGGTAACATACACAGAGCTATAGTATACTTTTAATTATGTTTGGACGATAATTTAAACAATTCGAAGTAAAAATATAAAAGCCTAAACATTTTATAATTATCAACTTTTAAACAACATAACCAGATTGCTTGGATTATCGTTAAATGTTCAATTCGATGACTTACTTTATAGTAAATCATTACAATGGGTAGCGCCGAACTGTTAACTGATAATGGGAAGCCACAGTAATTAAGGGGAGATCTCCACTTGAGGGATTTTTTTCTTGACCCCTTTCTCCCTCATGTTTAGCCCCATTGCTTTTGATATTATAAAACGTTTGCCCCATTAGTTTAGCGATTTTAAGAACTTTCACCCCATATTAAGACCTTTCGTGCAATTCAGGTGTCGATTTTATCCTGGCGAGCGATAGCGAGCCTGTTATTAAAGAGGAATCGGCCTTCGGCCGGGACATTTTTCTACCGAAAAATGTACAAATTTATCTTGAAAGGGACTCAAGGGGGTGTAATTTTAAGCTTGATGGAGGTCTATGGAACAAACTAAATACCTTCCCTTAAGCTAGTAATTAAGAATCCACTGAGAAAAGTATAATGCAATAATCATAGCGTGTCATCCACAGATCACCTACATCAAGAAACCAAAATCCTCAAAGTCAAAGACCATCTGGACATGAGAGGCACTCAATTCCTGGCAGCAGCCTCCACGAACCAAGACCACCCACTAAACTACATGGCAACACACCCACAGACACCAAGAAATATCAAAACAACACCCAGCACACGGTATCACACACAATTATTGTCCTCTCTCCCTCCCTGCCCACCCCGAACCAACTTCCAAAAGCACATCCATACTCATATCTCTCACCGATCCATCCACTCACTCACAGACAACACGCAGCTGCATGCACGACCTCCCGAATTCCATCCTTCCGAATCCTCCCTTCCTCGCGAGGACAGAGTCCACCTGGCCAGGCTGAGATGCGGACACCATCCAGCTCTCCTGAGCTATCAGAAGAGACTGGATGACTCCGTTGTCGACGCCTGCCCGGGATGTAACACAGCACCCCATACCATTAAACACATCATAGAAGACTGCATTTCACACAACCACTTACGCCAACACAATCTACACTCAATGAGAGCTCTGTGGGAAAGCCCGATCGTGGCCATGGCCTTTCTCAGGGACTCGGGGCTGTTCGGCCAGGCAGCTTAGGGAACAACAACAACAACATCATAGCGTGTCATATTACATGTTAAGGTAGATTATGAATTGGTCAACCACAGTGCTGTGAATAGTGGTATGGAAGAAAAACAGATTTACTCTAATGTCAAAATTTGTTTTTATTACAAAGAAACACGTTTCGGCTCATCTAAAGTGTTTTATCTAACTGAGCCGATATTATCTTGTCTTTATGATATATATATATATATATATATATATTTGGTTATAATTTGGTCCAAGCTAGATTACAATGTGATCCAACTTGTCTTCATGCGTGAATTGTAACATCCCGTTTCAATTACTTATATATTTATACAATTGTTCACACTAACCAGGACGCCAAGGTTGGCAACTTTGATTGTTTTGCAACGGAGCATATCTATGTATTTTCTATAACACATTGTATAAGGTAAAGAATAGAATACGAGTTAATAATTGAGAATCAGTAAAGGTAAAAAGAACAGTATTATTAAAACACCAAAGTAATTTTTATGGACAGCTTTGAACACGATGATGAGGAAAATTATATATTCGGTTAGGAGAGAGACGGGGGAGAGAAAAAGAGAGAAGGGGGGAGATAGGGGAAGGCAGCAGAGAGAAGGGGAGGAGGGGGAATGGGAAGTGCGAAGGATATAAGCTTGATTGTCTGTATATTAAATTCCATAAACAACGCAACACCTGATGTGCGTTACTTATTTGTGATCCGGCATGGGCTAGTCTAATAATATAGCCTGTGTGTTAGTGTTAAAATAAACTTATTCTGCTGTTCTAGAACACACACACACACACACACACGTTTGACTCCTCCTTCCAACCTCTATATTAACCCCGCCCCCTTTTATTAGAAGCGATTAAAGGGCCATCTATTAAAAGATAAGTGAACTAACACATTGCCTCAGGCCATGACAACAAGTTCTGTCGTAGACTGTACAATCGGGGGTATAAAGTGTTGTCATAGATTCCAGTGGTTTTCGCTCAACAAGTGTTATTGGTATCTTTATAGTTACTGGGAAAAGTGCAGTTTTCTAATAGACATATCTCACCTGAATCCTACATAATATTCAATAATACAAATTTGGCTATTTTTCCGAATAGTGATATCCTTGGAGTATGCCAATTTCAGATGGACGTCTTATGTCAGATCTATTTTTAAAAATGCTTCAAAGACTCTAGGAAGGACGTCCTTTCCGAGAGAGAGAGAGAAGTAGCAAAACGATTTTCAATGCGAAGTGAAGCATTGCTTCGTTCAGATCAGGTCCCTACTCCCTCCCACAATCCACAGTCACCACCCACTTTTGTGACGTCGATGGTTCAGGACCAGTGTTACCACAACTAAATAGCATGATGCTTCAGATCTCTCGCTCAGGGGGGTACCTTTCTTTTATGAATAGGTTTACAGTACCACTAGTTTAACATTGCTATCGATAAATCGGTTTAACTCTATGTAATTGGAGGGTGGGTTTTTTCTTATGTTCATCCTACTAACTCAGCATTTCAATGTAGCTTTTCCCCATTAGTTTGCCGATTGTAAGACATTTCTTCCCATTTTATATTTCCTGGCGAACACATACAAGCTTACAGTTAAGAGGAACTGGCCTTAGTCTGGGCTGTCAAAAAACAAAATACACCTTGACTTTGAAGGGTTATCTGGAGGGGAGTGCGCCACATTTCCTAACCTATACCATGTATACTGCGTATTTCCTACACGTCACATCTACAAATTTAGCCGTTTTTAGAGCAATGACATATTTCCTACACATACTGTATACAGCATATCTCCTACACAGTTTTTATTGTAGTGACATATTTCCTACACATATACAGCATATCTCCTACACAGTTTGTATTGTAGTGACATATTTCCTACACATATACTGCATAATTATCTCCTACACAGTTTGTATTGTATATACTGCATAATTATCTCCTACACAGTTTGACATATACTGCATATCTCCTACACAGTTTGTATTGTAGTGACATATTTCCTACACATATACTGCATATCTCCTACACAGTTTGTATTGTAGTGACATATTTCCTACACATATACTGCATATCTCCTACACAGTTTGTAGTGTAGTGACATATTTCCTACACATATACTGCATATCTCCTACACAGTTTTTAGTGTAGTGACATATTTCCTACACATATACTGCATATCTCCTACACAGTTTTTAGTGTAGTGACATATTTCCTACACATATACTGCATATCTCCTACACAGTTTTTATTGTAGTGACATATTTCCTACAGAGATACAGCATATCTCCTACACACACAAATATATACGGTCACATTGCCTACACTGCCGTGTATACGGGGAGGAGCCTCTGTCTGTATTCGGCGCCACAGTCTACAGATATCTCGGCGCTACTGTCTCACTACTCGCCTGACGAGTCGAGTTGATTCGAGTCTTCGGGACAGACACGAGTCGGGTGTAGGAAATGTGGCGCAACCTAAATAGGGAGAAAAGTATCGTTCACATTCAGACACGCGTCGAGTTGATTCGAGTTTAGTCTCAAACCAGCAGTATTCTGTTCTCCATTCGTCGGGACAGACGGTATTTCTGGGTCTTGTACTCCATTGCTGTACTCTACCAAGCATGGCTAGGATTGAGGGGAACAGCCGCTTCAATGCAGTGATTTACGAAGACAACTCTGGATTCCGGTACATACGGAATGTGGCCAGAAACAACAAACTATACCTGCGTTGCGTTCAGCACCCCAAGTGTGGAGGAACAGCCGTCTTGTCGGAGGTAAGAATTGTAGTTGGACTGTATTCCCCCCCCCCCCCCCCCCTCCCCTATACAATTATGGGTAAGAGGGGTATTTAAAGTCTCATATTCGTGATATTATATTGGTAGTGACAAACCCATCTTAGACCAATTAGAAAGGTAATTCACCATCGATATACCTAATAGATGTAATATACCTTTTTCATATTATATTTATACCCTATTATTTAGACTAAATATATATAGGAAAATATATCCAAACCAATTAGCTATCACGTAGCCTGCAGTTGCCCACATATTTATATAATTTCTGTTCCCCTCCGTGACCATGTTAATGGAAATATATTGCGCATCATTTAATTACGAGTGTATAGTGGTTAATTACGAGTGTATAGTGGTTAATTACGAGTGTATAGTGGTTAATTACGAGTGTATAGTGGTTAATTACGAGTGTATAGTGGTTAATTACGAGTGTATAGTGGTTAATTACGAGTGTATAGTGGTGGTAATTACGAGTGTATAGTGGTTAATTACGAGTGTATAGTGGTTAATTACGAGTGTATAGTGGTTAACTCATATGATTAGTAAACTGATAACTAAAAGAAACCACACTCGCAATTCATTCGTATAGGTCTACTATATAATTTACTTTCATACATCAGATCACGATTAGAAAAAACTTATTCGGGCAACGGTACCTGGAAATAAGTATATGCACTGTAGAAGGGATCAAGATTTTATTGGAGAAACCTGTTGTTCTGTAGTTATGAACTAGGTGTTTTATTGTCTGTATCTGGAGGCGCGCGAAGGAGTACAACATGTTAACTTTGTGAATGAATGAATGGTGGTGCCGGGCTGCCAGGTACACGATCAATAGGGTAACCTATTAAACTGCCTTCATATTTGCCTTGCCATTAAAAAATATACATATAGCGTGCATTGATATTAATTATAATGTAATGGAAATTGGCATAACAAATATTACACACATTTCACTTCAATGTTCAAAGTACGGAACGGTCTTCTTTATCTTTTTGTCCGGTCAGGGTTCTGGTAGACGGTCTCCGGTTCACGAGACGTACGGCCAGCATGTCTGTAAGTCGTGACGTCACTCTGACATCACAATTTTTGTGTATGGGCCGAAAAACGGCACGGAAAACGGCTAGTGTGAAACGGGCTTAAGACATCATCCCAGGTCCGTCTAATATGAACCCTCCAACAGTTAAACGAACCTCCGAAATAGATATATTAGGTAGATAATTAATGAGAGGTTTGATTCAGTTCGGGATAGCTTCGAAGGTAGCATTCAAGGAGACTACTGCAGGACTCTTCTTCTTCGTCTTACTTCTGACCGGGTATAGGCTATCCTAGTGTTTACTACCCTATACCCCTTTGAAAGGAAATTAGCCTAACCTAACAACCTTACCTAACCTATCCTAGTATTATAGGTGGGGGCTGCCGCCCCCGCTTTGACTTAGATTTTTGGTGTATTTGTCTGTGAAGTGGGTATTTTTCAATTTGTTGATAACGAAAATCCTACATGCGGACTATATGGAGAAAAATATGGCGAATCTATTGGTGCCTATTTTCCCTAATAAATTGTTTCTCATAACGCTGCACTAGTGTCGTTGAATATAACCGCTTCGAAAACTAAGGCCACGATTTGTGTCCTAGAGTGTACTTTAGGCATCAAAGAGTTGAAGACTGTCTTAAATATTTTTGCCAAGTCCTTAAGCTAAATAGAGCCGTCTGAAGATAACTAGTAAGAAATATAAATGGCGCCATCCCATTGATAATATTAGCCCCTTCAGGATTTGAGGACGCAGTTTTCATAGTATGTTGGCTAACATTTGGCGATTTTCTTCAAATTAGGGAGTACCTACAAAAATCAAAAGGGTAAGCTCCACCATAACTAATCCTTTTCCTCTCACATACCTTCCATTAACCCGGGAACGGCAAGAACACTTGAGAGATTTTGGTGGGCAACGGCGACGATCCTCTTAAGAGGCAAGTCCTAAAAAAAGCCTTTTAACCTCTGTGCCTCTGTAGTATACACCATACCCCTGTGCATAGGTATTTACATTCATTCCTCACTAAAATTGTTAATTTACCATAAATATAATTAATACTTAACCATATGCGCCTATTTTACGTTAATATTAAGATAGTAACATGTGACAACAATAAAACAAGTGGGAATAGTGTTCAGATGGTCATAATTGCGAATAAATATGGAGCGGTCCATTCCTGGGATGTGGAGCACAGCGAGGCAACCCCACCTCTCACGAGGTCTGAAGCATGACTGAGTGTCTCACCCCACCCTCTACCTTACCCAACACACTCGCTAGTCATATAACCACACCCTGCAACCGGCTTGCAGATGTTGGCACGAAAATATACCAATGAATAAGGGAATAACCGGGAAAATAGGTGATAATTGAAGGGGGTGGAAAGGGAGGAAGGAGGGGACTTTGACAGATGTGGAGAAGTGGTATGAGGTATGGCGGGAAAAAAATTGTTTCAAGTGCTACTAGGGCCTTTTAAAAGTATTTTTTTAGGCCTAGGATCTTAACCCTTTCACGCTCATATGATGCAGAGGTTGCCAGATTAGCAATAAGAAATAGTTCTCTCACTCTTATAATTACCTCTCCAAAATTAGTTTTCTGCCCACAGCTAACTCAAAGACAACTGCAGAGGTTGAAGTAACTAAACTAAAGGTTTCTAAATACCCCTGATGGTAAAAAAGGCTTTAAAGTATCCCTAATAGGCTCAAAATCGCGTCATATGTCGGAGAGGGTTAAGAGTCTCCCCGCAGTCGCCCAGTAAAACCTCTTAAGAGTCTCCCAGTAGCTGCCAGGTTAAAAGGCCCCAGTAGCACTTAGAATAAAGGAATAGGTCATGAAGTGAGATAATTCCCCTCCACTCCTACACACGTGTCAAAACCCCCTCTTTCCCCCCCCCCCCCCCTTCAATTATCACCTATTTTTCCTCATATTTTTTTTTGTATTGGTTTATTTACCACGCCAACATCGCCAATCCGGTTCTAAGGCGTGGTGCTAGGCCTAGCAACTGCGTGGTGTGAGAGAGGGCTCAGTCTGCCTCTAGGATTTGGAGAGGGAGGATATACGTTGTGTCCGCCTGACATTTCATGACTGAACGGTCGGCTATAATTCGCGATTTTCACCCCCAAAACACTATTCCCACTTGTTTTATTGCAGTTACATGTTACTATCTTCATATTAAATGTAAAATAGGTGCATATGAATAAGTAATAACGATATTTATTGTAAAATAACTATTTTAGGCGGGAATGAAGCTTAATATAGCCGCCCAGTAGTAGGGTGTTCACTACATATAGCTCGCCTTATCTAATAAATTTGTTTAATCATAGCCAGAATAAATTCAAGAAAAGCGTCTTCATAGTAAAACGGAACACCTCCAGTTTGATGACCTTACATATCATTACATCATCATTACATAGCATAATAAATGCACTGAACTATCCAACTCTAGTTCTTCTCAAGCTTTCTGGCATCTAGCCAAAAACCTTTCCAATAATTTGTCTTCCTCGTCTTTCCCTCCTCTTTTCCACTCTGATGGCACAACCATCACTTCTTCCTCTGACAAAGCTGAACTCTTCGCTAAAACTTTTGCTAGAAACTCCACCTTGGATAATTCCGGTGCTATTCCTCCCTCTCCACCCCCCTCTCTCCTACTTATGCCTATTATCCTAATTTCTTCTAAAGATGTATTTTCTACCCTCTCTGTGCTTAATACTAAGAAGGCGTACGGTCCGGACGGTGCTCCTCCTGTTGTACTCAAAAACTGTGCTTCCGTGCTGCTCTCTGACTAGGCAAAGTCTTTCGTCTCTGTCTCGCTTCTAGCGTCTTCCCTTCTTGCTGGAAGTTTGCTCTCATTCAACCTGTCCCAAAGAAGGGTGACCGCTCTCAACCCTACAACTATCGTCCAATTGCTCTCATCTCTTGTATCTCTAAAGTTTGTTTAACTATTCTTGCTTCCAAATTTCTTAAGTATTTCTCTTTTCATAATCTACTCTCAGATCGCCAGTATGGCTTCCTTAAAGGTCGCTCTACTGTTGCTCTTCTTTCATATCTTAATAACTCTTGGCCATCCTCCTTTCGGGACTTCGGTAAGACCTTTTCTATTGCTCTAGACATATCAAAGGCCTTCGATAGAGTCTGGCTCAAATCTTTAATTTCTAAACTACCCTCCTCCTTCTGTTTCTATCCCTCCATCTGTGCCTTTGTCTCTAATTTCCTTTCCAGCCGTTCCATAGCTGCGGTTGTGGACGGCCATCGCTCACTTCCTCATCCTATCAACTCCAGTGTTCCTCAGGGCTCTGTCCTATCTCCCATTCTCTTTCTAATTTTCATAAATGATCTTCTCAACTGTACCTCCAATCCCATCCATTCATACGCAGACGACTCTACCTTGCACTATAAAATTAGTTTTCCTGAACGCCCCAGCCAGCAATCCCTCAAAGACAAACATAATGAAGCCATGCAACACTTCTGATCTAACTACTATTTCCAATTGGGGCACAGAAAACCTTGTTACTTTTAATGCTTCAAAAACCCAATTTCTCCATCATCCTACCCGTTCAGAATGCCTAGAGAACTATCCTTTACACTTCAACAATACAGAAATCAATCCTTCATCTTCTCTCAATATTACCGATGTCTCTTTTTCTTCTGCTCTCACATGGAAGGACCATATTACCAGTCTTGCTAAGGGAAGCTGGGTGTGCTCAACTGCCTCAAGGGGTTCTTTACCCCTGCACAGCTTCTTGCTCTGTACAGGGGCACAGTGCGTCCTTGTATTGAGTATTGTTCACATGTGTGGGGAGGTTCCTCTCACACTGCTCTCCTAGATAAAGTAGAAAGGAAAGCCTTTCATATCATTAACTCCCGCCCACTCACCAACTCTCCGCAATCTCTCTCTCTTCGCCGCAATGTTGCATCTCTCGCTATTCTATCGCTACTATAATAAGCAATGTTCCTCAGAGCTTTCCCAGTGTATACCACCTCCTCTACGTAAGGTACGTAGTACCCGTCTTGCAACACAATCCCACCCCTACTCTGTGCAACTCTCCAACCCAAGAGTGAAACATTATTCTCAGACTCTCTTCTATTCAACTGCTGAGCTCTTGAACTCTCTCCCAGAATCAGTCTTTCCCTTTTCCTTTGACTTAAATTGCTTCAAACTCTGTGTGTCCAGGCATTTTGGCACGAACGTTCCTTGATGTTGGCCCTGTCACTCTTTCAACTCTGGGGAAGGCACTCGCAACAGGCAGTTCTGCCTTTTGTCTCCTTCACCTACATAGAAAGAACAAAAAAATATATATATTATTTCTTCTTTCTTATATTGGTTGTTGTTCCCTTCTGCCACCAATTAAGTTCTGGATTACCTACTGATTATACGACTTACAAGGTGATGACAGATACACGGAGAGGTTGTTAATACCATACCTTAGAGTACAGTGACCCCCCCCCCCCCCTCCACCCCTCCCGAGCCATTGACGTACTGATAACAGTTAACAATATACACCTGGCTCGCAATCTTCACACTCACCTCAGGCCTATTGTACTGTAACTAAAGTACTTCCTCAATAATGCTTCTTATTGTACACTATGGCATAACGGTAATTATAGGCTCTTTTAATTAAACTTTATATATACAGTATATACTGTATATACGGTATATATATATATGTATATATATAGATAATATATATATATAGATAATATATATATATATATATATATATATATATATATATATATATATATATATATATATGAGAAACTGGAACATTCTTGGGGAATCTTAGCTTCAACAGAAACAGGACAATGAAGGCCGTGACGTGATCATTATGCTTTATTGGTACCAGACGTTTCGACACTAGTGTTATGTCATCTTCAGTGGAAATCTATGTACAAGAACTCTTCCGTCAATGTCTCTTCTCTAACGTCTTCCCTTCTTGCTGGAAGTTTGCTCTCATTCAACCTGTCCCAAAGAAGGGTGACCGCTCTCAACCCTCTAACTATCATCCAATTGCTCTTATTTCTTGCATCTCTAAAGTTTTTGAAAATATTCTTACCTCAAAATTTCATAAGCATTTATCTACCCATAAACTACTCTCAGACCACCAGTATGGCTTCCTTAAGGGCCGCTCTACTGGTGATTTTCTTTCTTATCTTACTAACTCTTGGTCATCTTCCATTCGGGACTTCAGAGAGACTTTTTTTTCTGTTGCACTAGACATATCGAAGGCCTTCGATAGAGTGGCACAAATCTCTAATTTCCAAACTACCCTCCTTCGGTTTCTATCCCTCCATATGTGCCTTTGTCTCTAAATTCCTTTCCAGCCGTTCCCTAGCTGCGGTTGTGGAGCTACCGTTCACTTCCTCAACCTATCGACTCCAGTGTTCCTCAGGGTTCTGTCCTATCTCCAATTCTCTTCCTATTATTCATTAACGACGACCTTCTCAATTGCACCTCCAGCCCCATTCACTCATATGCTGACAACTCTACTTTACAATATTCAACTAGACTTCCACGAAATCACTCACAACAGGAACTCCAAAACTCACGTAAGGATGCCATAAATCACCTATCTTCTGATCTCTCTACTATCTCTAATTGGAACAGAGAAAACCTTGTTACTTTGAATGCTTTCAAAACTCAATTTCTCCATCTGTCTACTCGTCGCCCCCTTCCAGAAAACTATGGCTTACTCTTCAACAACTTACAAATTAACCCTTCATCTTCTCTTAATATTCTTGGTGTCTCATTTTCTTCTGGTCTCTCATGGAAAGACTATATTACCACTCTTGCTAGAACAGCTTCCCAGAAGCTGGGTGTGCTCAACCGCCTTCGGGTGTTCTTTACTCCCGCGCAGCTTCTTGCTCTTTACAGGGGCACAGTGTGTCCATGTATCGAGTATTGTTCACACGTGTGGGGAGGATCCTCTCACACAGCACTTCTAGACAATGTAGAAAAGAAACCTTCCTTCTCATTAACTCGTGTCCACTCACCAATTCTCTGCAGTCTCTCTCTCTTCGCCGCAATGTTGCATCTGTCTCACTATTCTAGCGCTATCACAATAGTCAGGGCTCCTCAGAGCTCTCTCAGTGTATACCGCCCCCTCTCTGTAGAGCACGTAGCACTTGACTTGCAACACAATCCCACCCCTACTTTGTGCAACTTTCCAACCCAAGAGTGAAACTTTATTCTCAGACTTTCTTCTATGCAACAGCTGAGCTCTGAAACTCTCTCCCAGAATCAGTCTCTCCTTCTTCTTATGACTTAAATGATTTCAAAACTCTGTGTCCAGGCATTTTGGCTCGAACGTCCCTTGATTTTTGGCCCTGACACTCTTTCCACTCTGGGGTAGGCACTTGTCACAGGCAGTTCTGCCTTTTGCCTCCCTCACTCACATAGAAAAAACAAAAACAAAAACACAATATGATATGTAAGAAAAGCGGGTTAATCAGCATCAGGCACGATGAAATGAGAGACTTAATGGTGAACAGGCTATGGGAGGTGCGTTAGGAGGAGATGTGTGATTAAGAACTCCTCTTGAAATTTATGACAAACATAACGATCATCAATACGGTTTCAGACAACACAGAGGCACCACACACGCGCTTGCCGTAATTACAAAAAGAAATTGCCTTAAGCAAAGCTGATGGGGGACAATGCCATCTAGTCCTGAGAGACCTCATCAAAACTTTTGACAAAGTATGGCACCAAGGACTAAAGTACAAAATTCTACACCTGGACTTCCCTATCATCATAGAAAAACTCCTATGCGACTTTCTTGATGACAGAGAAGCCAGAATATAAATCAACTCTTACCTTGGTGACTACTTTCGAATAAGTTGTGGAGTAATTCAGGGCAGCGTCTTGTCTCCCACTCTTTTCATAATATACACCAGTGATACACCTAATTCTCTCACAGGATTCAACATCAGCTATGCTGACGATGTCACCCAGATAATTAAATATCAGGGAAGATCTAAGCATGTGATGAATGTCAGAACAAAACAAGAAGTTGAGTTAATTATTACATGTGAAAAAAATGGCGGATTAAAACTAATGTTAAAAAGTTCAGTCATTCAAATAGGCTTCAAAAGAAATGAAGAACTAATCATAAACGAAAACCTAGTTAATTTTCATCCAAATGGGAAGGCCCTCGGATTAAAAATCTCAAGCACTAGCTACACTACTAATGTAAGTGAGAGGAAAGGGAAAGCAATCCATGCCCTAAGCAAACCTTCCGTTTTAGAAATCTCAATACACCTATTAAGATACATTTAATAAAAGCCTTAGTCATCCCAATCCTTGAATACCCTCCAATACCGACACTTGCCTTCAGTAAATCACAAATACTAAAATTACAAAGAATGCAAAACAAAGCACTCAAATTTGCAGCAAATACATGATACCCTTATTATATACAACTCAAGACTTACACCACATAGCGAAAATAAGCCCATTAATTAAATGTTAAACTGTATCACAGAGCGAAAAAGATGTGGCAAAGAATTTAATTCATAAATTAAAATAATATATCCATTAAAGAGAAAGACACCAACTTATAAAAAATTTCAATAGAAACTTTCCTAGCAGCCTAACTGCTATAGAAAGAAATGAACCAGATCCACTTTATACTTAATTTTAAGTTCATAAAACTGTAAACCCAATATTACGATAATGATATGATTTAATAGTAAGAATATTTTCACCTAAACTTAAATTAAATTCTAAGTATACCATGTACACATAAATCTTGACAAAAAAAATAGCTACTGTAGCTTAGCTTCACCTGCCTAAGGCAGAAGAACTATGTAAAAACCTAAATAAATACAGCAAGGTGGTCGGCCCACCAACTGTTTCCCTTCTATTGTACTTCATATTTTCCTACTTTACCTTCCTGACCAATCTCTACTTATTCCCCCCTCCTTCCTATAAAAAAAAAAACAAAAAAAAAACACAAATGCGAACCGACAATCATCGCCTTTAATGGTGAGATCTTGCAGCACATGAAATGAAGCACAGGTGGATGTTTGTGCAAGAAGGTTCTGGACAGGAGAATAGCACAGGTTCTTTGATATACAAATATTTGACCTATTGGCCACTAGCTACAGTGAGCTATCTCTGGAGGCTGCACACAAGAGGAATTAAGGTTAGGGCATATGGGGAAAGGAACATACAAATTCAACAAGGCAGCTTTACCCCAATTGTTTTAGCCTCATATGGAGGGATGGGACTCAGGGCTAGGCACTTCTATTCTAGGCTAGCAAAGACCATTGCAGAGAAGAACCAACAGCCTAGGAGTCAAGTAGTGGCCTGAATGAGGTGCCGACTGTCTTTCCTGTTGCTCAAACTAATGTTGGTATTACTAAGGGAACAAAGCTGTATGTACCGAAACCAACAACAGTCACTAACATGGACCATGAGGCAGCAGTGGCAGAGAGCCACATGAGGATGCGACTGGATTGAGATTTCATAGGCTAGGAATAGATTAGTACCTGATATTTGTAACTGAGACTGAAACAATAAAGGAGAAGGATGGCTTTGGGCCATAGTTACTGGCGTGATTGTAACTTATATGAAAAGCATATGATCCTAATCCAAATTGCAAATTTAATGGAGGTATATTATGGATATATTTTCTGCTTAATGGATATAAGGTTTTTCATAACACAATGACAGTACATCATGGAGGTCCCTTTTTATTACAATAACAAGTAGTAGTAGTAGTAGTAGTAGTAGTAGTAGTATTAATAGACATAGTAGTTGTAATGGTGATTGTATGTGCAGTTGTTGTAGTCCTGACACACACACATGTACCAAGGGTGCCACACCTGTACCTCCCACCACACACCTGTGAACCACCTCAACACTTGTTTCTCCATCACCCTCACAGTATTAGTGGTCGTTCTTCCTTGAATATTCCATTCTGTTATTGCTTGATATTATGATGTGAGTGGGACTTTGACCCCTTCAGTACGATGACGTCTCTATTAATAGTTTAGAAGACTTTATGCAACTTAAGAAGGACGTATGGAAGTCAGAGGAGTAATTAAAATAGTTTTCATCGCCTTGGTTCCTAGACTTGCTTCCAAAGCAAAGTAAAATCATTATGTTGAACTATAATCGGCTATATTTCACCTGACTGTAAATTGAAGTCTGTGTGATATTAATTTACTACATATCTCGCTAGAAAATGTTCATGATAGTTGAGTAATCAGGATGGCGATATGGCAGTTTACAGTCAAATGAAAAGATAAACTATAAAATAAAATGGAAATGATTTACTGAAAGAGTTAACAGTATTGATATCAGGGACCTACTAGGTTTTTCAGAGGCTCTGACATATCGTTTTTCATCAATAAGTTCCAAACAAAGACTTGGATCGCTATGGCGCTTTGGCACAGCTTGTTTCACACCCTGCCGTAATTTATGGCGCTACAGTGCATTGCCAGATGCGGTTAATTACGGCGATTACTCTTAACTCCGAAGGCGAAACCTGCATGAGCCAGATACATATTGGAACAGGTGAGGAATAACCGTGACGTAGTTGTGACGTCTGTCCACAAACCACCTCCACTTCTGCCCTCCCCTACCTGCCTCCCTCCCTCTCTTTCCCTGCCTCCCTCCTCCTCCTTCACCATCCCCCACCCTTTCTCTCCTCCGCCTTCTCTCTCTCTCTCTCTCTCTCTCTCTCTCTCTCTCTCTCTCTCTCTCTCTCTCTCTCCCCTGCCAACACTTCTCGCTCTCTTCCCCACCTTAACTTTCTCTCTCTCTCTCTCTCTCTCTCTCTTTCTCTCTCTCTAACATGGACTATATATAAGAAATGCAGCCATGCATTGCACACACACACAGCTCCTGCTCTCTCCTGATTGGCTACAACTCTCCACCTATCCCTTACCACCAAAACCATCATGCTTCCAGCAGCCCCCACCTGCTTTGCTGGCCATGTTAAATGGTTTAACTACAAAAAGGGAATGGGCTTTATCAGCCAACAGGAAGGAGGAGACATCTTTGTACATAGAAGGAGCATATCTCGCCCCAATCCACACCACGCTCTGCCCTCTCTTGGTGACGGAGAGAGGGTAGAGTTTACCATCAAAAAGGGGAAGAAGGGAATGGAGGCACATCGAGTATCTGGACCCAAGGGTGACTGTGTGAAGGGATCGGTGCATGCCAGGAAGAGGAAGGAGAAGGCAAGAGTAGAGCAGCCATCTTGTGACAAGGACTCAATCATCAAAATCATTGTCACCACAGCCACTGCTCTTGCTGGTGGGGACATCAACCTCCTAAGGGTGTATCGCCCTGCTCTCCTACAAGCTAACAACTTGCCCTCTATTATCATCCCAGACATGCACTCCACCAAAATCACTCGTCCACAGGCTCCCCAACAACGTCCAAGACAGCAGCCACGGAAACGCCTGAACATCTACAAACCAATCAATAGGAGCAGCCTTCCACCACTTCCTCCTGCAGTCTCGGCATCGCCACCTCCATCAGCAGTCCGCATCACCGGACCAGTAGCAGCCTCGACTCCAGCACCTGCCACCATTGATCATCCGGTGGCACTCCCCTCCACGTCGTCTGAGTACACTGTGTTCACCATAGGAGAAATAGTCGACGTGGAGACGATCGAGGAAGAAGGAGTCAAGGATCCAGCACCAAGAGGAAGAGGACGTCCCCCCCCTGAATCACCTTTATGGAGAACCATTTTGGGGGACACCGAAGCAACCCCTGATTCATCTTTTACACCAGAGCAAGTAGAAGGTCTAAGGATCTTCCAAAGTCAGCTGTTCAAGATCAGGAGCTCCATGAAAAAACCAAAAAGATCGAGAAAGACCTTCAACATGGAAGAATTCGTTAAACACCAACATTAACACCATCGACTTCTTCACCACCACCATCAACACCATCAACACCACCATCTCCTGCCTTCATCTTGCAGCCTCCCAGCCCCCTTCTTGGCAAGCCATACTGATCCAGCCCAATACTCAACTCACGCACGTTGGGTCAAGCCCCGACACTCTATTTGCTCTCACTTTTACCACTGTCTCTCCTACTTAACCAATAAAAACTTCCCTTCTTTCACCCTCACCCACCTTTTCTATATTCATTTGATTGATTGATTTGCATTGCACATGTTAGCCATATTCTCACATAGCGGGAGATAACTGGGAATTATATGCTGAGTATGGTACGGTGGTTTGTGCTACCGACCGTGGTTCTTGTTCAAGCATATTTGCCCGTTTTTAAGGTGTACAGAAAGTTATAGTAGTGTGTCAATGGCATTCTGTATCACCAGTCATAGACCAGGGTATTGTAGAGAAGGTTGTCTCTTCGATGCCATGGCCAACATGTTACGATGTCCACGTGGTTGCAGAAAAGCAATTTCTTTGCGACTTTTATCCATATACAACCGGGAGAAAGCTGCCAATACCTTAAGGATTTGTCTGAATAGGTAAGTGAATATTCATGCTCATTTATCATCGTAAATTATATGCAATCAGTGCGTTTCTGCTCTCCATTTCTTAAAATTAATTGTTCTTGTTAAAAGAGCACTCTTTGTTTAAAACTGTTGTTACGTCTTCATATTTTGCAATTATTTGTCTTTATATTATATGTATTCATTGTCGATAGTATCAATTGCTTGCTTTTGCGATTTCCTTAGTTTATTTGTGCAATAAATGTAGGTTATTTGTAGGGTAGTTATTGATAGGGGTCACTTGAGGCATGCTATGCTTACAGGTACACCTACCCGATAGCACTATCGTTAGCGAGTGCTGTACTGTACTTTATATTATTATTTTGTAATAGTATAGATATCTGATCAATATTTGTATTTTGTACTATTGTTAATGTCTTGTCATGTTGCAAATTTTGTTTTATATTAATATTTTGACATTTACCATGTAGTTTCATTATTCGTGCAGAGTTTAGTAAAATTTACCAGAACGTCCCGGACTTCCAAAAGTTGAATAATACCTTGAACGTGACGATAGTGCGTTGTTATGTGTGAGATTCATTTGCTTGGGAACCAGATTGACTTGTTCATGTAGTGATGTACAAGTTTGCCGCACAAATCATGAATAAAATCGTAATTTGGAAGCTTCGGACAAACCTCCCCACCCCCCTCACTCACTCCTCCTCCTCCTCCCTTCCACCTCACCTTCCCTCCCTCGCTTCCACTGTCCGGCTCAAGTGTTTCACGGTTATGTAGTAGGTCACCGTAGGTGTGTTGTAAAACATTATTACTAATTGCTTTCATTTAAGTATATTGATGCCCTAGCCGTAAAATAGTATATTAATTATGTTCTTAACCCATTCTGTATGGGTGACGTCTGTATTATTTGATTTTTGCTACATTTAGACGACTTTATGAAGCTTAGGAAGGATGTTTGGTAGCTAAAAGGATTAAATGATTGGTGTGTAGTCTCTTCAGTGGCAGACGTCCTTCCCAAGCTTAACCCCTTCAGCACCATGACGTCTTTTTGCCTTTCATTATGGCTACATTTAGACGATTTAATGCAGTTTCAGAAGGACCTATGGTATTCAGAGAGTTTATTGAGATCGGGTTTACCCATATGAGTCATACAGGTAGACTATATACTAAAGAAAATCGTCTAATGGTAACCAGAATATGATACATCTTAAGTCATGTTGGTGAAGGTGTTAATGTAATTTCATATTTGATAGTCTGGCATCAATCCTTATTGTCGAAGATGTCACACTACGGCCTTGCATCATTAGTTCCACTAATTTCTTCTTATCTTCATAACAGAAAAATACGTGTAATGGTAGATGGCCTTTATTCTCAATTTCACTCAATAAATGCTGGTGTTCCCCAGGGATCAGTTTTGGCCCCAATTCTGTTCCTCATTCATATCAAATATCTCATATCTACCACTCATAATCCAATACATTCCTACGCAGATGACTCAACACTCCACAATTCCTTCACATTTACCAATTCTTTCACCCAACCCGATCTTATAAATTCAAAAATAAACACTGCAATTTCTCTGAACCAGGACCTTTCTAGAATTAATGGATGGGGACAAAAGAATCTAGTTTCCTTTAATGCACAGAAAACCAAATGCATTCAATTTTCTAACCGACAGAATCTCACGGACTCCCATATATTTTGTAATGATGTAAATATTCCCATTTTTTTTTTTTTTTTTTTTAAGAGACTATGAACGGAGGAAGGAAAAACACAGATAAAACAAAAAGGTCCATGTGCCTAAAGGCATCCTCCATTCATAAAATGTTTGTAACAACTGGATTTAAACATTTGTAGATTGTAAGTTTGTGGAAAGCAATTCGAGGGAAGTGAATTCCAAAGAGTAGTAGCTCTGGGGATAAATGAATTCTGATAAGCAGAAGTTCTGCATTGTGGAGGAGAAAGTGTAAATTCATGGGCGCTCTCAGCTGCCCTAGTTCTACGGGGAAAGATGTGGAGAGGCGGCACAATTGAAGCAAGTTCCTCGGAACTTCCCCTAGTATTGACATTCTCGGTGTAACATTAACTACTAACTTGAGCTGGACACATTATGTTAGAAGCATTGCTAAGAATGCCTCTAAAAAACTGGGACTCCTGTACAGAGTTAGAGAATTCTTCACTGACGAGCAGTTGGCCGTGATATATAATAGTCATGTGCGTTCTCAGATGGATTACTGTTCACCTCTGTGGGGTGGAAGTGGAGTGGTTGCATTGAGGCAGTTGGACAAAATTCAAAATAAAGCTATTAGATTAATCAATAACCCTGCAATCACACAGGACCTTCCTACATTATCCATACGAAGAAACGTTGCATCCCTTGCATTATTCTACAGATATTTTCACAGCAATTGTTCCGAGGAACTTGCTTCAATTGTGCCGCCTCTCCACATCTTTCCGCGTAGAACTAGGGCAGCTGAGAGCGCCCATGAATTTACACTTTCTCCTCCACAATGCAGAACTTCTGCTTATCAGAATTCATTTATCCCCAGAGCTACTACTCTTTGGAATTCACTTCCCTCGAATTGCTTTCCACAAACTTACAATCTACAAATGTTTAAATCCAGTTGTTACAAACATTTTATGAATGGAGGATGCCTTTAGGCACATGGACCTTTTTGTTTTATCTGTGTTTTTCCTTCCTCCGTTCATTGTCTCAAAAAAAAAAAAAAAAAAAAAAAAAAAATTGCCTGAATATATTGAAACAGACGCCACTGTTACTAAATGGGTTAACAAAGTTTAAAAATTTGTAATCGTATTTCATAAAGCAATGCATGGATAGGTTACGCATGAGGCATATTTCAGACAACTCGGAGAGGGAGAGAGAGAGAGATTAGTGATTCAACAACTAGGTCATCTTTCAATAGATAGATAGATAGACCTTAAGTATTCCCATTTCAGTTATAATTCGGGATATTATATAGTATATGTATAACAAGTGAACATATATAGTTCTCTCCCGCATTTCCAATTGTGTGATATCATTGAGAAATGGATGAGCAATATACATGTGATGTAACCATTAAGTATTCAAAAATCAGTTGGAATAAAATACTTAATAAGAGAGTAATGGTAAAATCTACAACATAATATGATGAAAAGGAGAAATAAACAATTACCGGTATTCTCTGTATTGTAATTTACTTATACTTTCATACAAAGTAATGGTTTATGCATTTAAACTCATATAATCCTTAATAGACACGAGAAATGTTAATTTGACAACAAATAATGCGTATAATATATACAAACTAAATATATATTATGAATATTATGAAAGATTATATTCTAAGTTTAAGGCAAAACTTCATTATGAACCTACTGGTATAGTTTGGATTAGATACTTCTTGGCGAAAACAAATATATAAAAATACGCATTCTAGGATTCTGATAGATCATTATAGTTAACTCAATATTTTGTCCAGCCTCCATCTGCATCTATGACGCCCTGTAATCTGTCCCGCATATTTCTTACATGATTATATACTACATTTTGGTTTCGTCGGAATAGCTCCCACTCCTGCCTTGTGTGGTGCAGTAGTTGCTGGGAGTAGTCTTGGTCAGGGCCGGTATTTATAAAAGAATTTAAAAATGTCCCTAAAAGTAATTTTAACTAAAAGAAAATCCTTAAAAGTTATTCATAAAACATTTAAAAGCAGCTTTTAGTGGAAGCGTTAAGAAAGCTGCCACAACCGCTATTTCGCTACATCTAGCAATATTACAATTGATGAATAACGTTTAATAGGTAAGTATAGGCTTCTAATTGCATATACTAATTACTATAAAACATTAGGGTAATTATGCAATATTTTGTTATTGTGAAATCAATTATATATTGCTAAATTGAAAGGGTAATAATTATATTTACCATACCAAAACAATTGCATACTCCGGTGTGGCAGCATCTGAGATAGTTGCCAAATTCGCGAGTTTACACAATTCGTAAAGTGGGGTAATTTCGGAAATTTTCAGAGTTTGTTTTTTACAATTTCTCCTGACTGTAAACACATTGTAGAGATTTAACTAGGTCAAGTGATGTGTAGTGATAATGCGCCGTGCGCCGTAATCCAGGAAGCCTCTTAAAATTATCCTCCATAATATCCTTATCCTAAACGATGTCCGAAGTATTCTTGAAAAGTGGAAAACTTCGGACTTGTATGGTAAAAGCGTTTCCATTGTATAATGACAATGGCTAATTACTTATTATCGCCAAAGTCCGAAGTTATGACCGCAGTCCGAAATCACCCCAGTTTACAGTAATTTGCGAAAAAATAGGGTGCAAATAGGCTACTTGTTCTCGGATGTTATGAAATAGGCCTATCTTGTGACAATCGAAAGTAAAAGTAAAACTAGAGAAGCTGTTGAACAAGAAATATCAAGTAATTATATTGAGGACATAAGCTTTGAAAATGCCAGAACAATTTTTATGACAAGGTCAAGAATGATAGAAGTAAAAGAAAACTTCAAAAACAAATATGAACCTAACCTATTGTGCGATATTTGTCAAAATGAAAATGAAAATCAAATGCACCTGTTCAACTGTGAATCATACGAAGACCTATACAAAGATCTGAGAGGCAGGGACAACTTGAGGGAAATATTTGAACAAAATTAATTAAAAAGGGTAGCAGAGATTATAAGAACAGTTCTAAAAAGGAGGGAGACTATCGTTAATTTGAGAAAAGAAATGTATAAGTAATATGAAAATGTTTAACAAATCTATCTATCTATCTATTGCCTGACGCCGTGATCCCCGAAGGGGTGGCCACGAACGAACCGCCCCCATGCACCTCTGTCCCCAGTCAGTCGACGCCCCTCCCCCCAACCAGCACCGCCTTCGTTCATGTAGTTCCTCACTCCATCCTTCCACCTCATATTCGGTCTACCTCTCCCCCTCTGTCCCTCCACCTCGCTCTCGTACACCCTCTTAGTCATTCTCTCGCTTTCCATACGTTCCATATGGCCGAACCATCTCAAGTTGTTCCTTTTCACACTTTCCAGCACATCTACCTCCACACCACACCTCCTTCTTACTTCCTCATTAGTCTGTCTATCCCTCCATGTAACTCCGCACGCACTCCTTAAGTAATTCATTTCCACTGCTCTCACTCTTGGTCTGAGTCTCTCAACCAACGTCCATGCTTCGCTTCCGTAAGTCAGTGTCGGGATTACCACACTGTCATGCAAGGACTTCTTCACTTCCATACTGACCACCCTATTTCTTGTTACTGCTTTTAGCGTTCCTACAACCCTCTTCCCCTGTTGTACCCTCTCCCGCACCTCTTCATCCATAGTCCCATCTTTACTCAACACACTGCCCAGATACTTAAAAGAGTTGACGATCTCCATAGCCTGACCGTTCAGCTTCACCTCACACTCTGTGACTTCACCCCTTTCGAAGACCATAACCTTGCTCTTCCCCGTATTTACCTTCAAATTCCGTTTTTCGCACACTGTTCCAAACTCATTTACCAGACCCTGCAACTCCCATTCATTATCACTCATCAGAACTGTATCATCCGCAAACAGCAGTATAGGTAGCTTCAACAAATACAAATAACAATAAGGAAACAGCCATCGTTCATAGAACGAACTCCTGGATGGGAGAGTGCGCCAAAAACAACAACAACAACTACAATCTAATATTATATGTTAGTCCTTCTACACTCCTTTAATTTGGTCTATTTGTTAGTGTTCTTCCAACAATTACAGTATAGGCGTTTGTCAACGAGGACGCTGGAACTGTAGAGGTTGTGGGCGGAGGAGGGGATTTACCCAAGGTTAAGAGATTTAAGAACATAAGAAAACCATATTTTTATCTCTTAACCTTGGATTTACCCATCTAAAAATAGAGAGACCGACCGCGGCAAAAAATGTAGTCGGACATATTATATACAGTATGAATCGAAATGTTTAAAGTAGGTTGATATATATGGTGGTAGGTTACTTTCTAATATAGCTTATTCGTTGGAGAACACACAGTGGATCACCTTTGAGTAGTATGATGTGCGGGGTGGTATATGGATAGAATCAAGAGTTCCCTAACATACTGCTCTTGATAATATAGATAACTTACAATCATGAGTACAGTTACATTTTGTGTATTTTCAGCTCATGAGGCTGCCATTCTTTAAACCGTTTATTATTATTATTATTATTATTATTATTATTATTATTATTTTGACCAGTTGCCAAATAATGTAGGGTAATACACACTTTCATCTCGGGGTTAGGAGCTTTGTTCCTCTAAGTTTCATTCATGGTTTATATGGTATCTTTTGATTAACTCAGAGTCGCTATAGGCCTATTAATCCAATTGGTCTTTTTAACATGAAAATTCCTTGGCAGGGGGTGGCGGATTTGTTATTCAACCATCTTCATCGTCCTCTAAAAGTAACTTTTAAGCGCTAAAAGTCCCTAGGAGGGCTTTTAGTTTTCGCCGGGTTTAAAAGCTACTTTTAGCTGTTAACAGTTTTTTACCCAACTTTTATCTTTTAAAAGTGGCCGCCATCTTTAAAAGCAACTTTTAAGCCTAAAAGTGCTTTATAAATACCGCTCCAGGGCCGGTATTTATAAAATAATTTAAAAATTTCCCTAAAAGTAATTTTAACTAAAAGAAAATCCTTAAAAGTGTTTCATAAAACATTTAAAAGCAGCTTTTAGTGGAAGCGTTAAGAAGGCTGCCACAACCGCTATTTCGCTACATCTAGCAAGATTACAATTGATGAATAACGTTTAATAGGTAAGTATAGGCTTCTAATTGCATATACTAATTACTATAGTAATTATTGTCCTCTCTCCCTCCCTGCCCACCCCGAACCAACTTCCAGAAGCACATCCATACTCATATCTCTCACCGATCCATCCACTCACTCACAGACAACACACAGCTGCATGCACGACCTCCCGAAATCCATCCTTCCGAATCCTCCCTTCCTCGCGAGGACAGAGTCCACCTGGCCAGGCTGAGATGCGGACACCATCCAGCTCTCCTGAGCTATCAGAAGAGACTGGATGACTCCGTTGTCGACGCCTGCCCGGGATGTAACACAGCACCCCATACCATTAAACACATCATAGAAGACTGCATTTCACACAACCACTTACGCCAACAACACAATCTACACTCAATGAGAGCTCTGTGGGAAAGCCCGATCGTGGCCATGGCCTTTCTCAGGGACTCGGGGCTGTTCGGCCAGGCAGCTTAGGGAACAACAACAACAACAACAACTATAAAACATTAGGGTAATTATGCAATATTTTATTATTGTGAAATCTATTATATATTGTTAATTGAAAGGGTAATATATTTACCATACCAAAACAATTGCATACTCCGGTGTGGCAGCATCTGAGATAGTTGCCAAATTCGCGAGTTTTCACAATTCGTAAAGTGGGGTAATTTCGGACATTTTTCGAGTTTGTTTTTTACAATTTCTCCTGACTGTAAACACATTGTAGAGATTTAACTAGGTCAAGTGATGTGTAGTGATAATGCGCCGTGCGCCGTAATCCAGGAAGCCTCCTAAAATTATCCCCCATAATATCCTTATCCTTATCCTAAATGATGTCCGAAGTATTCTTGAAAAGTGGAAAACTTCGGACTTGTATGGTAAAAGCGTTGCCATTATATAATAACAATGGCTAATTACTTATTATCGCCAAAGTCCGAAGTTATGACCGCAGTCCGAAATCACCCCAGTTTACGGTAATTTGCGAAAAATTAGGGTGCAAATAGGCTACTTGTTCTCGGATGTTATGAAATAGGCCTATCTTGTGACAATCGAATATTATATCTTAGTCCTTCTACACTCCTTTAATTTGGTCTATTTGTTAGTGTTCTTCCAACAAGTACAGTATAGACGTTTGTCAACGAGGACGCTGGAACCGTCAAGGTTGTGGGCGGAGGAGGAGGATTTACCCATCTAAAAATAGAGAGACCGTGACCGCGGCAAAAAATGTAGTCGGACATATATACAGTATGAATAAATTTTTTTAAAGTAGGTTGATATATCCCCTTCAGACTCATATGACGCATAGGTTGCCAGATTAGCAATAAGAAATAGTGTTCTCTCACTCTTATAATTACCTCTCCAAAATTAGTGTTCTGCCCACAGCTAACTCAAAGACAACTGCAGAGGTTGAAGTAAGTAAGCTAAAGGTTTCTAAATACCCCTGATGGTAACAAAGGCTTTAAAGAATCCCCAATAGGCTCAAAATCGCGTCACCATTGAGTAGTATGATGTGCGGGTTGGTATATGGATAGAATCAAGAGTTACCTAACATACTGCACTTGATAATATAGTTAACCTACAATCATGAGTTACTCATACAGTTACATTTTGACCGTAAATAATGTAGGGTAATACACACTTTCATCTCGGGGTTAGGAGCTTTGTTCCTCTAAGTTTCATTCATGGTTTATATGGTATCTTTTGATTAACTCGGAGTCGCTATAGGCCTATTAATCCAATTAGTCTTTTTAACATGAAAATTCCTTGGCAGGGGGTGGCGGATTTGTTATTCAACCATCTTCATCGTCCTCTAAAAGTACCTTTTAAGCGCTAAAAGTCTCCAGGAGGGCTTTTAGTTTTCGCCGGGTTTAAAAGCTACTTTTAGCCCCTACATTTTTTTTTTACCCAACTTTTATCTTTTAAAAGTGGCCGCCATCTTTAAAAGCTACTTTTAAGCTTAAAAGTGCTTTATAAATACCGCCCCAGGTGTCTACATATTTACGATGGTTCCCCACACGTTCTCAATGGGATTAAGATCACATCCCTTACTAGGCCAGTCCAATAGCTGCACGTGACGCTGATCTGCAAACCATCGCTTCACAATCTGGGCTGTGTGAATTGGCGAGTTGTCCTGTAATTATAATCAGATGATGGAGTTATATTGTATAATTGCATCGCATATACCCAAAACATTTTAATACTTGTTACATGTGATGCACAGGATGGCCCAGTGTACTCATGTTACTATAAAGCGTACTTGGCAATAATCGTCATCCTTAATCTCTTGTGAATTCCAAAGGGGCTAGAGCAAATGGCCTATAAATGTCCACCTGTTTCCTGGCCGAGTCTTTCCAAATGCTTAAAATGGTAACTCGATTGCGTTTGAGTTATATGAAGTTATGGGTCATATTATACACTATTATTATTATTATTATTATTATATATATATATATATATATATATATATATGCACTGATTACACAACTGATTTCTCTGGTTATATTGAGTCTTCTTATTATAAATGTGTACTCATATGAGTATACAAGTTTATAACATAAGTAAACCGTGTAACACACAACTACAATATACCTGCATAAAGATAATCTGTTCAGGGTAAGGTAAGGCATACTGGCGAACGGTAGGCAGCATCACTTCTTCGAGAATCTCGATGTATTGCTCCGAGTTGAATCGCCTGTGGATCTCCGCTAGTTCGCCAATGCCATGTAAGTGAATCCAACCCCAAACATTTACAGTCACATGTCCACTTCTGGCTACTTCATGGATATTTCTTCTCTCATATCTTGTTCCATCTTCTCTCCAACAATGAAGTCGACCATGAGTAGTAGAAGCAAATGTTTTTTCGTCAGAAAATATGACTTCCCCAGTATGCCAGATCATTGTGGACATGTTCTAGAGCAAACTGCAGCCTGGCTTCACGATGTCGTTCCTCAAGTTTTGGCTTTTGAGCAGGAGGATGGTGGTGAATACCTGATGCATGCATACGGCGCCGGACAGTATCATCCGAGATGTCCAAATTTAAAGACTCCCGGATAGCCTTTGCATTGGTGAGTGGTTTGTTCCGTGCTTCATTTACAATTCTTTCGTCATCATCCGCAGTAGTTTTTCTTGGGGCTCCACACCTAGGAAGATCTAAGAGACTGCCAGATTCCTGCCATCTCTCAACCCACCGATCAACTGTTGGTTTGGTTATCCCCATCATGGCTGCTATCTCGGCATGTTGATGGCCTGCACCCCACAGGCAAATTATCTGGACACGCTGAACTAGTTTCTGTTGAGCTCGGTTCATAATTCGAGTGGCTGGTAATGTTCCTCTCACGGTGTCGAAATGTGTTGTGACCAGACATCGCGCCAGCAAGTCTCACAACACCTCGGTTTCGGAAATATAAATCTATATTATGTAAAGAAATATTTACGCATTAATTCATTATGACAAAATATAGCATTATGTTCGAGCACGCAAAAAAGTATTTGCTATTTTTTACAGGTACTGTATAACGATTCTTGGATTAGATAGTTTGTAACTCGGAAACCGTTAACCGAGATGGAAGTTTTGTCTGCTCCTAGTGTAAGACTTACAGCTAGTACCGGTATTTCATATTGTCGCAACAATGACATGGACCTCTCTCTTCATTGCACGAATAAGACATATGTTCATGTCTAATCAATAACTGTAAGAAAATTATGAGTATACTTATATTAATCATATATGTATAAGGTATATATATTTCATAATGTGTGTCGTATCGCTAACGTTGTTTAATGTTATACCATCAACCCATACAGTACCGGGGACGTCCCTGTCATTATATCCTGGCAACCATTAGATGATTTTATTTAGATTAGGAAGGATGTATACACATTAAATGGCTACAGACTTTATCAACAAAACCTCTTAGTGACCATATATCCTTCCTAAGCTTTATAAAATCCTCTAAATGTAGCTAGAATGAAATTATCAAGACGTCGCCGATACTGAATAGGTTAATACATCTCAAAGGGCGTTGCTCAATGTAGTTTGCCATTAGAGAGAGAGAGAGAGAGAGAGAGAGAAATGTCCTGAAATATTTGTGTATACATTAATTTGTGTATATTATTATTGTTGTATACTATTATTTGTTATCTATGTTTGGTTTTGTGTGTGAATATTTAGTTGTCAGAGTTTCTGTTTTCCAGAAAATTATTCAGTATTCAATATATTTCAGAATTGCCTACTTCATTTACTAATTCCTCTCTGATAATAACTAATAAGACAATATTATTCAGGATTATATAGGACTCAATACATTTCGGTGGACTGCATTTACAGTGTTAATGCCATGAGATATAAAGCTTATCTTATCACTTCATCACCACTCTTATTATTGTAAGCATTACTACCCGTATTTGTTCTGACCCTCTGTTGATGCTTTAACATTTGTTATTTAGATTACTTCCCCTTTATGGTCACATCGCGTGTATATTACTCATCCATTTCTCAATCATATGACATAGGCCTAATTGGAAATACTTTTTTTGGGGAAAGAACTATATATGTTCACTTATACATATACTATATAATATCCCGATTCATAGCTGAAATGGGAATACTTAAGATCTATATCTATCTATCTATTGAAAGACGACTTAGTTGTTGAATCACTAATGTCTCTCTCTCTCCCTCTCTGAGTTGTACAAAGGAGTACAAAGGAAATCCAGCAACAACAGGTCTAGTGACCCTTCTAGGCTGCTTGTCTTCCAAAACACTGAGGATCAAGTGTCCAAACAGTGGTTTAGAGTGGGTAAGGGAACATTGGAAAGGGAACTACTGCCCTAGAACTAATGTCCGTGGCAGGATTAGGAAGTTAGTAGGGGACAGATGGGTTAGTAACTGAGGGGGGGATAAAATAAAGTTATTAATTTACAAACGCAGTCAGTCGCGGGTTTGATGCGAGATATTTGTCTAAGCGGAGTTTAAATGAATCAACGGTGCTGCAGTCTATAACGTCTCGGGGAAGCCCATTCCACAAGTTGACAACTCGATAGAAGAAGAAATTCTTAGATTCGTGTGAGTTAAAAGATTTACCAATAATTTTGCAACCGTTTCCCCGTGTGTAATTAGATTGGTCGATAGTGAAGTACTTACTACAGTTCATATTGTCGATGCCTTTGATGATTTTGAACACTTGAATTAAGTCACCTCTTAATCTGCGCTGGGTTAAAGGAAATAGATTTAATTCTCTAAGACGC
Source organism: Paralithodes platypus (assembly GCA_032716605.1). Classification (NCBI taxonomy): domain Eukaryota; kingdom Metazoa; phylum Arthropoda; class Malacostraca; order Decapoda; family Lithodidae; genus Paralithodes; species Paralithodes platypus. The sequence goes on along the minus strand of CM064565.1, from coordinate 7,648,989 downwards.
TCTTCGTATGGTTTGTTCTTTAGGCTAGGTATCATTTTGGTAACTCTACGTTGAACTCGTTCTAGCTTGTTTATATCTTTTTGGTAATAAGGGCACCAGGATTGAACGCAGTATTCCAGAAGAGGGCGGACTAAGGAATTGTAAAGGGTTAGGATAACTTCTTTGGATTTATGCTCAAATGACCTGCCTATAAAGCCAATTATTTTGTTTGCCTTCTTAACAACTTCTGAACATTGTTGACTCGGTTTTAGGTTACTCGATATTGTTACTCCCAGATCGGTTTCTCTGTTTACATTCTTAAGCTGAGTGCCATTCATCGAATAGTTTGCTTTCTCATTTAGGTATCCGATATGTAGTACTTTACATTTATCCGCATTGAAACTCATTTGCCAAATTTGGGCCCAACATGACAACTTATCTAGATTGTGTTGCATATCGTCAACTTGTTCTTTTGAGAGTACGCTATTTGCAATTTTTGTATCGTCAGCAAATTTTGAGATTGTACAGGTGAGACCCTCACCTATGTCGTTGATGTAAATTAGAAAGAGAATTGGTCCTAGTACCGATCCCTGGGGTACCCCGCTACTTACATTGGTCCATTTAGATGCCTTACCGTTTATGACTACTCTTTGCTTTCTGTCGCTGAGCCAATTTTCTATCCATTTCAACACACCGTCTTGTATTCCATGCGCTTTTAGTTTTAGCAGTAAAAGTTTGTGGGGAACTTTGTCAAAGGCCTTTTGAAAATCAAGGTATATAATATCTACAGCTTTACTCTCATCGTAGAGGTTGAGGATATCGTGGAAGAAGTCTAAGAGGTTTGTTAAACAGGAACGTTTTTTACGAAAGCCGTGTTGAGTATCTTTAAGTAAGTTATTTGCCTCTAAGTGATTTACGAGTCTGTCTCTTATGACCGTTTCTAGCATTTTACATACAATTGAGGTTAAGCTAATTGGACGATAGTTACTGGGTAGGGATTTGCTGCCTTTTTTGAATATCTGTGTTATGTTGGCTAGCTTCCACTGATCAGGCATAGCCCCAGACTGTAAGGATTCATTGAATAGCAATGTCAGTGGTTTGGAGAGCTCATCCTTAGCTTCCTTTAGAACTCTAGGCGAGAATGTATCATGTCCAGGCATTTTATTTACCTTGAGTTTATCTAAACAATTCAATACTTCTCTCTCTGTAACGGTGATATTGCTTAGAACATCTGAATTATCAATCTGAATCGGCGATGGTGTAGGGATATCACTGAGGTCTTCGGTTTAAAAAATGATGCAAAGAAGGTATTGAGGGCATTACTCATTTGTACTTAGTCTTTGGTGTATTCTCCATTTTCATCGAATAACGGTCCAACAGTTGAAGTAACTACTTTTTTCTTTCTGATATAACTATAGAATTCTTTCGGGTTTGTTTTACTTTGATTCGCAACATGTAACTCCAGGGTCTTTTTACTTTGCTTAATTAACTTTTTGGCTTTGCGTCGTAGCTCTACAAATTTCACCCGTTCTTCGTCATTTTGTGAGGACTTTAATCTATCATTAGCAAATTTTTTAGCAAGCAGAGAGTCTGAAATATCTTTATTCCACCATTTGGGCTTATCATTATGGCCTGGACGCCTTATTTTCGAAGGTATGCAGTCTTGCACTGCCTTAAGGTAAGTGGTTGTGAAACACTCCCAAGATGTATTTATGTTGTTATTGTTAGTCAGAAAGCTCCAGTCAGTTTCTCTAAGCTTTGATTTAAGTTTATGAAAATTTGCTTTCTTGAAATTAGGGACTTTCTCAATGCTGCTATTTGATTTGTTACTAGTAAACTTTAAAGTGAAAGTTATCGTACGATGGTCGCTGTTACTGAATTCATCACCAACATTCAAATTTTCTATTAATTCTTCTTTTGTTGCTAGTACAAGGTCAAGCACATTATTACCACGGGTCGGAGATTGTACAAATTGAAAAAGTGAACTCTCTTGCAAGTTAGCATAGAGGTCGTTTCCAGAGTGTGAAGTAAGAATATTGCCCCATTTAGTCACTGGTAAGTTGAAATCGCCAAGAATTATGGTGTCTTTTATGTTAGTTATTTCTGCAATTTGTTCATAAATTTCACTGTCAGTTTGCACTGATTGAGATGGGGGTCTGTATAATAAAGCTAGTGTTATTTTAGTTCCTCGTTTATTATTTAATAGTACGTAAGATATGTCTATATTCGCAATTTGAGGTTTTGACATTAAGACTGGATTAAGACTTTCCTTTATAAAAAACAGAACTCCTCCATTTCTATTGATCCGACTTTTCTCAAACATTGTATAACCAGGAAGCGTATATTCGGCTAAAAAGTCTGTCTTCCGTATTTAACCAAGATTCTGTAATGCCGATTATATCATAATGTTCTGTAAACACTATTTCCTCTAGATCTTAAAATTTATTGCGTATGCTACGAGCATTTACATAAAACACCTTAAGAGTATTAGAGTTGGATGTTACTGATTGTGCATTGTCTGAATTTTCAGTTCGTATTTGACTTACACTACCCTGTCTGTAGTTGTCTGGAATATGCCTCATACGTAACCTATCCATGAATTGCTTCATGAAATTCGATTACAAATTTATACTAGCCTAAACTTTGTTAACTCATCTAGTAACAGTGACGTCCTTTTCAATATAGTCTGGCAAATATTTGAAGATTACATTAAGCTTGGGAAGGACGTCTGCCACTTAAGAGACTACACACTATATCAACCAATCATTTAATCCTTTTAGCTACCACATATCCTTCCTAAGCTTCATAAAGTCGTCTAAATTTAGCAAAAATCAAATAATACAGACTTCACCCGTACAGAATGGGTTAAGAGCATAATTAATATACTATTTTACGGCTAGGGCATCAATATACTTAAATGAAAGCAATTAGTAATGTTTTATAACACACCTACGGTGACTTACTACATAACCGTGAAACACTTGAGCCGGACAGTGGAAGCGAGGGAGGGAGGGATGGTGAGGTGGAAGGTGAAGAGGAGGAGGAGGAGGAGGAGGAGTGAGTGAGGGGGGTGGGGAGGTTTGTCCGAAGCTTCCAAATTACGATTTTATTCATGATTTGTGCGGCAAACTGAGTACACCATATGTGGTGGATTGTGTTTTCTTATTTCATAAATTCCATTGTATTAAGCGTTGTTTCCACATAGCGATGTTGATAATTTAATTTGACTTTATATTGTCCTTGTCCCAGTTTTTGTTCTTTAGTTTGCAAGTTTTACATTTGAATTTATTACCACCATCATTGCTCCAATGAACTCGGTAATTGTAATAAAAGTGTATATTGTATAATAATGTAAAAAGGATAATTATTTTGACCATGATACCGTGCTTAAAATGCCTTCTATGATATATAATTGGTTTTCATGCACATTATCTAATCTCCATATTTGGCTTTGCCCACTCAGGCCTTATGATCGCGTTGCAGAAGCCATTGGTGTGACGGCGAATGCAGTGCGGCTGATGGTACAGCGCAGCATGGGTGCTCTTCCTGGGGCAGCCACTCCCCCCACAACACCGCCTGGATCACGGAAACTCCCTGCCACACCAGCTGTTTTTGACAGTTTTACAATTGGTGCCATTCGCCGCCATGTACATGGCAAGTTTGCTGCCCAGCAAACCATTACCATCGGCACCTTGGGTGAAGAATTAAAGATGGCGAGCATCATACCAGAAGAAACATCACAGACGGCGGTATGGCTAATCCTGCACAACATGGGGTTCCGATACAAGACCTCACAGCGGAAAATGTATGTGAGGAAGGAGTCGCTGGATGTCGTATGCCGCCGTGTTAAAGCTCTCCGAGTACTCCAGCGACATCGGGATGAGGGAAGACAGGTGGTTTATGTGGATGAGACATGGTTCACCACCCGGATGCACCACAGCAAAGAGTGGATGGACACCTCCCAGCCCGCCACTAGTGCCACCTACAGCCGTCAGGTGCCGCCTGGAGAAGGGGAGCAGTTTGTGGTAGTTGCAGGTGGCACAGTCGACGGTTTTGTTGCCGAATCGTTTTTGTGCTTCCCTGCCAAAAACAAAAGCGGTGACTACCACGGTGAAATGAACAGCATCTTGTTCCTCCGTTGGCTGATGTCGCAGCTCCTGCCAGCGCTGGCTGAGCCATCTGTGCTGGTGATGGACAACGCACCCTACCACAGCCAGCTGGCGGAGGAGAGCCGCTGCCCCACCACCGCCACCAACAAAGCGGAGCTTGTGAAATGGCTGGAGTGCCGCAAGATTCCCTACCCTCCACATTCCACACGCCCCCGAGCTTCTGTAGCTCTGCAAGCAGAACCGGCCAGAACCTCGGTACACTGTTGACAAGATCATCCGCTCATGGGGTCATGAGATCATCCGCCTGCCGCCCGCTCACCCTGAGCTCAACGCCATCGAGCAGGTGGGGCTGCATGAAGCGACATGTGCGCTCTTCTTTACAGAGGTTCACCCGCGCAGATCTGCAGGCCAGGCTAGAAGAAGCCAAGCTGATCGCTACAAGGAAAGTGTGGGCAGGTGCTGTAAAGCGATCGAGAACCTTCGAGGACCAGTACTGGACTTCAGATAATATACACAAAGGTGTGGATCCCGTCATCATCACTATCGACAGCGATGATGAGGAAGAGTTGTTCCTCGATAGTGATGAAGACTAAAATAAAAAATATGTGCTCAGTTGTTTGTATCATTTGTCCTCTCATTGAATTTCCCCTTGCTATATTTGTCTAAACTGACCTCTGAACACAAGGGCCTAACCACCTCCTTCCCTCCTGACTTTGTTATTTATTTATTTGTTTTTCAGTTACATTTCCTTTTACATACTACTTTACTCTTGAATCCCTGCCCTATTCCCACTCTTACACCTTATTAACCCCTGACCAACCTCCTATAAATAACCAAGCCTCAGCTGCCCCATCACACCAGACGTCCAACGTAACTGTGGAAAACAGGATCATATACATATTTCAGTTGATATATAATGCCACCATAAAACTCTGCCGCACGTAAGAAACGGCCAAACACGTTAGAACAGTGATCACGGTCGTTTGCATACAACTGCCTACAATACTCTGCATTTACTGCACACTGACTTGCCACTACAGACCGATAACATATGCACAGCTGCATTTCTGTCTTCGTGGTGTAATGGTTAAGGTGTGTGTATAGTGTTTATGTGATCGTGGGTTCGTATCCCCGTGAGGACCATAACATTTATTTAATTTAATTGATTTCATTGACTAAATAGTTTAGTTGGTGGGTTGGAAGAGTTAAAAATATATAATAATAATTATGTATTATGGAAGAGAGAGAGAGAGAGAAAGTTAAGGTGGGGAAGAGAGCGAGAAGTGTTGGCAGGGGAGAGAGAGAGAGAGAGGTCGGGGGAGGGGGAGAGAGGTGGGGAGAGAGAGAGAGAGAGAGAGGAGGGAGAGAAAAGGCGGAGGAGAGAGAGGGTGGGGGATGGTGAAGGAGGAGGGAGGGAGGGAGGTAGGTAGGGGAGGGCAGAAGTGGAGGTGGTTTGTGGACAGACGTCACAACTACGTCACGGTTATTCCTCACCTGTTCGAATATGTATCTGGCTCATGCAGGTTTCGCCTTCTGAGTTCAGAGTAATCGCCGTAATTAACCGCATCTGGCAATGCGCTATAGCGCCATAAATTACGGCAGGGTGTGAAACTAGCTGTGCCAAAGCGCCATAGCGATCCAAGTCTTTGTTTGGAACTTATTGATGAAAAACGATATGTTAGATCCTCTGAAAAACCTAGTAAATATCCTTTTTAGTTATTATTCTGACTAACGTTAGACGATTTTATTCAGCTTAGAAATTATCTATAAGAACCAGAGGAGTAAAAACTATATTAAAATAAAATCGTGGCCATAAAAAAAGTGATATGCATCACTAAGTTTTTGGTTATGATCTAATTACCTCCGCCAATGAAGTTGGACGCAGGTTATGCTTTTGCTTCCGTTTGGTCTGTCTGTCTGTTTGTTTGTAAACAAGATATCACAAAACGTTTGAACTCATTGTCACGGAATTTAGTGGGCAGATAGGATATACGCCAAGGAAGAAGTGATTCTATTTAAGAAGCAATCGGTAGAGCACATACTTCCGGCAACATAGGCGGAGGTACGCGCTCTCCCATGTTGTCCCTCTAGTTATAAAATATTTTTTACACTGCATAACCAGCTAGAAATAGATTCTGTGATATTGAATATGGGCAGCCAACCCCAAAAGATAGCATCAATAAAGGAGTCTGCCCCTCTAAACCAACCTATGGAGCCGTTTAAGCCAACAATCCTCTGTGACCCCAGCTTTGCCCCCTCAAGTTAAACTAACAGTTCCGGCGGGCCAAACCATGCCCTCAAGGTTCCATGGGAATCACTCCGTTTGATCACCTGCCCCACTCTCCTTCATCTTGTCACTTCCGAGGACTCTCTAGCGAGATCGACACAATGACAATGACCACCTACCTGGAGAGCAGGAGCGGGACTTTATTGCCCGGACCAGGAGATCAAGCATTAGGAGAGGAAAAATTAATTACTTGTTCTGAGAGGTTTTTGATAGCAGCTCACTTTGTTCGTGCTTAGCTCCCTCTCTGGGTATCCCGTGAGGTAGGTCTGAACTTTTCGACCATGACATGAGTAACTCCATCCCTCTGGTTAAGAGGCACCTAACCCCCGTCCTGAGTACCTCGTTCGGGTTAAGTCTGGGTATCCCGACACTGACGCGAGTAGCTCCATCCCAAGTGTGGTTACAGTCATATAGCCCCTGGCTTGAGCAACTCATTCAAGTAGGCCTGAGAATCTCGGTCAATGGTGTGACCATCTTCACCCCTTTGTGGTTAACATTAAAAGCAACCCCCTTTTTGAGCAGTTCTTTTGGGTAATGGTACGAGTAGCTCTACCAGATTCAAGTCGTAGTCAATCGACTACCTCACCACTACCAGGCATCGAAGCAGCCCAGAGACAATTGCTCTCATCTCTTGAATCTCTAAAGTTTTTTTAACTATTCTTGCTTCCAAATTTCTTAAGCATTTCTCTTCCCATAATCTACTCTCAGATTGCCAGTATGGCTTTCTTAACTCCTACTGTACCGGAGGATCCAGTAATAAAAGTCTCCCCCAGTCCCAAGCAATGTGGCCAAAATGGCAAGATAGAACAACCTCCCACCTCAAAAGATGAAGGAATACTGGCTCTCCGAGCCTGCAGAGGGTTGGATATAAGGTGAGAAGTGTTGCCAACTCAAGAGCAGTGCTCAAATGGTCGTGGTACCAGGCACTGCCTGATACTGGCAGTTACAAGGAAAGTACATTAATGACGGCTCCCTGAAGTCGCTGGGACTGGGGAGTGACTTCTCTACTGACGGCTCCCTGCCGTCACTGGTACAGAAGGGGTTAAGGGTTGTTCTACTGGTGATCTTTCATATCTTACTAACTCTTGTTCATCCTCCTTTCGGGACTTTGGTGAGACCTTTTCTATTGAGCTAGACATATCGAAGGCCTTCAATAGAGTCTTGCACAAATCTTAATTTCTAAACTACCCTCCTTCGGTTTCTATCCCTCCATCTGTGCCTTAGTCTCTAATTTCCTTTCCGGCCGTTCGATAGCTGCGGTTGTGGACAGCCATCGCTCACTTCCTCATCTTATCAACTCCGGTGTTCCTCAGGGCTCTGTCCTATCTCCCATTCTCTTTCTAATTTTCATAAATGACCTTCTCAACTGTACCACCAGTCCCATCCATTCATACACAGACAACTCTACCTCACACTACTCAATTAGTTTTCCAGAACGCCCCAGCCAGCAATCCCTAAATAACAAACTAAATGAAGCCATACAACTCTTATCTTCTGATCTAACTACTATTTCCAATTGGAGCAGAGAAAACATTGTTGCCTTTAATGCTTCCAAAACCCAATTTCTTCATCTATCCACCCGTCTAGAACTCCCAGAGGACTATCCCTTATCTTTCAACAATACAAAAATCAATCTTTCATCTTCTCTCAATATTCTTGGTGTCTCTTTTTCTTCTGCTCTCACTTGGAAGGACCGTATTACCAGTCTTGCTAAGGCAGCCTCCCCGAAGCTGGGTGTGCTCAATCGCCTCAAGGGGTTTGTTATCCCTGCACAGCTTCTTGCACTGTGCATCCTTGTATTGAGTATTGTTCACATGTGTGGGGAGGATCCTCTCACACTGCACTCCTAGACAAAGTAGAAAGGAAGGCCTTTCGTATCATTAACTCCCGTCCACTCACCAACTCGCTGCAATCTCTCTCTCTTCACCGCAATGTTGCATCTCTCTCGCTATTCTATCGCTACTACAATAATCAGTGTTCCTCAGAGCTCTCCCAGTGTATACTACCTCCTTTACGTAGGGCACGTGGTACCCGTCTTGCAACACAATCCCACCCCTACTCTGTGCAACTCTCCAACCCAAGAGTAAAACATTGCTCTCGGCCTTTCTTCTATTCAACAGCCGAGCTCTGGACCTCTCTCCCAGAATCAGTCTTTCCTCCTTCCTATGACTTAAATTGCTTCAAACTCTGTGTGTCCAGGCATTTTGGCTCGAACGTCTCTTGATCTTGGCTCTGTCACTCTTTCAACTCTGGGGGAGGCATTCGCTACAGGCCTTTTGTCTCGCTCACTCACATATAACAAAAAATTAATAATTAAAGTTAAGGATTGCATGTGAGGGATTTTTATTAGCAACTGGTTTAATGAAAACATTTCAGTAAAGGGGGCCTGAGAGCCAGGTCTCGACTAGTTCAAGCGTCTCGAGTATTGCAGTAATAACTTATTATATTAAGTTGCCAAGAAGCCGGAAAGCATTCTAGGTCCTAGAGCCGGGAAGCATCTAGGTCAACACTTGATCGGGATTTGCCGTTGTTCAAGTAGCTGGGTTTGGCCGGGAAGCACCAATGGAGCCAGGGAGCATCTAGATCTCGGGAGGGGAGGCGAGATAATTTTCCCTACCTGGCCTGTATACCTATTTACTCTCTAGGTGCACCCTGCCCTAGGAGTGGCACAGGGAAAAAGGGCACGTCGATGCACTGGTTCTTGGTGGTGTGTAAGTCGCTCTGGTTCCTGCAATTGGGGTAGTGGGGAGAGTAATGTAAGAGCCCTCCGGATTCGTCCCAGGATGCCTGCCAGGGACCAATCAGCTGGTCGGTTGGGTGGTAATGTCCCGGATGGTGGAGGTGCAGCCCCTGTCGGCCAATCCCAGGCCGGGCTCAATGCGTGACAATACCTCCGGGCCTTCGTGTAGACGCTGCCTCTTTGGTGTAGGGGGGTATTGCAGGGGTTTGTTTTGATTTATCGAGGGGGGTACTGCTGCATTGTGGGACCGGTTTCTATAGTGGCTTCCCACTTGGGGTTGGAGGGGGTGACTGTGTTGTCTGGGCCGTGTGGTATAACCGCACTCCCGCCCCGAATAAAGTCACGTCCTCGCGGCTGGAATGTGAATTTTTTCTCCGTTTCGGTGACTGAGGTGGGCTGCGCATTCTGTAGGGCGTGGTACCATCGCGTTGTGTGCGGCTCAGGGATGCCCCCACGTCTTACCACAATTAGTGTCGTTGGTTGAGATTAATGTTGCAGAGCACAGATAAGTTGGGCAGGGTGGTTGAATCTTTGTTTCCTACCCTCTACCGAGATCCAGATAACAAACTTGACGAACATCTTGGTGGGTAACTCTGGGTGCATGGGCTGAGGTGTTGACCGTGCAGCTGCTGGGTGGTGACTGATGACCCTTGACCTGTCACCCGGCCTTTTAACCCGTACAGCCCCAGCGACGCGCCTGACGCGTCGGCGATGTATGTAACGCACAGCCCCAGAGGCGCGCCTGGCGCGTCACCCTAATTGCGCCGACCGTAACCTCAGGTGTAGCCACTCAAGAGGGCTCAGATTTGTATGGGAACTGTGTACGTATCCCACGCAACCGTGCCGATGGTTGGAAACTCTCAAAGTCCACGTGCGTGCGCGTGAGCGCGCAATAACCTGGTTTTTTGGGGTAATTGCCTTCAATTTTTTACTCTTGTAAAATACGTTTTCGGGGGCTCTGTAGGACCATTCTTTAAGCTTTTTGAGCGGTTTTTCGTGGTTTTTCCTTTATTCCTAACCCATTCGCTATTGTTTCTGGAATAAAACCATTTTTTTAAAACCGGCCGGGTTCTGGTGAACAAACATTACAAAACTAGCCGGGGCTGGACGGGTTAAGGACCTCTGCGGACGCAATTTTTTTTTTCTTTTTTTTTTTATATATTCCAACTACTCCCTCTCGGCCATAGGCTGAGAGCCTTTACACTACACCGCTGAACACGGTGAGGCCCGTGAGGTCTTGTTCCAGTCTAGGCAGTGAGACATGCAAAGCACCCCGGCTCGAAGCAACTCCATCTCTGAAGCCGCTTCGCCTATGTGCTTCACCGTCTCATTCGCCACACTCGGACCCTCACTCTCAGAACGCCACCTATTGAGCAATTAACTCGCTAGGCATTGCCTCCCTGTAACATATTTTGAATATGGGAATATTCATACAATGATATTTTATCATGGAACAATGAGGGTATTTTTTTAGCATTTCGGTGTGCTGTGGTAATGCACGAAACTAGGTACAGCACAAATTCCATCCCAATAATATCTTCCCATTGACATATTGGGATTCGAACCCGGGTCCATTGGATTACCAGTCCAGTGGCAGGACCACTCTGCCACACCTCCCCTCTAGGAGGTGCTCTGCCGGAGCGAGTCATTGTGCTTTTAAGGAGTCGTTCAGGGGGACTTCCTGGGGATGTGCTGAGTTTCATTTAGGTTTGTGATGGATGAGTGGGTGGGTTGGTGGGTGATTTAGGTTGTTGCAAAGTTGCATCGCTATGTGGCATGGGGTTTGTAAGAACAGGGCTATTTTGTGCGCTCTGAGGGGGTACAATGTCAGCTATGGCGAGGGTTATGGGTTTTTGAGGTGAGGAATTGGGTTGAGGGTGAAGTGGGAGGGTGGAAGGTAGGTGAGGTTGGGTATTAACATTTGGTACGCTAGGTTGGGGTTGAGGTGAGGGTGGTGAAGGAGTAGGGGGTTGGGTTTCTGCTGCAGGAGTTTCTGAGGGTGAGTTCTGCAGGGGTGGGGAAGGGGTTGGTGGAGCAGGAGAGGATGGTGGAGGGGTATGTGGGGGTTGAGGTGGTGGGGGTGGGGAGCCAAGTTAGACCAATAGATGATGTATGAGGTTGGTTATTTGGGTGAGGTGAGGGTTTGTGGTCTACCTCAACATGGACTCGCCTAGCATGTCTATTTCAAAATATGCGAGGTTCTCCGTTATAGTCTACCATGATCTGGTAATCATTCGGGATTTTTGTCATTTTGGAAAGGACCCTTGAATTTTGGAGCAAATTTGTTACTTATTGGTAGGTTCGCTATCATGACTTGGTCACCAACCCGGTACGGATTTCTACTGTTTTTGCCTTCAGCCGATAAGTCTTGGCAAGATTGCAATTGTCTTGACCTCACTTTAATGTGCGTTACTGTGGGGTGGGTGTCTAGGGAGGGGGAGGGAGGGTGCATGAGGTGGCGTAGGGGAAGTAGAACGGGGGTGATACCAAACAAATTATCATGCGGAATGATGCCATCGTCTCGTGGGGTTGAATTTAAACCCTATTAGATCATACGTAACTGACTGGGCCAATCCTTTGCATTTCCTGCGAGGAGTTTTGTTCTGATTTGGTTCTTTATGGACCTATGGCCCCTCTCACAGATCTTGTTGCTTTTTGGCCAGTATGGAGATGAATGCGAAATGTCGTAACCCATTAGTTGTTAGAGAGCTGACCAGATTTGCCAGATAATTCCGGGGCGTTGTTGGTATGTAATGCCTGGGAGAGGCCAAAATTAGGGATGTGATTTAGCATTGCATCTGCCACCGTCTTGGCACTGTGGTCTATGACTGGAATTGCAATCAATAATTTGGAGTACTTGTCTACAAATGTTAGCACAAATCGGAGCGAGATGAAGGCTGGAAAGGGGCCTATTGTATCGAGTGATACGAGTTGCCACGGCGCCGTTACCGTGATAGTGCCGGAAAGCTCAGGTGTGCGTGTTATATTTTTACCTCCCGCGCAAGCTAGACATGACTCCACCGTTTGCTTGGCTAGGGGATTAGGATGGGGGTCCAATATATTGCCTTGAATGTTTGCACCAATTTCGTGTAGCCTAGGTGAATGCCGTTGCCGTGATGCAGTAACGACAAAGTTGCTTTTGCTTCTTTTGGGCTAAGGGTGATATGGCCGGTCGCAGTAAGCAGAAATCTCCTACCCGGGTGAGCGAAGAAAAAACGTCTCGCGGTAGCCAGTCTGGCTTCTCCGCTTCATTCCACGTGGCAATGCTGATGATGGGGGTGTTTGATTGACGAAGCCATTGTAACGCATGATGATCAGTGATTATGATTGTTAGCTTTGCGCCCAGGAAGTATGATTTAATATGTTGTAGGGCCCAGACCAGGTCCAGATATTCCCTTAACAAAAATACACGCACTATACCCTTAAACTGCATAAAATACACGCACTATACCCTTAAACTGCATAAAATACACGCACTATACCCTTAAACTGCATAAAATACACGCACTATACCCTTAAACTGCATAAAATACACGCACTATACCCTTAAACTGCATAAAATACAAGCACTATACCCTTAAACTGCATAAAATACACGCACTATACCCTTAAACTGCATAAAATACACGCACTATACCCTTAAACTGCATAAAATACACGCACTATACCCTTAAACTGCATAAAATACAAGCACTATACCCTTAAACTGCATAAAATACAAGCACTACCCTTAAACTGCATAAAATACACGCACTATACCCTTAAACTGCATAAAATACAAGCACTATACCCTTAAACTGCATAAAATACAAGCACTATACCCTTAAACTGCATAAAATACACGCACTATACCCTTAAACTGCATAAAATACAAGCACTATACCCTTAAACTGCATAAAATACACGCACTATACCCTTAAACTGCATAAAATACACGCACTATACCCTTAAACTGCATAAAATACAAGCACTATACCCTTAAACTGCATAAAATACAAGCACTATACCCTTAAACTGCATAAAATACAAGCACTATACCCTTAAACTGCATAAAATACACGCACTATACCCTTAAACTGCATAAAATACACGCACTATACCCTTAAACTGCATAAAATACAAGCACTATACCCTTAAACTGCATAAAATACATGCACTATACCCTTAAACTGCATAAAATACAAGCACTATACCCTTAAACTGCATAAAATACACGCACTATACCCTTAAACTGCATAAAATACAAGCACTATACCCTTAAACTGCATAAAATACACGCACTATACCCTTAAACTGCATAAAATACACGCACTATACCCTTAAACTGCATAAAATACAAGCACTATACCCTTAAACTGCATAAAATACAAGCACTATACCCTTAAACTGCATAAAATACACGCACTATACCCTTAAACTGCATAAAATACACGCACTATACCCTTAAACTGCATAAAATACACGCACTATACCCTTAATCTGCATAAAATCTTCTAAATATAGCTAGGATAAAATAAAAAAGACGTCTCCGGTGCTTGGAGTAGCTTAGAGTAGTATTAACACTCCAAGAATATACCATGGCATTTTCTACATTTGACAATATGTGTGTAAAGGTATGTGATAGTGTTTGTGTGTGCGTGTGTTTATGTGTGTGTGTGTGTGTGTGTAAGGAAGAGATAGATAGATAGATAGATAGATAGAGAGAGAGAGAGAGCGCGAGGTCAAAGACTACATAATAGCTTTACGTCATCAGCAGGTGAATGTAATGTCACCAACCTGACCTATTAAGGGGTAGTACTCGCTTTTTATGGACCCCCTTCTCCCTCATGTTTAGCCTACCATATTAGTTTTGAGATTTTAAGATAATCGTTCGTTTAGTTTGGCGATTTTGAGACCTTTCACCTCATTTTGTTGTCAATAATAAGACCTTTCGTGCCCTTTAGGTGTCGATTTTTCCTTGGTGAGCGAAAGCAAGCCTCTAATTTTAGAAGAAACCGGCCTTTGGCCGGGAAATTTTTCTACCGAAAAATGTACAAATTTATCTTGATATGGGGTCTAGGGGGTGTTTTTTTTAAGCTTGGTGAAGGTCTAGGGAGGAAACTAAAAGATAAAGGAATATATACATAATTAGACCCAGACATGGGTGGGCCCATTAAACTTAACGCTTACCATTGTGCTGTGTTTGTGTATGTGTGTGTACTGCCACAAGTGTATGTGTGTGTACGGCCACAAGTGTATGTGTGTGTACGGCCACAAGTGTATGTGTGTGTACGGCCACAAGTGTATGTGTGTGTACGGCCAAAAGTGCATTTATCAGTATCTGCAGAGAACAAGAAGTAGGAAATCAAATAACCACTATAGTCTGTGAATTGACCACTATAGTCTGTGAATCAAATAACCACTATAGTCTGTGAATCAAATAACCACTATAGTCTGTGAATCAAATAACCACTATAGTCTGTGAATCAAATAACCACTAGTCTGTGAATCAAATAACCACTATAGTCTGTGAATCAAATAACCACTATAGTCTGTGAATCAAATAACCACTATAGTCTGTGAATCAAATAACCACTATAGTCTGTGAATTGACCACTATAGTCTGTGAATCAAATAACCACTATAGTCTGTGAATCAAATAACCACTATAGTCTGTGAATCAAATAACCACTATAGTCTGTGAATCAAATAACCACTATAGTCTGTGAATCAAATAACCACTATAGTCTGTGAATCAAATAACCACTATAGTCTGTGAATCAAATAACCACTATAGTCTGTGAATCAAATAACCACTATAGTCTGTGAATTGACCACTATAGTCTGTGAATCAAATAACCACTATAGTCTGTGAATCAAATAACCACTATAGTCTGTGAATCAAATAACCACTATAGTCTGTGAATCAAATAACCACTATAGTCTGTGAATCAAATAACCACTATAGTCTGTGAATCAAATAACCACTATAGTCTGTGAATTGACCACTATAGTCTGTGAATCAAATAACCACTATAGTCTGTGAATTGACCACTATAGTCTGTGAATCAAATAACCACTATAGTCTGTGAATCAAATAACCACTATAGTCTGTGAATCAAATAACCACTATAGTCTGTGAATCAAATAACCACTATAGTCTGTGAATCAAATAACCACTATAGTCTGTGAATCAAATAACCACTATAGTCTGTGAATCAAATAACCACTATAGTCTGTGAATCAAATAACCACTATAGTCTGTGAATCAAATAACCACTATAGTCTGTGAATCAAATAACCAC
This sequence comes from Paralithodes platypus, assembly GCA_032716605.1. Classification (NCBI taxonomy): domain Eukaryota; kingdom Metazoa; phylum Arthropoda; class Malacostraca; order Decapoda; family Lithodidae; genus Paralithodes; species Paralithodes platypus. The sequence goes on along the minus strand of CM064565.1, from coordinate 7,633,590 downwards.
TATAGTCTGTGAATCAATTAACCACTATAGTCTGTGAATTGACCACTATAGTCTGTGAATCAAATAACCACTATAGTCTGTGAATTGACCACTATAGTCTGTGAATCAAATAACCACTATAGTCTGTGAATCAAATAACCACTATAGTCTGTGAATCAAATAACCACTATAGTCTGTGAATCAAATAACCACTATAGTCTGTGAATCAAATAACCACTATAGTCTGTGAATCAAATAACCACTATAGTCTGTGAATTGACCACTATAGTCTGTGAATCAAATAACCACTATAGTCTGTGAATCAAATAACCACTATAGTCTGTGAATCAAATAACCACTATAGTCTGTGAATCAAATAACCACTATAGTCTGTGAATCAAATAACCACTATAGTCTGTGAATCAAATAACCACTATAGTCTGTGAATCAAATAACCACTATAGTCTGTGAATCAAATAACCACTATAGTCTGTGAATCAATTAACCACTATAGTCTGTGAATTGACCACTTGCGAGTTTCAGGCTATAAGGAAGTTTGGGTTGTAAACATCGACATTAAAAAGAAAAGCAATAATAATGTGAGTTTTGTTATGGATAAAAAGGGTGATCAATTTGGTTTCATGTATTTATGATCGTATTATGATCGTATTTTAGCCGATAATTCTGCTAAATATTGATGGCCACAGCTCCAAAACTCGCAAATGGTGAATTGAATCCCTTACCTGCACATTTCTCGATAGTTGATAAATAGGAAACTGCTACCGCTGTCTCTGTGTTATATTAAGGGGCTACGGGCTGGATGTTTGCTCTATTAATAGGAAACTGCTACCGCTGTCTCTGTGTTATATTAAGGTGCTACGGGCTGGATGTTTGCTCTATTAATAGGAAACTGCTACCGCTGTCTCTGTGTTATATTAAGGGGCTACGGGCTGGATGTTTGCTCTATTAATAGGAAACTGCTACCGCTGTCTCTGTGTTATATTAAGGGGCTACGGGCTGGATGTTTGCTCTATTAATAGGAAACTGCTACCGCTGTCTCTGTGTTATATTAAGGGGCTACGGGCTGGATGTTTGCTCTATTAATAGGAAACTGCTACCGCTGTCTCTGTGTTATATTAAGGGGCTACGGGCTGGATGTTTGCTCTATTAATAGGAAACTGCTACCGCTGTCTCTGTGTTATATTAAGGGGCTACGGGCTGGATGTTTGCTCTATTAATAGGAAACTGCTACCGCTGTCTCTGTGTTATATTAAGGGGCTACGGGCTGGATGTTTGCTCTATTAATAGGAAACTGCTACCGCTGTCTCTGTGTTATATTAAGGGGCTACGGGCTGGATGTTTGCTCTATTAATAGGAAACTGCTACCGCTGTCTCTGTGTTATATTAAGGGGCTACGGGCTGGATGTTTGCTCTATTAATAGGAAACTGCTACCGCTGTAAAATCACAACCAAGAACTAGTAATGTTAATGGTTAGGTATGCATGTGACCGTTGAAATTACGGTCTTATGTTGGCAATAGTGCTGCCTGTCCTGTCGCCCTAAAATCAAAAGAAATTGTGTTAACAGTTTAGGTATGAATATACAGTAAGTATCAAACATGATCAAAAGTCACCACAATGGTATTTATGTAAATGGTTAAGGGAGCCCACCTCGCTTTTCTTCTCTTTCTCTCCCTCTCTCTTTGGCTTGTATCCATTCGGCCCCATTCAGCCTACTGTGTTAAGGCGTTTACCCCATCCATGTGTCAATATTTTCCTGGCGAGCGGTAGCGAGCCAGCATATATATATTTTTGTTTAGACAGCAAGCTAAATTTGTACATTTTTCGATAGAAAAATGTCTCCGGCGAGGCCGGATTTCTCCATACAATGCTGGATCGCTATCGCTCGCCAGGAAGAAATCGACACCTGGATGGGGATAAAAGTCTTTAAACAGTTGGCTGAATGGGGCCGCATGGATACAAGCCAAAGAGAGAGGGAGGGAAAGAGAGAAAAAGCCGGTAACTCTTAATATAATCTATCTCCGGAATAATGTATATCACAGACCGTAATAATAATAGAGATCGGACACACAGAAGAATGACTGTGTGTATGTATTATTATTATGTGGTCGATATGTAGACATCAGCAGAGACTAATACAATCTCTCATTATGGGGGGGTCACCGGCTTTTTTGTTTTTATCTTTCTCTCATTTTCTCTCTTTCCCTGGCTTGTATCCATTCGGCCCCATTCAGCCAACTGTTTTAAGACGTTTATCCTCATCCAGGTGTCGATTTCTTCCTGGCGAGCGATAGCGAGCCAGCATTGTATGGAGAAATCCGGCTTCGCCAGAGACATTTTAGCTCGCCGTCAAAACAAATATATATATATGCTGGCTCGCTACCGCTCGCCAGGAAAATATTGATACCTGGATGGGGGTAAATGTCTTAAAACAGTAGGCTGAATGGGACTAAATGGATACAAGCCAAAGAGAGGGAGAGAAAGAGAAAAAAAGCGAGGTGGGCTCCCTTAATAACAAACACCCACAGATATGATAGTCCATGGTCCAGGGTGATAAACTACCCCATCAGACATCAGATAGGGTTGTTGTTGTTGATGCAGTCCCAAGGTCCCGAGCAAGGCCAAGGCCAAGGCCATAACCGAGCGCCCCCACAAAACCCTCCCTGCTTACCACTAATAAAGCCCAGGTGACCGAAGCCACTCCAAGGCGGGGAGCTCAGAAGGGTGCGGAAACGCCACAGCTACAGTTACAAGATAATTTCTTAAGGGGAGGCAGGTGGTTTTTCGAGTCCTCCTCCTCCCTCATGTTTAGCCCTATTAGTTATGAGATTTCAAAAACATTCGCCCCATTTGTTTGGCAATTTTCCGCCCTTTTGCCCAATTTGTTTGCCAATATTAAGACCTTTCGTGCCATGTACTGTAGGTGTTGATGTTTTTCTTGGAGAGCGACAGCGAGCTTGTATTTAAAGAGAAATCGGCCTTTGGCCGGGACATTTTCTACCAAAAAATATACAAATTTACATCGAAGGGGGGTCTTGTGAGTGTTTTGTTAAGCTTGATGGAGGCTTAGAGAGCAATGTAAACCCCTTCCTTAAACCATTGAGCGGAACCAGTAAATTGTGCTGTACAATACCGTCTGAGCTCCCTTAATTGTTGTGAAGATGTTACTTGGATATGATTCCCTTGGTTATTCAGTTAACATATCACTTAGTGTATTGTAAGAATGATCACTTGATTGTAATAACAATGGCACAGTCTACGACAGAACTTGTTGTCATGGCCTGAGGCAATGTGTTAGTTCACTTATCTTTTAATAGATGGCCCTTTAATCGCTTCTAATAAAAGGGGGCGGGGTTAATATAGAGGTTGGAAGGAGGAGGAGTCAAACGTTTTTGTGTGTGTGTGTGTGTGTGTGTGCGTGTGTGTGTGTTCTAGAACAGCATGCAGAATAAGTTTATTTTAACATAACACACAGGCTATATTATTAGACTATCCCATGCCGGATCACAAATAAGTAACACACATCAGGTGTTGCGTTATTTATGGAATTTAATATACAGACAATCAAGCTTATATCCTTCGAACTTCCCATTCCCCCCTCCTCCCCTTCTCTCTGCTGCCTTCCCCTATCTCCCCCATTCTCTCTTTTTCTCTCCCCCTTCTCTCTCCAAACCGAATATATCATTTTCCTCATCATCGTGTTCAAAGCTGTCCATAAAAATTACGTTGGTATTTTAATAATACTGTTCTTCGTACCTTTACTGATTCTCAATTATTAACTCTTATTCTATTCTTTACCTTATACAATGTGTTATAGAAAATAAATAGATATGCTCCGTTGCAAAACACTCAAAGTTGCTAACCTTGGCGTCCTGGTTAGTGTGAACAATCGTATAAATATATAAGTAATTGAAACGGGATGTTACAATCCACGCATCAAGACAAAGTTGGATCACATTGTAATCTAGCTTGGACCAAATTATAACCAAATATATATATATCATAAAGACAAGATAATATCGGCTCAGTTAGAGAAAACACTTTAGATGAGCCGAAACGTGTTTCTTTGTAATAAAAGCAAATTTTGATATTAGAGTTCATATTTGTTTCTTCCATACCACTATTCACAGCACTGTGGTTGACCAATTCATAATCTACCTTAACATGTAATATGGCACGCTATGATTATTGCATTATACTTTTCTCAGTGGAATCTTAATTACTAGCTTAATTACTGTGGCTTCCCATTATCAGTTAACAGTTCGGCGCTACCCATTGTAATGATTTACTATAAAGTAAGTCATCGAATTGAACAATTAACGATAATCCAAGCAATCTGGTTATGTTGTTTTAAAGTTAATAATTATAAAATGTTTAGGCTTTTATATTTTTACTTCAAATTGTCTAAATTATCCTCCAAACATAATTAAAAGTATACTACAGCTCTGTGTATGTTACCTTGAATTAAATTTAATATGTATTATTTCACCATCATTATGTTACGGTGAACATTGGAAACACATACACATTTATATAATATATATAAAGGGTTCTTAAATGTAAACATTTACAATTTATATTTATGCAATCAATATGATCTTCACCCACAAGCTGCATCAACTACCTCCTTTATTCTCGTTGGAGCTGATTTAATCATTTTTCAACTTATATTAGGGCGGCGAGGGATCCCCCCCCCCCCGCCCCCGATCCCACTCCCCCCGCCCTTTCCAATCCTAACCTGGACCACATTCCACTCCATGACATGATGGCCCACAACATCTCTATTGGGTTCATGTCACACACCCTTGTGGACCAGCTAAACCCCGGATGGCGTCAGGTCAGGTGAAGGTATTGAAGGATAAGCCTTTACAACGGCACCTCGTAGCTACTTTCTACTTTTCCTATTTTCTGAAGAGTGTAGAGAGGGGAGAAGGGGTGTTGGAGAGAGACGAAGTTGTTGTAGTGGCTTTGTTATGTGTGTTACTAGTCTGTATACGTCGTAAGGCTCAGGATGGCCATGGCACGCACTGATGACAGCAGAATTTTCTCAATAATGCTAATACCTTTTCTAGTTTGCCTGGACCAGTGTGTGTGTGTGTGTGTGTGTTTTATGTTATCATGTGTGAGTGATTTGTGCCCATTACGTTGTATGTGATCATGTGTGTGATATGCGTTTTATGTTATCGGGGGTGAGTGTGTGTGTGTGTTTTGTATCCTGTGTTAAGCAGGCGTTACACCATGCCGACTTGAGCCAAGACGTCGTGGTCAGGAGTGCCGACCTTCGGCGGAGAGATTAAGGATTGGGGGGGGGGATTTTTGGACGGGACTCAGTATGGATGGCCACGCCACCTGACGGCGACCTGACGGGGTAGAGAGGCGCCCATGCCGGACTGAATGTGAGTTTTAGGTCGCCGCTGGAGTGCCGATCTGCGGCGTAGTGCGTCGACAACGACCCGACGAACGGCGTCGACAGGAGTTAGGGCGGCGTCAATATGCATTACTGTGCCGATGAGCGGCGACCCCTTCAGTATGGACGGTAACCCCGGCCCGCATGACCCCGAACGACAGCGACCGAACTCAAGGTGGGGTATATAAAAGCTACACCAAAGGGTGGGCCTCATCAGTATACCTTCAGCCACCGTAACGGTTGCACGCACCCATGTTCACCACAGTCCCCAGGAACCCGATACGACATCTACGCTTACTCCAGGTTCAGTTAAATCTGGAAACATAGGGCGGTGCATGGCGGCGCGTTGTTTTTATAGGGGTTGGCGGCCACGTCACGCAGTCTGCGCTGGTGCCACGTGCGACGTTGCCACATCGCCGCGCTACAAGAGGGGGTCCCCGAATGGCGGCGCATAACGGGGACCCCTGTATGTTTTTACGCCGCTTGGAGGGGATGGCCGCCAACCATCGCCGCCTATGACGCCGTTTGACGGCGACCACCCCCTCGGGAGTACATAATCCAGGACCGTTAGGGCATCGTTGGGTCGCCGCAAGCCGCCGCTGATCCCCGCAGGTTGTTATGGTGACGCCGCCTGACGCAGACCTCATTTATGGTGCCGTGTGCCGCCGCACTGACGCCTACCGTTTCCCGTCAAGCACCGTCAAGCGCCGTCAAGCGCCGCCAAGCGCCGTCACACGCCATCAGCCTCCAGTCTCCTTCCCGTCCCATTTTTTTGACCTCACTCCACGCCGACTTGATTTCAAATGTTACGCTTGTAGAACTTTTGAGGGGGGTATGTGAAGACTAATCCCGACCTGTTTGTTAGGTTGGCGACGGCCCATGATGCGCGGCGATGTAGACAAAGACTGTCCACGACCCTTAGGTCGCGGACAGTCTTGGCCTAAAATCGGCTAGGTGTGACGGGTGCTTTAGTGTTGGTGTGGGTGGGTTGGTGTTTGCATGTGATGGACAGAGGAGAGAGGTTGAAGCGCCGTCTCCCCAAACATTACAAATTGTGGAGGTCATAAGTATATGTATTATTCAACTTATTCCTTAAGCCAACACAAATAACTTTAATCCTAAGTATTATTGTTACATTTAATATATATACAAACAAATATAGACGTATTCTTCGGGAATCGTAGCTTAAGTAGGAATAGGATAACTAGCGAGGCAGCGAGCAATAGATGTTCGCTGCCTCGCTATAGTTATCCTATTAACCCTTAAAAAGCGGCTCACCACTTAAGTCGAGTTGAAAAAACTGGCAAAAAACGGGTGAAAAAAGGGTGGAAATCGAGTGAAAATGGGTGGGATAGTAATGATCCATACGTCCGACATCTGTGGCCTCCCGGCCCACACTAACTCCAGTTCCCCCACCGCGCATGAGGATGACAGTGTAACCAATAGTTCGCTAAAAGTGAGCAAGGTAGCAAAATCAGCTAAACTTCCATCTTCGAGGTAACACTGTCAGTGCTCCACGAGTGCTACGTAGCTGTATGTGGCGTCATTGTGTAGCGATTTCCACCTAGTTTTCGGCGCAATACAGTTCCTTTCATACTGATGGTTGATATAGCAGTCAGAATGGCCCAGAAAGGCCCAAAACGGCCACAGAGCACCCGCTAGAGGAGGGTTAATAATCAATGTTTGTTACTTTAGTCATCTCTAACATTTATTATGTATATGTAAATTTGTAACAATCGCATAGTATTAATCTGCGTATTTTAGAGGGCATGATTTACGTCCGAGAGAGAGAGAGAGAGAGAGAGAGAGAGAGAGAGAGGTGGGAGGGAGGGGAGAGAAAGCAATGCCTTCTGTATAGAGAAGGCATTGGAGAAAGCCGGTGAAGGAGAGTTGGGGTGAAAGGGAGAGGGGGAGGAGGGGGAATGGGAAGTGCGAAGGATATAAACTTGATTGTCTGTATATTAAATGCCATAAATAACGCAACACCTGATGTGTGTTACTTATTTGTGATGCAGCATGAGCTAATCTCATAATATAGCCTGTGTGTTATGTTAAAATAAACTTATTCTGTGTGCTGTTCTAGAACACACACACACACACACACACACATCCCATCTGGGGTTGGCAAAAATGGTACAAGGCGAGATGGGTATCATATGGTTCACCTAAGCTGATGGCTACCTAAGCCTTCGGGCGAGACGGTACCGTCTATAGTGAGAATGGTACCATACAGATCCACCCTAAGCCTTCGTTTCCGATGTCGCCAATTGGCTAAAATACAGACTACACACACATCCACAGCCATTCCAACAGTACATAAAACACTTAACATGCATTTCACGCAATACATTCCCAGTTAAGGAGGCGCGATAATAATGAGCTTAGCTCGCAAATGCGTGGATTCCCCTTGACGAACAAGTAACTGAGTAACTGAGTAAACACACGTTTGACTCCTCCTTCCAACCTCTATATTAACCCCGCCCCCTTTTATTAGAAGCGATTAAAGGGCCATCTATTAAAAGATAAGTGAACTAACACATTGCCTCAGGCCATGACAACAAGTTATGTCGTAGACTGTACATATAATTAATCAGTGTTCCAGTCGTTTATGTGTTCCAATATGAATAGATAAACCTAAGTACATTATCTCTCATTAAACACTAAAATCACTCTATGGCTATCACTAATGCAAGAATAGAAAGTTAAATCACTGTCAATATACCGAATGATCTTATATACTCTTATCCTTTGTCACCGGCTTTTTTTTATCTTTCTCTCCTTTTCTCTCTTTCTCTGACTTGTATCCATTCGGCCACATTCAGCCAACTGTTTTAAGACGTTTATCTCCATCAAGGTGTCAATTTCTTCCTAGCGAGCGATAGCGAGCCAGCATTGTATGGAGAAATCCGGCTTCGCCGGAGAAATTTTTCTATCGAAAAATGTACAAATTTAGTTTACTGTAAAACAAAAATGTATATAATTATGCTGTACATCGTTTATATGTACTATTTTCGTTACAACTACTGTGAGTGTTGAGATGTTTACTGTGTAGCCGTTTATTGGAGATTATGGTGAAATGTTGAGCCCTTTGGATGGCAGCGTTTCTTGTGGTGATGGTATGGGGTCTGGCCCATCATCTATCACGCACAGTCAACCATCACTCTATATTACACACAAAAAGTGGCTCAATCATTAAGGGGGGTCACCGGCTTGTTTTGTCTTTCTCTCCTTCCCTGGCTTGTATCCATTCGGCCCCATTCAGCCAACTGGTTTAAGACGTTTATCCCCATCCAGGTGTCGATTTCTTCCTGGCGAGCGATAGCGAGCCAGCATTGTATGGAGAAATCCGGCTTCGCCAGAGACATTTTTCTATCGAAAAATGTACAAATTTAGCTTGCTGTCAAAACAAAAATATATATATGCTGGCTCGCTACCGCTCGCCAGGAAAATATTGACACCTGGATGGGGGTTACTCAATTGTGCCCAATATGTATTATAATTAATGCATGGCATATATGTTTTTTTCATGAGAGAGCTTGTAATAGGTCTTTGCTTGTGCTTGCATGAATATATGTGTGGTGGTTCTGATCCTGGTTGATACATAACTATATATACTGAGTCACTCATATGTACAGTCGCCCTAATAAGTCGTGTCCCAGCTGCTATTACATTTGGCTGGCTCTGTGCTGTATTAATGTCTGTCAGATGTTGAATAAGGTGGGTAAGTGTAGGATCATGTTTGTATATCTCACCCGAAACAAATTAATACAGTTTTACATATTGCGAATACCAATTATTGATCAAGACATACTTGGTGCCGATGCATCACTTATAAAGCCGACTGTACAGTAGGCCACGTTATTTCGCACCCATTCAGTGATTATATGTGTGGAATTATAAATGTTTTCTTTTATAAAACCATTAACCCTTTCCGTACCGGTGCCGTCCTTTTAACTATGTACTGGTTACCATTACACGATTTTAATCAGTTTAAACAGGGTCTCCAGCAATTAATAGGCTTCGAACTATACCACTTGACGCTTTTTACTACCTCAGATCCTTCTTTAGCTGCAAAGAATAGTCTAAATATAGCAAGAATAATATTAAAGAGACGTCGCCGGTACAGAAGGGGTTAAATAATCCTATGAATTAACTTATGAAAACTTATGTATCCAATTGTAACAAAAATAATACACATATACTGTATATATAGCAAGTGCTTCAATCCTTGACGTGCTGCAATTTACACACTTAAGGGAGCCCACCTCGCTATTTTTTTCTCTCTCTCTCCCTCTCTCTTTGGCTTGTATCCATTCGGCCCCATGCAGCCTACAATTTTAAGACGTTAACCCCCATCCAGGTGTCAATATTTTCCTGGCGAGCGGTAGCGAGCCAGCATATATATATATATTTTTTTTTTTTGACAGCAAGCTAAATTTGTACATTTTTCGATAGAAAAATTTCTCAGGCGAAGCCGGATTTCTCCATACAATGCTGGCTCGCTATCGCTCGCCAGGAAGAAATCGACACCTGGAAGGGGATAAACGTCGTAAAACAGTTGGCTGAATGGGGCCGAATGAATACAAGCCAGGGAAAGAGAAAAGGAGAGAAAGATACAAAAAGAAAACGTTGACCCCCCTTAACTATTCTATTGAGACACTTGTTATGTGTAATTATGTGTTACTTTTGAACATACTCTTTGTGTACTTTACTGGATTGACAGACTCTGATAATCTATCCCAGAGTATTTTACTATCTATTCTATTTAAATTTGGCGGTCTGTATAGAAGGCCAATACTATCTCGGCTGTCATTAATCTCTAACCATGCACTCTCACTTTTCCTCTCCAATGTAATATCTGACCTAATAATAACAATTACCGAATTTGAGATAAAACATGCCATTCCAACTCCCTTTCTACCTTGGCGATCAACATTATGCATAGTAAATCCATCAATTTGATATTCTGCCATAATATCTCGTGTTTCAATGTTCATCCATGTTTCTGTAATCATAATGATATCAATATTTGGTGTGCATATGATTGCCTTTAGTTCATCTAACTTGTTTCGCAAACTACGGCTATTTGTGTTTCTTACCTATGGACTTACTCAAACTTTACTTCTTGAGTGATATTAGGCATTATTCCTCCTAAGATCGATACTATCTGATGGGGCCATATCATCTACTGTGTCAATATCAATAAAACTACCTCCGATTTCACTGCAGTCAATGCTATCATAATTACTAACATTTATAAGTGACTGGGGTTCTATTGAATTCCTAGCTGATATATCGTTTCTTTCTCTATCCAAACACATTCTCTGTTTTGCCCACACAGGCTTCATCTTCAGCGAAACCCCGAAAACGTCCTATCTCATGAACTAATTTAGCTAGCGTGGAAACCCATAACCTAGAAAGGTGCACCCCATCCCTTACGTACATATTATCTTTGCCATAGAATTTGTTCCAGTTGTCTATGAATGGTATTGCTTTCTCCTTACAATATTTTTCCAGACGACAATTTATACCAATTGCCCTGGATGTCCATTCCTTGCCAACTCCTCTTCTTGGTAAGATAGTATGTACTACAGGGATCCCTCACTTCCTCCTAACTTTATCTAACACTTCCCGATACTGACTGAGCAGTTCCTCACTCCTACCTTTGCCAACATCATTACTTCCTGCTAAGGCAGATAATGGGGTTATCTCCACTATCTTCCATGATGTGGTCCATTTTTCTAATACCTCCCCAACCCCGGCGCCAGGCAGACAAACAACCTTTCTAAGTTTAGTGCAGGTAGCCCTAAGCTGGTGTCGTACCATACAGTCGCCAACAATGGGAAAGTTATACTTCCCTTTCCCTCGGGAGGATCCAGCAGCAGCAGGTGGAGAACCTCTGGTGGTGGCAGAAGCTCCCTTGATGGTGGTGGTGGTAGGTGCAGCGTCAGCCATCGGAGCTGTGTCGGTGGCAGGTGCTTCAGTTATCCGTCCCTTATCCTGACTAGTATTTCCCTCACATTAGTCTCACAAAGGCGAGAAGTATTTGTCACACTCAAACCAATTCTACTATCCTGCTTCTTGAGTGTGACTTTCCCACCCGTATTCTGAACAACCTGCCATTAATACAATTTGTTATCAACTTCCTCCATTTTCCCCTTACTCGACTTAAGTTCATCTTGGCTAAGCTTGAAAGCTAGATTTTCATCTTTAAGCAAATTCACTTCCCTCTGAAGTTTAACATTATCCTCCCTTAGACCCAAGACTTCTTCCTGCACTACAACCATCTCCTCCCTTACCTGGAGAATAAGATGATGCAGATCAGTTAAGGACTCGCACTCCATACCTGCCATGATCCCAATAAGCTTAGCGAGGAGCAAAAAACTAAGCAGTAAACCCTCGCTAACTCGGACTAATTGGGGGGAGACCACTTCCGAGAAGGCCGATTCTCCGAGATGTCCGAAGTCCGACTTATGGACAGTACAGTACATAAAAAATAATATTAACACAATAATTAAAAGGCGCAGGCTTCAATCCATCCTAAAATCACTTAAAACCGAGTGAAAGAACATTGTAAACCGGACACAAAACCCGTCCAACTCGGAAATTTCCGGGATATACAGAGACATTTCCGAGAGGCCGATGCCATTCCGAGAAGTGCGGGTTTCCGACTAAAAAGAGTCCGAGTTAGCGGGGGTTTACTGTACAGACATTTTGGTAGACGCTTTCCCGGTTCACACTACGTACGGCCCTCATGTCTGTAAGTGACGTCACTCTGACGTCACAAATTTTTATACGGACCGAATAACGGCACGAAAAACGGCTAGTGAGAACTAGGCTTTACACAGATACTCAGACCACACAGACCTTGCAGTCCTTGCTAGGTGGTCCGGCCTTAATACTGCTAGAGACAAGGACAGTTTATAGTAGAAGAAAAGGACAGCAAAGTAGAAGGCTCTATCCCCACCCTCCGCTTCTTCCAGCTAAAAGGCTGTACCAGAAAATAGGACGAAGTGTAACCTTATGGGTCAGGAAATACCCACAAGGAAAGCTTAAAATTTATTAGTGGCTCCTCCATCATTGACAAAATGCTTAACTTAACTTATGGCTATCTTTGAACTCATAGCTCGCCATTTCAAATGACCGCCTAGGAGCAGATATTCCATATCATCGTGAGCGAACGCTCAAAATACTCACGGACTCGTCCATGTATGATGTGGATATCACTACTGAAAAAAACATAAAAAAAAAAACACTGACAAAAAATTAAGAATAAACCAGATCTCACCAGCACTGCACTTCCCACAGTGGCATTCCCAGAGCTAGCTCACCGCTATTCTGCCTCTCTGATCCTAGGCGCCCTGCCGAGTGGACGTGTTTTTCTCAACCTCTCATCATCCGTCTCCTACCATCTGGACTTGTGAGTCTTTTGCTCATTTGTACTTGTCTGTGATGAGCTAGGGTAGTTTTTCGGCTAGATAGGTTGTGTTTCTTATTTATTACGTCCCACAGGGCATCCTAGGAGTTTTCCGTAGGTGTCGTGTGTTAACATGTGCTTAGTAAATGTACACTTCTCACAAAATTAGGCTACCATTTTGTGCTGTGTTTTTTTTTTTTTTGTTATCCCCATTTATTTTTAAGTCTATTAGCTAGTATAGGCATGAGGCTTCTTTTTAAAGGTTTAATTTTGGGGGGCCCGCTTTTCGGCCACCCATTATGGGTGGGTTTAGTGGAATTTGTCTCTTCGTGGAGGACTCTGGGCGTTTCAAATTTTCGTACTTAGTAAGGGATTTGGCTCTCGGTCATTACGCTTTCCGCCTACGTTCCTGATCAGCGTGTTTTGGGGGAAGGAGTGCCTAGTCTAGCCTAGGTAGGTAAGTGTGCTTAATCGATTTGTCACGTTTGATGTCTTTCTCTGCCCCTGGTTAGTTAATTCTAAGCCTCCTTATAGGTGACCATTTATGGCTAGGAAGCTTTGTATTATTATTTGTTAATATATGTACTTGCCATATATTATGCATGTTGGGTTATCACGCCATTGCTGGGGGTCGGGTACCTTCCCGGCGCACAGTGTTCGTCAGTTTGCTTCTGGGTCTTAACACTAGCTACCTGTGTATATTTTACTACGGTAGCTTTAGTTGAGGTTTAAGAGTTATGTGAAATTAGTAGTATCTTAAGTCTGGGACAAGATAGTGCCAAATTTGTGTTTTTTGGTTTGAAAAGGCTGGTCTTTTTCCCGGCGGCTTGGTACATCTCGCGGGTTGAGTATATACCGGGCGGGGCGACTCAAGGAACCCAGCGGGCATGTGGCTTCTAGAGTTACTCCGGCAGATCTACTAAACCCATTCGAAGTTTGGTGCAGAGAACGAATGCCCAGCAGAAAATGGGAGGCTCTTTCCGCCGAATGACGGCTATGCCGTAGACTCACCTGCCTATCTTCCTCTGATTATTCTGGTGCTGAATCTCTGTGTCCGGCGCTGGTCGCTGAACCATTTTGAACTGGCTTTGTTGATAGGATTGAGGCATGGGTTGGTGCTGGTCACTTAGGTAAGAAGTCACAACATTGACCATCTGGTGTGGTGAGAAACGGATGACCATTTCTCTAATATAAGGGGACCTTGGACATTACTTGGGTGTTAGCATGTTCTTTTTTCCTCTTATGTTAGATATGCAACATCTTTCCCTCGCAGATTAGTTCTTATGAGCATTGATTCTTGAAATCTTCCTCCCTCAGAGGTGTGATCTCAAGTTTCCTGCGAGGCTTCTAAACGGACGGCATATTTCCCCGGCGGGGGGGGATTACCACCATGGACTTGTCGACAATCCAGTTCTCTGTAGGGGCCAAGGCTGCTCCTTCCTTCCTATCCCCTACTTGGGCCAATCGAGGGGTAAATGGCTTCCTGCGAACTGTTACCTCTGTCATAAGTTCCAGAATGGGTATTTCACTCATATGGATGACAAATGTCTTACAATTCTGCTGACTATAAAGAACAACTTCCACTCTCATTGCCGTGGTATCGCCCACAAGGCTCTCCATGTTGATGACCAACCATTGTGTGATGCTCTTGTTTGCACACCCTCACTGGCGCCTGGCAATACTTCCAAAGGATTGACTACTATTCGTCCTTATGCTGCAGCTGTTCAGATTTAGCAGAAAAAGCAAAAAGTTGTTTCTAAGCCCACCGTCTCGACAGATGACTCGTCGGGCGAGGTAGAATTTCTTCTCCCCCCGCTCGAAGAAACGACAAAGGTTCTCCGAAAAAAACCCGGCGAACCCAAGGATACAATCAAAATCGAGGTCCCTCCTTCGTCGTAAAGCTTCCTCCCTGCCACCGACTAAGGCGTCGAACAAGAGGAAGGAGTCACATGGCTCTTCAATGTTGGGTGGGTCGGTGCAGTCTGGTGCCCGATCCTCCCCAGCAAAAACAAAGGCTTCCAAGTCAGGGAGTTCCAGGTTTCACTCCAAACGGTCAGAGACTACCAAGCCTTCCAGTTCTATCCCCTGCCAGGGCACTTCAACCCCCCAATGTGACCACAGAATCAATGGCCCTTCAGCTTCACCAAAGGTCATGGAACATGTGTCGCCCTCTATCAGGAAGAAGCCTTATTGTATCCCTAAACGGACAATGCCACAGGAGGCACCGGTTGAACTCCATCGAGTGTTGGATGGGGATCGCCAAGCAGTCACCTCCGTCGTTGTAGAAGTACATGAGTCCGTCTCTGAAGTGTACTCCACTGCACAATCTGAGCTGGTAGTACTCTCTTCCCCCTTGGAGCACTATCCTATCCACGACTTGTGGTTGGATAACGACAGCGATCCACACGAGGTGCAACCTCCGGAAGGTGACACTGCTACCCGGTCTGAGGAAGTCCACTGCGAGGCCTCTGATGACCCATCAGCCCGGCCACTGGGTGTCACTCCACTGCCAGCAGAGACGGCGGAAGTTGAGAAGGAACTCCCTTCTGGCCAAAAGCTGGGTTCCCCCTCAGAGCTTGACACGCAGGAATGTCAACCCTCTCGTCCGGCATCTATTAGCAAGGTCAAGGTGGAGTGTTTGTGACAAGTGAACAATTTCAAGGTTGGGTTGAATTGCTACAGAGTATCAATGAGGCAAGACAGGCTAGGGTTTACAGCATACTGACACCGATGGCATGGCCTCTGGGTCAGGTTCAAGTACTGCCTAAAGTTCCTTCTCTTCTTCCCCCTATTAATGTCACTAATATCAAACAGTCAGTTACTAATTTACTCCATCACTTTTGCTGTCAAAGATTAAACATATTGTCTGATCTCATTCCCCCTCCCCTTGAACAGGCACCTATGCCCCTTCTGTATGGACCAGATAGGACTTGGTCGGTAGTACGGCCCACTCGCCCAGAGTCTGCGCAGCCGACTGTTGCCGGGAAAATTCCTATGCCTGTGCATCGGACCATTGAAGTGAGTGAGGCCAAGAAACTTAGGGCGTAGAACCATGCTGGTGACAATCTGGATTTTGTCATTAAGGCTATTCCCAATTTATTTAATCCTGAGTACTTTGTTTACACTCAGTCCTGGCTCTACCACCTGCCTCTTCTGTGCAGCTGTATTCTGATTGGTCTAGTCGGATGGGTCTAACACCCGAGTTGCAGTCTTTTCCCCGTCGTGACCAACCTGAAAGGGCAGTTCTCCACATGTCAGGGGTGGGGCCGGGGCCGTGGACTGAGTGGGGACAAGAGGCGTTTACTGTCTCAGTTCTTGATCAGTCGCCAGGTAGCCGAGTCCCTTCTAAGGATGACTGATTTGGTCTCGGATAGTAACACCCGTAAAACACTATCTTTCACCCGGCGAGTTCTGCTTCAGAACGCAGTGCAGACCCTCTGCGACATTTGCATGGCTCTGTTTGAAACCGTGCGGGTAAGTCAGGATCTGAGAGTGTACCTGGCAAAGATACTGCCGGAAGAGATTGGTAGGAGACTAATTTTGTCACCAGTGTTATCTCCTACTCTTGCCTCCCCAGATGCCTGGCGCACGATCAATTGTTTGTTAGACTCTTCACGTTCAGCTGCTTCCAGGCCAAAGAGCGAGCTAGCTACTAAGTCTACAACTAGTGAGAGTCAAACCCGTGTTTTTTTTTTCAGTCATCGCAGTCCTAAGCGAAGACTCAACCTCGGCCAGGAAACAGCAGCACAACTAGGGGTCGTGGCCAGGCTAGAGGTGAGGGCAGGTGGTTTAGAGGTCAGTCCAAAGGTAAGTCAGGCAATGATGACAGTCTCTCGCCCATCAGTTCCAACTTCTGAGTCGGCCCCTTCCCTTACACAAAACTGATTACCCACAAGGCTCTTTCACTCCCAGGGCACACCAAGGGCGAGCCGGATCAGAGAGTAGCTCTGCTGGACCAGACCAGTGTCGTCACTGGCGATTTCTGGGTGTGTTATTGGGCATGGCCCTGCAATACATGGGCAAGGACAGTTGTACGCAAGTGTCTCTCTTGGCGGTGGACGCGGCGCCCTCGTTTACATCTACCAACAGAGTACAATCCTGTTTCTTTGGATGTCGGTAAACTGATCCAAGAGATGGTTACAAAGCTTATAAATGTCCCGGTCAAGTCAGACTACCCAGTTTTTACATCCCGGTTATTTCTTGTGCCAAAGAGGGACAGTGATCAGATGAGGCCGGTCGTCGACTTGTCTTCTCTGAATCGCTACATTCACAATCAGAAGTTCAGGATGCCGACTGTGAATCAGATCAGGCTGACCCTGACGCTGCAAGGTTGGATGTGTTCCTTGGTTCCAACAGAGGCCTATTGGCATGTCCCCATCAACAGGCAATTTCTAAAGTACCTCGCCTTGAGGTAAGGGAATCAGACGCTTGTGTTCCGAAGGATGCCCTTTGAACTAAAGCTGGCACCTCGCATCTTCTTGAAGTTGGTCCGACAGGCTCTGCTACTATTGCTGCTAAAGGGTATCTTAATTCTATGGTATCAACCCAATTGGCTGGTGGTAACGGATTCCCAAGAATTATGGCTAAAACATGTATAACTAGTGTTAGGTCATGTTCAGACTCTGGGGGCCATCCAAATAGTGCAGGCAACAAGCGGAGATTTAGCATGAAACTCTTCCGATTTCTGCAGTTTGACTACCACACGGCAGCTGTGAGAGTCCCTCACTCAATTAGATCTGTCTGACGGTGCTGTTGGGCCGTCTGAGGGTCAAGAGGTTGATCTTGGTGGGAAACAAAACATTTCCTCTTTTGCCAGAGAAAAAGCTATGGCCTATCCCGAAATTAACCCATAACTTAATGGCAGCCTGGGCAAAGCCAGAAATAATAAACTCGACTACGACATGGACAACTACTTCTCCGACAGTGGGGGTAGACACGGATTTGTCCGGTACCCTGGGATGGGGGTACCAGTCGAATCTCGGCCATCAAGGTCAAGGTCTATGGTCCAAGTACAATGACCTGCATATCAATGCTTAAGAACTGTTAGTTCAGCGAGATCTCAAGTGTTGCTAAAGTTGTCGGAAGAGGTCTTTCTGCTAGCCGAAAACCTAGAGATTTATCCCCACGCCACATATCTGCTCGGAGTGGCGAACGTATGGGCAGACACTCTGTCATGATGACAGAGCACCCTAGTGGAATGGTCCCTAAAGCAAACCGTCTTTCGACAGATGATTGTCGGGCCATACCATTCACAAGTAGCCTTGTTTGTGTAGGAGGCGACACACAAGTTACCTCAGTTCCTCACTCGCTGGGTAGACAACCCGGCGGGAGGACCGGACACGTTTCTGGTGGAATATTACAGGATAAGCATTATCCCATGTTATCTCTAGTTCCCATTCATCTGATGTCCTAGAAATTCTTGGTATATCAGTAGAGGCAGAATAGCGATGAGCTAGCTCTGGGAACGCCCCTGTGAACATCAGGCTGACAGGAAGCACAGTGCTGGTGAGACCTGGTTTATTATTTTTATTATCATTATATTATATTTTTTTACTAGTTTTTTTCAGTAATGGCATCTGCATCATACATGGACGAGTCCGTGAGTATTTTGATCGTTCGCTCACGATGATATGGAATTTCTGTTCCCAGGCGAGTCTTTTGAAATGGCGAGCCATGAGTTCAAAGATAGCCATAACTTAAGTAAGGCATTTCGTCAGTGATTCCGGGGTCACTACTAAAAATTTTGTTTTTCATTCTTCCCTTCGGAACTCAAACCTACTGTATAATATAGAATAGAATGAAATTAGTCTGAAAGGGAACTTACACTTACATACCAATTGATTCATTCATATTAAGCCAATCTCCATCAGATCATCGCCCAGTCTCTTCTTAAACGTATCAATTGAATTACTATCGACCACCTCCCTTGGTAAACTATTCCACTCTTTGACTACACTGTATGTGAAAAAGTTGTGTGTGTCATCTTTCTATTTAATTTAATTCCATTAGGGTTGCAGCAGTGTTATTAATAGTGAACAGTGCATTGATATTTACTCTGTTCACTTTTTCGGCGATTTTTGCATGTATTCATGATTTTTCTAGTTTCCTCCCTAGACTTCCATCAAATTAAAAAAAAAAAACATCCATTAGATCCCCCTTCTAGATTAATTTGTACATTTTTCAGTAGAAAAATGTCCCGGCCGAAGGCCGATTCTTCCAACATTACAGGCTCACTATCGTTCGCCAGGGAAAAAATTGACACCTACTGTAAATAGCACGAAAGGTCTAAATATTGACGAAGGAATGGGGCGAAAGGTCTTAAAATCGACTAACTAATGGGGCAAACATCTTAACATCTGAAAACTAATGGGGCTAAACAGGAGGGAGAATGTGGTTCAGAAAACCGGTCCATCTTAAAAAACTCGATGAGTTGGCCTCTTAACCTCCTTTTCTTCAGCGAGAACAAATTTAATTTATCTTCTTCATAATATGACTTGTTTCTCAGAGAGGGGATTAGCCTAGTTGCTCTATTTTGCACGGATTCGAGTTTTTTTTCAGTGTTTTTTTTTATGATACGGAAACCAGAACTGAACGCAATATTCAGAGAGATAGAGTGAGAGCGAGAGTGAGAAAACTGCGCTTCAAATGAAGTTCATTTACCTACATACGTTTAAGGAGGAATGTACAAGTGTGCGTGTTGATGATTTAGCACGTTCATGTGTGTCTGTATTTATGTGGGTGGGTGGGTGTGGGTGTATCCATGTGGGTATATAGGCTACGGTATGGAATGCTGCGTGTCTGTTCTGTATATGTAAGTAAGTGTGTGTGTAATGGGTAGTGCGTTTATGGATGTGGGTGTGTTCACTGTATATGTACAGTATGTATATATCTGTGTGTGTGTGTGTGTGTAGTGCGTTTATGGATGTGGGTGTGTTCACTGTATATGTACAGTATGTATATATCTGTGTATGTGTGTGTGTGTGTGTGTGTGTGTGTGTGTGTGTAATGGGTAGTGCGTTTATGGATGTGGGTGTGTTCACTGTAAGTGTAAGTTTGTGGAAGATGTGTGAGTGTGCTTGTTCTGTAAGTGTAAGTTTGTGGAAGATGGGTAGTGTGTGTATGTGTGATGGGTGTCGGTATGTGCACTGTATATAGTTTATGTATGTATAATTGTATATATCCGTGTGTGTATGTGTGTTTACAGTGATGTGTGTTTGTTCTGTAAGTGTAAGTCTGTGTAAGATGGGTAGTGTGTTTGTGTGTGTGTGTGATGGGTGTGGGTATGTGCACTGTATACATTATAATGATGTATGTATATAGCCGCGTGTGTGTGTGTGTGTGTGTGCAATGTTGTGTGTTTGTTCTGCATGTGTATGTATGTGTGTGAGGGTTTGGTATTGTGTGTGAGAGTGTTGTGAACTTGTACGCATTGATGATTGTTTGGTTGTATATGCGTTTGTGAGTGGGTATTAACTTTATTCATATATGTGGATGTGAGAGATATTTTAGAGTGTAGCAAAGCCTGAGAGAGAGAGAGAGTCAGAGTGAGAGAGTCAGAGTCAGAGTGAGAGAGTCAGAGTCAGAGTGAGTGAGAGAGTCAGAGTCAGAGTGAGAGAGAGTCAGAGAGAGAGAGAGAGCAAGAGCAAGTGCAGACGTACTTGAACTAAGAGAGAGAGAGTCCAACCAATCCCTTTCTAGGTACAGTACAGTCAGTACGTTTTGGTGTGCGCACTGACGCAGCAAACATTCATTTGTTTCCTTGTGTTTTACCCATAAATTATAACCCTTTCATTATTTTACAATACATTTCTACACATTTTTTACCATTAACCCTTTCATTACCGAGCATGACTTTTTCTATTATTTCAAAAATATTTAGAGGTTTATATAATAAGCTAAGGAAGGATCTGTGGTAGTTAAAAGGGTGACTCTAGATACTTTGAAGCCTTTTAATTACTTCATAACCTTCCTAAGCTTAATAAAACCGTCTAATCATAGCCAGAATACAATGGAAAAGACGGCTCGGTAATGAAGGGGTTACACGATTTTATGCAGCATAGGAAGGAGCTATTGGAATCAAAGTTGCAAAAGCTATCTCAAATGTGTAGCTCCCATAAATTCGGCTTGGTACAGTCGGCCTAATAAGTCATTACTCGGCACCAATTAGGTTTTGATCAATCATTGGTATCCGCAATATTTATACATGATTTTTCCTTTTGAGTGAGATATACAAATAGGTTTCTATACTTACCCACCCTATTCAACATTTGACAGACATTAATACAGCACAGAGCGAGCAAAACGTTATGCCAACTGAGACATGACTTATTAGCGCCACTGTACACCGCTAACGCAACATCCCTTCTCTTGCTGCGTTGTATTTTCATCGATTATTTTAGCCCTTCAGATGAATATGCAAGATTCGAAACTGCATAATAAATCGTAGGCTTGTCCATATTTCTTTAACTGTCTTGATAACTTAATGCATAGTGCTCGGAATTTCGATGTGAGTATCCTAGGTTCGAGTCCTCGCAGTGCCACATGTATTTGTTGATTTCATTAATTGAGTTTAGATGTGAAGTTGGTTGGTGTAAAAAAACATAATAATATTTCACTAATTGAAGACACATTGCTACACATTCGGGTTATCATTATACGATTTTATGCAGCTAAGGAATGATCTCCAGGAATTAAAGTGGTAAAAACTATCTCAATCAACTCTCCAGCTTTTATTAGTTCGTCTTAGTACACAATATAGCAACACCTTGTTCGTGCTGCGTTGTATTTTAGTCATTAAGGGGGGATGGGGGGAAAATCGACACCTAAATAGCACGAACGGTCTTAAAATTGACAACGAAATGGGGCGAAAGGTGTTAAAATCGCCAAACTAATGGGCCGAACGTCTGATAATCTCAAAACTAGTGGGGCGAAACATTAGGGAGAAGGGGGTCCAGAAAAATGGTCTTCCTCCCGTTAAGTTATTATTTGACCCTCTTTGTATTCGAGGACACCTTTGTATTCGAGGACACCTTTGTATTCGAGGACACCTTTGTATTCGAGGACACCTTTGTATTCGAGGACACCTTTGTATTCGAGGACACCTTTGTATTCGAGGACACCTTTGTATTCGAGGACACCTTTGTATTCGAGGACACCTTTGTATTCGAGGACACCTTTGTATTCGAGGACACCTTTTCACTTTATTATGGCTCTCATTATACGATTTTATGCAGCTAAGGAAGGACCTCCAGGAATTAAAGTGGTAACAACTATCTCAATCAACTCTCCAGCTCTTAGTAGTTCGTCTTAGTACACTATAAAGCAACATTCTTTGTTCGTGCTGCGTTGTATTTTAGCCATTAAGGGGAGGCAGACCGTTTTTCTGGATCCCCTTCTCCCTAATGTTTAGCCCCGCTAGTTTTTGAGATTATACGACGTTCGGCCCATTAGTTTGGCGATTTTAACACCTTTCGCCCCATTTCGTTGTCAATTTTAAGACCGTTCGTGCTATTTAGGTGTCGATTATTTCCTGGCGAGCGATAGCGATCCTGCAATTTTAAGAGGAACCGGCCATCGGCCGGGAAATTTTTCTACCGAAAAATGTAAAGATGTATGTAGTAGAGGGTGTTTTTCTAAGCTTGATGGAGGTCTAGGGAGGAAACTTAAAAAATATATAAATTAATTAATAGACCAAACAAACGGTCAGTCCCCCCTTAACCCCTTCAGCACCAAGAAGCCTCTTTACCGTTGATTCTGGATATAATTAGATGATTGTATGCAGTTTAAGAAGGACCTATGTTACTAAGAGGGTTTATTGAGATCGTATTTACCCATTTGAGTCTTATAGATAGATTACAAACTAAAGAAAATCCTATAATGGTAACCAGAATATGATGGCAGTTACGTAATGGTGGTGAAGGGGTTAAGATATTAATTGACCCTATTTGTATTCCAAGACACCTTTTGTTTTCCAAGACACCTTTTGTATTCCAAGACACCTTTTGTATTCCAAGACACCTTTTGTATTCCAAGACACCTTTTGTATTCCAAGACACCTTTTGTATTCCAAGACACCTTTTGTATTCCAAGACACCTTTTGTTTACTTTATTATGGCTCTCATTAGACGATGTTATGCAGCTTAGGAAGGAACTATAGGCATCAAAGGGGTAAACACATTCTGAATCAACTCTCTATATAGCTCTCTTCCTAATCGGACTACAATCGTCTAGTTATAGCCGGAATAAATTGCTAAGTCGCGTCATAATCCTCAAGAGATTAAGAGGGGTCACCTGTTTTTGTTTCTCTTTCTCTCCTTTTCTCTCTTTCTCTGGCTTGTATCCATTCGGCCCCATCCAGCCTACTGTTTTAAGACGTTTACCCCCATCCAGGTGTCGATTTCTCCTGGCGAGCGATAGCGAGCCAGCATTATATCGAGAAATCCGGCTTCGCAGGAGACATTTTTCTATCGAAAAATGTACCAATTTAGCTTGCTGTCAAAACAAAAATCTATATATGCTGATTCACTACCGCTCGCCATGAAAATATTGATACCTAGATGGGGGTAAACGTCTTAAAACAGTAGGCTGAATGGGGCCGAATGGATACAAACCAAAGAGAGAGGGAGAGAAATAGAAAAAAAAACGCGAGGTGGGCTCCCTTAAACAGATTAGGAAGAATCCTTTCTTGTTCTCCCTTCCTTTCCTTACTTATATTTGTATTACGTATTTGGGGCACGTAGAATCACCTTATTTGGGGCACATAGAATCACCTTATTTGGGGCACGTAGAATCACCTTATTTGGGGCACGTAGAATCACCTTATTTGGGGCACGTAGAATCACCTTATTTGGGGCACGTAGAATCACCTTATTTGGGGCACGTAGAATCACCTTATTTGGGGCACGTAGAATCACCTTATTTGGGGCACGTAGAATCACCTTATTTGGGGCACGTAGAATCACCTTATTTGGGGCACGTAGAATCACCTTATTTGGGGCACGTAGAATCACCTTATTTGGGGCACGTAGAATCACCTTATTTGGGGCACGTAGAATCACCTTATTTGGGGCACGTAGAATCACCTTATTCAGAGCGCGGTGTATCTTACGTTAAAGGGATAGTGGCCGGTTTGGGGGGCTGTTAACCCTTTGAGTACCAGCGACGTGTGTTATATTTAATACGAACTATATTTAGACCATATTATGCAGCTTAAGAAGGATCTGTGGTGGTTTAAAAAGGTTGGTTGAGATAGTTTGAAACCTTATTATTGCTAGAGGTCCTTCCTAAGCTGAATATAAACTTCTAATAGTTGCCAGAATAGGATGAAAAGGACGTCCCTGGTACTGTACGGGTTAATTCATTTATTAATTTATTTTTTAGTTTCCTCGCTAGACCCCCATCAAGCTTCAAAAAACACCCCTAGACTCCCCTTTACGATAAATTTGTACATTTTTCAATAGAAAAATTTCCAGGCCGAAGGCCGATTCCTCTTAAAATTTCAGGCTCGCTATGGCTCGCCAGGAAACAATCGACATCTAAATGACACGAAAGCTCTTGAAATTGACAACTAAATGGGGCGAAAGGTCTTAAAATCTCAACACTAATGTGCTAAACATGAGGGAGAAGGAGGTCCAGAAAAAGCGAGGAGTGGTACCCCCTTAACTGGGAGACTAAGGCTAGAACGGAGTACACGGTCATGGTTTATAAGGTTGTATTTATGTTCTGGGTGTGGTGTCCCGGGTTGGAATCCCGGGAGGACCATATGCTTTCATTAGTTTATTCAGGGGAGGTGTGGTGGAGTGGTCTTGCCACTGGCCTGGTAATCCAAAGGTCCCGGGTTCAAATCCCGATGTATCAATGGGAAGATATTATTGGGATGGAATTTGTGCTGTACCTAGTATCAGTGCATTACCACAAGCCCACCGAAACGTCAATAAAATACCCTCATTGTTCCCTGATTAAATAGCACTGTATGAATATTCCCATATTCAAAATATGCTATAGGGGTGCAATGCCTGGTGAGTTATCTGCTCAACAGGTGGCGTTGTGTGTGTGTAAGTGTGAGAGTCCGAGTGTAGGTGGTGAGACAGTGAAGCACGGGAACGAGGTGGCTTCAGAGATTGGGTCGTTTCGGGCCATGAGTGAGCACCGTGCCTCATGTGAAGGCAAGATGGCAGGTGCTCGTTGTACTCTACGTGCTTCACATGTCTCACTCCCTAGACTGGAACAAGACCTCACGGGCTTCACTGTTCATTGTAAAGCGGTGAATGTTAAGGCTCTCAGCCTATGCCCGAGAGGAAGTAAGTTGGAATATAGAAAAAAAAAAAAAAAAAATACATTGGGGTTTGTATGCGATATTAATGTTAAGGGGAGATCTCCACTTGAGGGACTTTTTTCTTGACCCCTTTCTCCCTCATGTTTAGCCCCATTGCTTTTGATATTATAAAACGTTTGCCCTATTAGTTTAGCGATTTTAAGAACTTTCACCCCATATTAAGACCTTTCGTGCAATTCAGGTGTCGATTTTATCCTGGCGACCGATAGCGAGCCTGTAATTTAAGAGGAACCGGCCTTCGGCCGGGACATTTTTCTACCGAAAAATGTACAAATTTATCTTGAAAGGGATTCAAGGGGGTGTAATTTTAAGCTTGATGGAGGTCTAGGGAACAAACTAAATACCTCCCCTTAAAGAACGGGGTGTTACTTATTTATAATTACAACTGAGAGAATAATAGTATACGTTAGGGTGAGCATACAATAATAGTATACATTAGGGTGAGCATACAATAATAGTATACATTAGGGTGAGCATACAATAATATACATTAGGGTGAGCATACAATAATAGTATACATTAGGGTGAGCATACAATAATAGTATACATTAGGGTGAGCATACAATAATAGTATACATTAGGGTGAGCATACAATAATAGCATACATTAGAGTGAGCATACAATAATAGTATACATTAGGGTGAGCATACAATAATAGCATACATTAGGGTGAGCATACAATAATAGTATACATTAGGGTGAGCATACAATAATAGTATACATTAGGGTGAGCATACAATAATAGCATACATTAGGGTGAGCATACAATAATAGTATACATTAGGGTGAGCATACAATAATAGTATACATTAGGGTGAGCATACAATAATAGCATACATTAGGGTGAGCATACAATAATAGTATACATTAGGGTGAGCATACAATAATAGCATACATTAGGGTGAGCATACAATAATAGCATACATTAGGGTGAGCATACAATAATAGTATACATTAGGGTGAGCATACAATAATAGCATACATTAGGGTGAGCATACAATAATAGTATACATTAGGGTGAGCATACAATAATAGCATACATTAGGGTGAGCATACAATAATAGTATACATTAGGGTGAGCATACAATAATAGCATACATTAGGGTGAGCATACAATAATAGCATACATTAGGGTGAGCATACAATAATAGCATACATTAGGGTGAGCATACAATAATAGCATACCCTTAGGGTGAGCATACAATAATAGCATACATTAGGGTGAGCATACAATAATAGTATACATTAGGGTGAGCATACAATAATAGCATACATTAGGGTGAGCATACAATAATAGCATACATTAGGGTGAGCATACAATAATAGCATACATTAGGGTGAGCATACAATAATAGCATACATTAGGGTGAGCATACAATAATAGCATACATTAGGGTGAGCATACAATAATAGTATACATTAGGGTGAGCATACAATAATAGCATACATTAGGGTGAGCATACAATAATAGCATACATTAGGGTGAGCATACAATAATAGTATACATTAGGGTGAGCATACAATAATAGCATACATTAGGGTGAGCATACAATAATAGCATACATTAGGGTGAGCATACAATAATAGTATACATTAGGGTGAGCATACAATAATAGCATACATTAGGGTGAGCATACAATAATAGTATACATTAGGGTGAGCATACAATAATAGTATACATTAGGGTGAGCATACAATAATAGTATACATTAGGGTGAGCATACAATAATAGTATACATTAGGGTGAGCATACAATAATAGTATACATTAGGGTGAGCATACAATAATAGTATACATTAGGGTGAGCATACATTAGGGTGAGCATACAATAATAGTATACATTAGGGTGAGCATACAATAATAGTATACATTAGGGTGAGCATACAATAATAGTATACATTAGGGTGAGCATACAATAATAGTAACATTAGGGTGAGCATACAATAATATACATTAGGGTGAGCATACAATAATAGTATACATTAGGGTGAGCATACAATAATAGTATACATTAGGGTGAGCATACAATAATAGTATACATTAGGGTGAGCATACAATAATAGTATACATTAGAGTGAGCATACATTAGGGTGAGCATACAATAATAGTATACATTAGGGTGAGCATACAATAATAGTATACATTAGAGTGAGCATACATTAGGGTGAGCATACAATAATAGTATACATTAGGGTGAGCATACAATAATAGTATACATTAGGATGAGCATACAATAATAGTATACATTAGGGTGAGCATACAATAATAGTATACATTAGAGTGAGCATACATTAGGGTGAGCATACAATAATAGTATACATTAGGGTGAGCATACAATAATAGCATACATTAGGGTGAGCATACAATAATAGTATACATTAGGGTGAGCATACAATAATAGTATACATTAGGGTGAGCATACAATAATAGCATACATTAGGGTGAGCATACAATAATAGTATACATTAGGGTGAGCATACAATAAGCAGTATTAGTACTATACTCTATTGTCTCCAGCTGATGGTAAATTGAGTCCCTTGGTAGTTGATTTCTCAATATTTAGTGGAAATATATGAAACTACTATGTCTCTGTGTCGTATTAACTACTATGTCGCTGTGTCGTATTAACTACTATGTCTCTGTGTCGTATTAACTACTATGTCGCTGTGTCGTATTAACTACTATGTCGCTGTGTCGTATTAACTACTATGTCTCTGTGTCGTATTAATGCCAGTTTTCATTGTTAACATCATATTTCGCTACAAAACCTACCTTATAGCCGAGTAACAAAGATAAAAACATGACAATTTACCCTCAGTTGGACAAAAATAGACTATAGTGAGGTTAACATACATATATACAGAATAATTATAGACTAGTGGTACAGTACCTGGAAAACAAATAACACAGGAAATATGATGGAAGGGAGTGTCAGCAGGGAATAACTATTTCATCAGAATGGTGCAGTTTGTGTTTGTTTGGTTTTTGCTTTTGTTTTTCTATGTGTAATAAAGAGACAAAAGGCCTGTAACGAGTGTCTCACCAAAAGCCAAAAGAGTGAACGAGCCAAATTCATGGAACGTTGGGGTCAAAATGCCTGGACACACCAAAGTTTAAAGCAATTTAAGTCATAAGATGAAGGAAAGATTGATTGAGGGAAAGAGTTCCAGAGTTCACTTGTTAAGTAGAAGAAAGACTGAGAAACTTTGCTAATTCTTGGGTTGAAGAGCTGGACAGAATAGGAGTGGGATTATGTTGAAAGGTGGGTGCCTAGCATTCGCCGCAAGGGAGTGTGTATGCACTGAGAGAGCTCTGAAGAACACTGATTGTTGTAATAGCGATAGTAGAGTGAAAGAGATGCAACATTGCGACGTGAAGAAAGATATTGTAGGGAACTAGTAAGAGGAAGTGAGTTGATTAGGCAAAATGTTTTTGACTCTACTCTTTCAAGAAGCGTGGTATGGGTGGAACGTCCCAACACCTGCGAACAATACTCGATACATGAGCGTACTGTGTCTCGATACAGAGCAAGAAGCTGTGCACGGGGAAAGAACCCATGGAGACAGTTCACCACACGTAACTTTTGGGAAGCTGTTTTTGCAGAGAGTGGTAATATGATCTTTCCAAGAAAGGTTGGATGAAAAAGATACACCTAGAATATTGAAAGATGATGAAGGGTTGATTTGTGTATTGTTGAACAAACAGTAATTGATAGTCTTGCGGAAGATTGCGACGGGCAGGAAGAGGGAATAATTGGGTCTTGAAGGCGTTGAAAGAAACAAGATTTTCTCTGCCCCAAGCAGAAATTGTTGAAAGATCAGAAGATCGGCATGCCATAAGTTTTGGAGTACTTGCATGTTGGGTTGTTGTGAAAAACTAGTTGAATAGTGTAAGGTAGAGTCATCAGCATATGAGTAGATACGACTAGAGGTACAGTTGAGGAGATCATAAATGAATATTAGAAAGAGAATTGGAGACAGGACAGAAGCCGGAGGAATACCGGAATTGATAGGTTGAGGAAGTGAGCGATGGCTGTCCACAACTGCAGCTATGGAACAGTCAGAATTAGAGATAAAGGCACAGATAAAGAGAGAGAAACCGGAGGGTAGTTTGGATATTAGGGATTTGTGCCAGACTCTATCGAAGGCTTTCAATATTTCTAGAGCAATAGAAAAAGTATCACTGAAGTCCCGAAAGAATGATGACCAAGAGTTAGTAAGATAAGCAAGAAGATCACCAGCAGAGCGGCCCTTAAGGAAACCATACTGGTGATCTGAAAGTAGATTATGGGAAGATAAATGCTTAAGAAATTTTGGATTTTGAATAGTTTCATCAACATTAGATATAGAAGAAATGAAGGCAGTTGGACGATAGTTGGAGGGTTGAGAGCGGTCACCCTTCTTTGGGGCAGGATGAATAAGGGCAAACTTCCAGCAAGAAGGAAAGATGTAAGAGGAAAGACAGAGATGAAAGAGTTTCCCTAAGCAGGGAGACAGCACGGAAAAACTGTTTTTTACTACAACAGGAGGAACACCATCCAGTCTGTACGCCTTCATAGTATTAAGCCCAGAAAGGCCAGAAAGTACATCCTTAGAAGAGATTATGATATTAGGCATAAGTGAGAGGGGGATGGAGAAGGAAGAGTAGCGGCGAAGTCATCCAAGGTTGAGTTTTTAGCGAAAGTTTGAGCGAAGAGTTCAGCTTTGTTAGAGGAAGAGGTGACGGTGGTACTATCAGAGTGGAAAAGAGGAGGGAAAGACGAGGAAGTGAAATTGTTGGAGAGGTTTTTGGCTATATGCCAACAAGCTTGGGAAGAGTTAGAGTTGGATAGTTCAGAACATTTGTTATTGATGAAAGAGTTTTTGACAAGTCGAAGGACAGATTTGGCTTGATTCCGGGCAGAAACATATAAAGTACGAGATTCTTGAGTTTGAAGGCGATGGTAGCTTCCTCCATATTGCGAACAGCAGTACAACAAGCGTGAGTAAACCAAGATGTTTGTTAGTTAGTTTGAGAGAAAGAGAATGTGATGTATGCTTCCATGCTCGAAAGGATTATCTCAGTAATGGGCTCGGCACTCTCTTAAGGTCCCCGGCCAAGGAAGCAAAGATCATTCCATGGGAATTCAAAGAAGTACTGCTGTGGAGCCTCTCAGTTGGCAGTGATAAAATGCCACAAGTGCCGACGGCTGGGGGGGGGGGGGGGGGGGGGGGGGGGGGGGGGGTGGGGGGGGGGGGGGGGGGGGGGGGGGGGGCAGGAGGCCGTACTATGGAGTGACGGGTCAGGTAACAGAGATAGGATATGATCAGAGGAGCCAAACAGAGGGAGAATATTTATAGTGTAAGCAGAAGAATTAGAGGTTAGAAATAAATCAAGAATGTTCGGCCAATCTCCAGGGCGGTCCGGGATACAGGTCGGGTGCTGAACTAACTGCTCTTGGTAATTTAGGATAGAAAAGATGTAGGGTTGCTCACCAGGTTGGTCAGTGAAAAGAGAGGCGAGCCATTGGTAGTGGTGAACATTGAAATCTCCTAAGATGGAGATTTCAGAGAAGGGAGAAATGGATAGAATGTGTTCCACTTAAGAAGTAAGATACTCAAATAATTTTGGATAGTCTTTAGAATTAGGGGAGAGATAAACAGCAGATATATTTAGTGAGAGAGTGACAAGATAGCTCAAGCCAGAGGGTTGAGAATCAAAGAGAGTCAAAGTTGGGAACATGAGAGCAAGTAAGATTGTTGTGCACGTGCAAACAACATCCACCTTTGGGTTGGAATTGAGGATAGAGATAGTAGGATGATATAGAGTTTATTTCTATTTTTCTACGTGTATGAAGGAGACAAAAGGCAGGTTGCCTGAAACGAGTGGCTCCTCCAGAGTCAAAAGATTGACAGAGACCCAAATTTAAGGGACATTGCTGTCTGCTGTCTGAAATAGGGTGGTCAGTATGGAAGTGAAGAAGTCCTTGCATGACAGTTTGGTAATCCCGACACTGACTTACGGAAGCGAAGCATGGACGTTGGTTGAGAGACTCAGACCAAGAGTGAGAGCAGTGGAAATGAATTACTTAAGGAGTGCGTGCGGAGTTACATGGAGGGATAGACAGACTAATGAGGAAGTAAGAAGGAGGTGTGGTGTGGAGGTAGATGTGCTGGAAAGTGTGAAAAGGAACAACTTGAGATGGTTCGGCCATATGGAACGCATGGAAAGCGAGAGAATGACTAAGAGGGTGTACGAGAGCGAGGTGGAGGGACAGAGGGGGAGAGGTAGACCGAATATGAGGTGGAAGAATGGAGTGAGGAACTACATGAATGAAGGCGGTGCTGGTTGGGGGGAGGGGCGTCGACTGACTGGGGACAGAGGTGCATGGGGGCGGTTCGTTCGTGGCCACCCCTTCGGGGATCACGGCGTCAGGCAATAGATAGATAGATAGATAGCTGTCTGTTGCCCCAGACAACTGAGTTTTGGTGAGGAAAAGTAAGCCAAGTTTGGTAGAAGTGAGATGGTGTTCTACAGAAAGGAAATGTTACAGAAATTGATAGAGCACTTTGAGGAGTCTATCAGGGGTCCATCTGGTGGAGGCATAGTAATATGAACAGAGAAGTCTATAGAACATAATAACAAATAAATATATTTTTCTTTAACCCAATCAATGCGGGGGATTTTCCGCTATATATTTTCCGCTATATCTTGATTGCTTAAACAAGTGCCTGAATGAAATTAAATGTGTACAGCAAAAAAACTAGAAGACAAGAGCTTTCAAATAACACCAGAACAAGCTCGCTAGCTTACGTGGATCAGCCGCAGCGTTGCTACAGGCATCATTAATATTGGCTAAAAATTACTATGTTCCGCTACATTATTATTTGTATGTGAGTGAAGGAGACAAAAGGCAGAACTGCTTGTGACGAGTGCCTCCCCCAGAGTTGAAAGAGTGACAGGGCCAAAATCAAGGGACGCTTGAGCCAAAATGCCTGGACACACCGAGTTTGAAGCAATTTAACCCTTTCAGATCCATGGGTTGCCGTTTAGTATTCAAAATAGAATGATCTCACTCTTATAATTACCTCTCCAAAATTAGTTTTCTGCCCACAACTCACTCGAAGACAACTACAGAGGTTGAAGTAATTAAACTAAAGGTTTCTAAACAGCCCTGATGGTCACAAAGGTTTAAAGAATGATAAGTATCCCTTGAGGACGCGATCACGTCCACACGTGCGTGAAAGGGTTAAGTCTTAGAATGAGGGAAAGACTGATTATGGGAGAGAGTTCTAGAGCTCCGCTGTTGAATAGAAGAAAGATTGAGAACACAAATTCACTCTTGGGTTGGAAAATTGCACAGAGTAGGGATGGGATTGTGTTGCAAGACGAGTGCTACATGCTCTACGAAGAGGGGGTGGTATACACTGAGAGAGCTCTGAGGAACACTGATTATTGTAATAGTGGTAGAATAGTGAGAGAGATGCAACATTGCGACAAAAAGAGAGAGACTGCAGATAATTGGAGTGGACGTAAGTTAATGAGACGGATGGCTTTCTTTTCTACTTTGTCTAGAAGTGCTGTGTGAGAAGATCCACCCCACACTTGTGAACAATACTCAATACATGGATGCTCAGTGCCCCTGTACAGAGCAAGAAGCTGCACAAGAGTAAAACAAAAACAGAGGCGGTGGAATCACACCCAGCTTCTGGGAGGCTGTTTTAGCAAGAGTGGTAATATGATTTTTCCAAGAGAGATCAGAAGAAAAAGAGACACCAAGAATATTAAGAGAAGATGAAGGATTAATTTGTATGTTGTTGAAGAGTATTCATAGTTTTCTGGAAAGGGGTGACAAGTAGAAAGATTGAGAAATGTCTCGAGAGACATGGCGGAAGAGCTTCAGTGCCGCAGCTAACCTGCTGCTGATCGGATGGGGGCCTGCTGCATTGCTGTTCAGTCACACTCGTCTCCACAGGCTTTAATGGGCTAATACTTCCAGGATATTTCCAGGACGTGTATGTATGTCAACCACAATGAAAGGGTTAAGCAAGCAAGGGATAGGGTGTATATTATTTGAGTTAATGATGACTAGGGATCTCATAAATCAGGAACAATAATGTTCCTATCTCAGAAAGATAGCTTTGCCAGGAGCCTCGGGCAGGGTAGGACTCTGGCTTCTCTTCTTCTGTCTTCTCTGCTCAAGGGTGGTAGTCAGATGCCTTAGCTTCTTTCTCTTATTTCCTGGCAAAGGAGGCAATATATCAGGCGTACAAATACACACTGATTCTTCAACAAGCGAGTATGCTGGTGTACTGTTTTGCGTAAGCAACACTGGTCGAGAACCCTGCATAAGCGATTCTTTAGAGTCCTGCATAAGTGACTCTTTGGGAATATTCTGTTTAAGCAATATTCCACAACTACCTTGTGTAAGCGATAATTCTACAGTCCTGAGTAAGCGCAGGTGCCTTATTCTGCATAAGCAACATGTGTGCTTCGGAAATTTTAGTCCTCGAACAAGCTGGTAGGATGCCAAACAACCTCTACTTCTTCGCCTCTACCCTTTTTCGGTTTCTCCTGCTGGGAGTTGACTTCCAGGGAAGAGGGGCCACAGGTACCCTAATGATGGGGCTGGACTTGTGCCCTTTATTCATGGGGCTGTTAGGCAAGAGGTTAAGTAGGGTAGCACAGGTGATGGTGATCCTCATTTTATGTTACTCTGGCTGGTAAGGGTCACTGTGCTATCCCGTTTGCTCTGGTATCGGATGGTAGGGGTGACTGCGGTGTGGTCCTTCTGCTTCTTCAGGGTGTCCGGTAGAGTTGTGACGAAAGGTAGTGTGTTCGGTAACGGTGTGATGAAAGACAGCGGTGTTTGGTAGTGCCGGAAGTGGTTGCCTGGTGGTGTTGGCCAGTGATGAGGTGGCAATGGTGATGCAGGAGATGCGGCCTGAAGTGGTAGAGTCTAGCATAACAATAATATTATTATAGTATAACATTGTGCTTAATATACTACTAGCCCTGGCTATTAATATACAGTATACTCCCTCCTCCCTCACTCAAAGTTGCTGGGCCAAAATTTTGAAATAGTCTCCCTCCTAGCATAAACAAAACTATCTCCGCACACTCCTTTAGGTCGCAGTTGAAAGGTTTTCTCCTGAATATCCAACATACTTATTAGCATGACTACAATGTAAATAATTTTAATAATAAATGTATAGATTTTCTTAAATTTAGTGTACCTGTATAAATTATATATTAAATGTAAAGAATAACCATTGCATTAATGGAATAACATTTCTGATTCTGATTCTGATTCTCCGAGTGGTTATAAGCTGCACACTGTACTCTGACCCCTCACAACTGAAGAGGACTCTAGAGAGAGTCGAAACTTTGTCGTGTTTTTTTTTTTTTTTTTTTTTTTTATTTCTGTCATGTGGCATTCACGGCACTTCGAATTTCTTTACCTTATGATTGGTTTACCTTTCTGTAATATTGCACTATAACCTCTCTCTCTCTCTCTCTCTATCTCTATCTCTATCTCTCTCTCTCTCTCTCTCTCTCTCTCTCTCTCTCTCTCTCTCTCTCTCTCTCTCTCTCTCTCTCTCTTTTAATATATCACATCATGACTTACATTTTCTGTAATATGATCTCCATTACTTTTTATTACTGCAACATCTTTGTGACATTGGTATTCTTTTATTTGCCTTTGTTTTGCTATTATACTATGCTATGACCATTTGTTTGTGTTCTATTGTTGTTGTTGTTGTTATTATTGGAAGTAGTAGTAGTAGTAGTAGTAGTAGTAGTAGTAGTAGTAGAGGTACTGGTAGTAGAATGTTATATATTAATTATTGTTTCACCTCATTCTTAAAACGCTTTAAATTACAAAATATTGATCATTATAATTCTGTGATATACTTGCCTCAAACATATTTCACTATATTTGTGTTTATTTGTAATTATGTATAACTCCATGACCCCTACCCCTTATCATAACACTCCACGATATTTTTGTTATGAACTCAACGGCTTAATTTATGGGGGTAGTGCATAGTTTTTGGTCTAGATATTTATTTAGTCATTTATTTTTTAGTTTCCTCGC
Source organism: Paralithodes platypus (assembly GCA_032716605.1). Lineage (NCBI taxonomy): Eukaryota > Metazoa > Arthropoda > Malacostraca > Decapoda > Lithodidae > Paralithodes > Paralithodes platypus. The sequence continues at coordinate 7,598,355 of CM064565.1, read as the reverse complement.
TAGACCTCCATCAAGCTTAGAAAAACACCCACTAGACCCCCTTTCAAGATAAATGTGTCCATTTTTCGTTAAAAAAAAATCCCGGCCGAAGGCCGGTTACTTCTAAAATTAGAGGCTCGCTCTGGCTCGCCAGGAAAAAATCGACACCTAAGGACATGAAGGGCTTAGTATTGATAAAACAAAATGAGGCGAAAGGTCTCAAAATCGCCAAACTAACGGAACGAACGTCTTTAGACCTCAAAACTAATATGCTAAACATGATGGAGAAGGGGGTCCAGAAAAAGCGAGTACTACCCCCTTAAGATATTATCAGAGAAGGGTGGCAATGCAGCCACATTCCTAAACGGTCACAACCAGAACGGCCACAGACCAAAACGGCCACAGTTCTAAATGTCCTAGGTTAGATTACAGACAGACAGAAAGTTTATTACAGTAGGTTAGATTACTATTAGGTTAGCTACAGTTTGGTTTGGATAGGTTTGATTAGGTTAGGTTACATTAGGTTAGGATACATTTAGTTAGATTTGGTGAAGTTAAGTTACATTAGCTTACGTTTTGTTAAGATACGTTACATTAACTTAGGGTTGGTTAAGTTAGTTTACAATAGTTCAAGTTTGGTTAAGTTAAATTATATTAGATTAGGTTTAGGTAGATATGGTTACACAAGCTTAGGTTAAACTACTGTAGGTTTAAGTAGGTTAGGATTGGATGTTTTTGTTTGTACTTTGTTCTGTGTGTATTCTTGTCTATTACGTTTAAGTTCATAAAACCCTTTCATCCAGTTGAACATGCAGTAGACCCCACCCTTATTAGAATTGCATAGAACAAAAAAATTACAATGTGTTACCCCAAGAAAGTATGTGTGACATCACTTAAATTAAATATCAATGGGGTGTAGTATCTAGGACAATGATAAAAGATGTGTCGAGATGATGTTATAGGAGGGAAATTAATTAATATCATCAACTTAATTTTTTACCACAAGAACGGAGTTGTCCAGGCATAATGGAGGTTATGTTCTATGATGGCTAGTATTTAAAACAGGGTGTATGTGTTGTGACGTCTACCAGCGTTGGCAGAATTGCCTCTCGTTGGCCACTAGCGTTCGCCAGGGACATCGAAATGGGCTACAGTTATCAGAGAATGTTGTTCTTTCTTTTCTAGTAATCGCATTGTCACAGACAGTCCAGTGGTGGTCTTTGTTTTCGTCTGTGACAACGGGTTATATTTTATATCAACAGTAGTGATAATAGTACCAGCGTGTGAATGAGAAAGACTTTCAGAGCGAGGAGGTAGTAAGTGTCTGTATGTACGGGTGCATTCCTGCCTCTCGCTCGCCATTGGACGGCGTGTCTGGCTGTGTCATATGGCGCCTGCTGTCTTGTGACGTCTCGGCCCGTGATTGGCCGACCATCGCGCCTTTGCGGTCTCCTGTGTAACTTACCTCCTCCATGAGGGTCCCCAGGAGCTGTCCTCGTCAGGACAGGCTTGGCGCGCGTGCTTCTAACATCCCTTTGCATACTCTCTCCCGATCACCACCTTTATCACTGTTTCTCTCACTCGATTCTCTCTTTCCATACTCTAACCTTTATTAACTGCACAACACTCCCCTTGGGTTCTGCATACGGTTTTCATAGCCGGCCCATTGTATTGCATGCGCCGTCCTCAGAGATATTTACATGTACTTAGAATAGGTTTGAGGGTTCTTAGTTAGTATAGGTTAAGAACTTGGTGTGTCTCCATTATTGATTTAGTGTTTCTGCTCTTTTATTTAATGCTAGACTGGGATAAGGTAACTGTAGTCGTTGTCTCCGATGTGTGTACGGTTTGCTTATACCTACACGACTTCGACTGGTCCTGTGGTAGCCTGGGTTGTCTTTTCGGTTGCGTCCTTTGCGAGTGCATCATTGTGTTGACTGAGGGTTTTGGCCTGTACCAGTTCCACACTTTGCTGCCTCTTTGCTTGTCTTTAGAGGGTCGCCAGGATAGAACCAGATACTTGTGATCTGGATCTATCGAGAGAGCCCCCTAGTCAATTAACGTAACTTAAAGGATGCAGTCTTAAGGACATCGCTAGGCTACGAGCCTGTCTTGCTCAACCCCAGTTCCTTACCTAGAGTATCCCAGCTAGACATTATTAATCGAGTAGACACTTGTTAGTATTTAATATAAGCTCTTTGATATGTGCGCATTATTATTCACAGCATTTATTAGTCTAGGTTGTTGCTGAGCCGCACAACCATAGCAGACTGCTTCGTTGATGAGGAAGTACTTCTTTTAGTGTCGAGCATTGCTACCGTTGCGCATTTATAGTATTCTCGTGTCAGTTAACATTATAATTATGTCCTATCTTTTAGTGTATTCGATTTACATGTGTGGTGTCCTGCCTCCTGCCTTCATAAAGTTCTAAATCAGTACGAGCATCTTATGAGCATCAGACTTTCTTCAGAAGTTTCCAGGTCTATGCTGTAGGACTATACTTCACTTTCTTTCAGATAGGAGTGAAGAGTTTATTGTTGTTTAGAGTAACTGTATTGAAGCATCTTTTTATTGTATTAAATCTTGCAGTGATTTAATTGATCTTTCCATAGATTCCTTTTTATGCATTTTAACGTAACTTGCATCTTGTTTGTTATCAGGCTATACCAGTGCAGGTTAGCCTGAAGTAGAGTACATTTATGCCCAGTTAAGGATACCCCGCTATCGCAGATTAACCCTGGAGGGTATAGGTGTTTTGTTCACCGGCATATAAGTTCGAGGGTTTGGATCTAGCGTACCGTTGTTGCATAGTGCCCTATTACTAGTCCAATCATTGAGTGCCCTTGTTTTATTCGTAGTCCCGGTCGTAACAGTGTTTGAATTATTCATTTTTCTTAGGGCCAATCAAGGGACTCCTAAAGCGAGAGAGTGGGGTGGCCCAGCCGAGGGCCGTGTGAAGGGCGATTGTTTTATCTGGATCTGCGGGTGTCGGTGGCTCCTTCTCTGGGCTGCTTTATAGACTGCAAGTGGTGATGGGGGGTCGATTTACTACAACTGGAAGTTGGCAGAGCTGCTTATGCCATTGCCGAGGTTCTCAAGCTCAACCCGAATGAGCTACTCAAGACGGGGGTTAGAGTACCGGTATCTCATAACCAAAAGGACGGATTATATTCACGTAGATGGCCGAGATACTTAGGCCTACCCGAATGAGTTACTCAAGACGGGGGTTAGAGTACCGGTATCTCATAACCAAAAGGACGGATTATATTCACATAGATGGCCGAGATACTTAGGCCTACCCGAATGAGTTACTCAAGACGGGGGTAAGGTGTTTGCAGCCAACAGCGTTGATGGAGCTAGTCACATCAGTGCCGGGTTTCCCAGGCTTAACCCGAATGAGCTACTTAAGACAGAGGTTATTGTTGTTGTTGTTCCCCAGGCTGCCTGGCCAAACAGCCCCAAGGCCCCGAGCAAGGCCAAGACCATAACCGAACGCCACCACAGAACCCACCCTGCCTAACACAATAAAGCCTGGGTGACCGAAGCCACTCCATGGCGGGGAGCTGAGGAGGGTGCAGAAACGCCCGGGAAACAAAAGCCCCACCCCGGGCCCTGCGCCCCTCAGCAATTATGAAGAGAAAGTTGAAGGGCAAAGGAAAAATGTGACGCTTTGGCTTCCAATCTACCAACCTCTAGGTTGGCAGATTGGGAGGTCAATCCACGAAAGAGACTTGAGATCTAGAAATTATATAAGTAAAAGGAACAGTCAGATTAAGCCATGGGTATGGCAGAGATCGCTCAGTTCTCACTCTGATAGACCAGCCCATCACCAATCAAGACAGAGGTTAGGGTACCTGGTAACCAGAGGGACAGAGCTTCTCGCGAAGGCAGTCAAGATTCTTAGACCTGAACCTCATGTTTTCAACCAGAAAGGGAGCTTAAGCGTTAAGCTTGTGAGCTGCTGTCGGAATTGATTCCAAAGAAGTCATCAAATTTTGATCATCTTCTGCTTTTCCGCTTGCTCCGGGCTAAAAGGTCATGTTACTGCCCCCTAGTCCACTGGTTGTTAGGCAAGTCTGGCCATGAGTTCCTGGGAAGTGATAAGATCAGAGGGAATGGGGCAGGTGGGCTGGCTCGGGGATTTCCCGGGGACCTGGGAAGAGTGGTTTGCTCCATTGCCCGTGTTTCCTTCTTCAGTTGGGGTGGAGGTAAGGACATAGAGGACATGGTTGAGTCCATCTCCATAGAGCCTGTACTTACGGTTATAATGTTAGGCACCTGAGCCTCCAGATTTGGCATAACAATTTCTTTGAAGATTGATACTTTAATAATATAGTCATCATCATCATCAAAAGAAGAAGAGGATAGAAAATTTAATGTATGGATATATTTATATAGGTTTGGCTTTTAGAGAATTGATTTCATGTAAGGAGGTTTGGCGATGAACCTGTCTATAGATAGATCGTGTTGCATAAGGATAATTTAGTCAATGGATTGTTATATTATTAACTAAATAGTTTTATTGAATGACAGTTTTATCAATGAATAGTTTACAGTTTATAGGCGTAGGGATGTGGCAACTCCACCGCCCGTCACTTTGTGGCGCAGATAGCCCCTGGAGGTTGGGACTGGGAATCCCACCTCCAGAATTGTTAGGAGGAGGCTGTAAACACCAGCCAAACAAGGCTGGTGGCTGCTAAGGACAGCTGGAACTCCTGTTTCATCACCTGGCCTCCCTAGCTGATCCTTTCTGTGCCTTATCAATATTGAGGGCAACCCCAGCCTGCCCTCAGAAACACCTTCTCCGAGGGTCAATACATTATACTACAAACACCTTACATACTACACTAGCTTTTTCCAAAAAATGACAAGATGACGAAATCTCAACCCGCCTCGGAGTCCCCAGGGAGAAAACCAGAAAAGCCCCCATCAGTCTGTCCCCTGAAAACACCTCGCCAAAATGCTCTGGACCACCACCTTCTACTCTTACTATTAATTTCTATAATATTCGTGGCCTTTCCTCTAATTTCCACTCTGTGGAACACCACCTCTCCTCTGCCAACCCTGTTCTTCACTTTCTCACTGAGACACAGTTGTCTGGAACTACTGACAGCAAACCCTTCTCTGTATCCTCCTACTATCTCTATCTTCAGTTTCGAGCCAAAGGTGGATGTTGCGTCTATTTATGCAACAATCTTGCTTTCTCTCGTGTTCCCAACTTAGATTCTTCTGAATTCTCAACTATCTGGCTATAGCTTTTTTGTTACTCGCAACTAAATATTTTTGCACTGTTTATCTCTTCCCTAATTCTACTGGCTATCCAAAATTCTTTGACTATTTAACTTCTAAAGTGGAACACATTCTATACATCTCTCCTTTCGCAGAAATCTCCATCTTAGGAGATTTCAATGTTCACCACCACCAATGGCTCTCCTCTGTTTCCACTGACAAACCTGGTGAACAAGCCTACATCTTTTCTATCTTAAACTACCTAGAGCAGTTAGTCCAGCAACCCACCCATATCCCGGATCGCTACGGAGATCAGCCCAACATTCTTGACTTATTTCTAACCTCTAACCCTTCTCCTTATACTGTAAATCTTTTCTCTCCTTTGGGCTCCTTCGACCATAAACTAATATCTGTCACCTGTCCTATCTCTCCGGTACAGCCACCCGATCCTCCTAACCAGCGGCGCTTGTGGCAATTTGGCGCTGCCGACTGGGAGACTCTTCGGCAGTACTTCTTTGATTTCCCATGGAATTACTTTTGCTTCCGTGGCCGGGGACCCTCGGAGAGTGCTGAACGCATTACTGAGGTAACCCTCTCAGGCATGGTAGCATACATTCTATTTTCTTACTCTCAGTCTAATGCAAAAAAATCTTGGTTTACTCACGCTTGTTCTACTGCTGTCCGCAACAAGGAGGAAGCATTCAATCGGTACCATCGCCTTAAAACTCCAGAATCTAATTTTTCCTATGTTTCTGCCTGGAATAAAGCCAAATCTGTTCTTCGATTTGCCAAACACTCTTTCATCAATAAAAAATGCACTGAATTATCCAACTCTATCTCTTCCCAAGCTTTCTGGCATCTAACCAAAAACCTCTCCAACAATTTTTCTTCCTCATCTTTCCCTCCCGTTTTCCACTCTGATGGCACAACCATAACTTCTTCCTCTGACAAACCTGAACATTTCGCTCAAACTATTGCTAGAAACTCTACTTTGGATGATTCCGGTGCTATTCCTCCCTTACCACCCCTCTCTCTTCTACTTATGCCTAATATCCTAATCTCTTATAAAGATGTACTTTCTACCCTTTCTGGGCTTAATACTTAGAAGGCGTACAGTCTGGACGGTGTTCCTCCTGTTGTACTAAAGAACTGTGCTTCTGTGCTGACTCCGAGTCCCTGCCTAGGCAAACTCTTTCATCTCTGTCTCTCCTCTAACATCTTCCGTTCTTGCTGGAAGTTTGCTCTCATTCAACCTGTCCCAAAGAAGGGTGACCGCTCTCAACCCTCCAACTATTGTCCAATCGCTCTCATCTCTTGTATCTCTAAAGTTTTTGAAACTATGCTTGCTTCCAAATTTCTTAAGCATTTCTCTTCTTATAATCTACTCTCAGATCGCCAGTATGGCTTCCTTAAGGGTCGCTCTACTGGTGATCTTCTTTCATATCTTACTAACTCTTGGTCATCCTCCTTTGGGGACTTCGGAGAGACCTTTTCTATTGCACTAGACATATCAAAGCCCTTCGATAGAGTCTGGCACAAATCTCTAATTTCTAAACTACCCTCCTTCGGTTCCTATCCCTTCATCTGTGCCTTTGTCTCTAATTTCCTTTCCGGCCATTCCATAGCTGTGGTTGTGGATGGCCATCGCTCACCTCCTCATCCTATCAACTCCGGTGTTCCTCAGGGCTCTGTCCTATCTCCCATTCTCTTTCTAATTTTCATAAATGATCTTCTCAACTGTACCTTCAGTCCCATCCATTCATACGCAGACTCTTCCTTACACTACTATTTAGTTTTCCAGAATGCCCCAGCCAGCAATCCCTCAAAAACAACATAATGAAGCCATATAACACTAGCTTATCTTCTGATCTAACTACCATTTCCAATTGGGGCAGAGAAAACCTTGCTGCCTTTAATGCTTCCAAAACCCAATTTCTCCATCTTACTACCCGTCGGGAACTCCTAGAGGACTATCCCTTATACTTCAACAATACAAAAATCAACCCTTCATCTTCTCTCAATATTCCCGGTGTCTCTTTCTCTTCTGCTCTCTCTTGGAAGGACCATATTACCAGTCTTGCTAAGGCAGCCTCCCAGAAGCTGGGTGTGCTCAATCGCCTCAAGGGGTTCTTTACCCCTGCACAGCTATTGGCTCTTTACAGGGGCACAGTGCGCCCTTGTATTTAGTATTGTTTTCATGTGTGGGAGGATCCTTACACACCGCACTCCTAGACAAAATAGAAAGGAAAGCCTTTTGTATCATTAACTCCCATCTACTCACCAACTCTCTGCAACCTCTCTCTTCGCCGCAATGTTGCATCTCTCTCGCTATTCTATCGCTACTACAATAATCAGTGTTCCTCAAAGCTCTCCCAGTGTATACCACCTCCTCTACTTAGGGTACGTACTACCTGTCTTGCAATACAATCTCACCCCTACTCTGTGCAACTCTCCAACCCAAGAGTGAAACGATACTCCCAATCCTTCTTCTATTCAAAAGCTGAGCTCTGGAACTGTCTCCCAGAATCACTTTTTCCCTCTTCCTATGACATAAATTGCTTCAAATTCTGTGTGTCCAGGCATTTTGGCTCGAACGTCCCTTTATTTTGGCCCTGTCACTCTTTCAACTCTGGGGGAGGCACTCGCTACAGGCAGTTTTGCCTTTTGTCTCCCTCACTCACATAGAATCTATCTATCTATCTATCTATTGCCTGACGCCGTGATCCCCGAAGGGGTGGCCATGAACGAACCGCCCCATGCACCTCTGTCCCCAGTCAGTCGATGCCCCTCCTCCCAACCAGCACTGTCTTCATTCATATACTTCTTCACTCCATCCTTCCACCTCTCCTTCGGTTTACCTCTCCCTCTCTGTCCTTCCACCTCGCTCTCGTACACCCTCTTAGTCATTCTCTCGCTTCCCATACGTTCCATATGGCCGAGCCATCTCAAGTTGTTCCTTTTCACACTTTCCAGCACATCTACCTCCACACCACACCTCCTTCTTACTTCCTCATTCGTCTGTCTATCCCTCCATGTAACTCCGCACGCACTTCTCAAGTAACTCATTTCCATCGCTCTCACTCTTGGTCTGAGTCTCTTCCCGAACGTCCATGCTTCGCTTCCGTAAGTTAGTGTCGGGATTACCACACTGTCATGCAATGACTTCTTCACTTCCATATTGACCACTCTATCTTGTTACTGCTTTCAACGTTCCTACAACCCTCTTCCCCTGTTGCACCCTCTCCCGCACTTCTTCATCCATAGTCCCATCTTTACTCAACACACTGCCCAGATACTTAAAAGAGCTGACGATCTCCATAGCCTGACTGTTCAACTTCACCTCACACTCTGTGACTTCACCCCTTTTGAAGGCCATAACCTTGCTTTTCCCCGCATTTACCTTCAGATTCCGTTTTTCGCACACTGTTTTAACTCATTTACCAGACCCTGCAACTCCTATTCATTATCGCTCATCAGAACTGTATCATCTGCAAACAGCAGTATAGGCAGCTTCCACTCATTTCCCTCCCTTTTCAGCGATACACCAACATCCACTACTCTTCCTAGTATTTCTTTCATGACTCCATCCATATATACAGTAAACAACCACGGGGACATCACACACCCCTGTTTCAACCCAACACTCAGGTCAAAGAACTCGCTCTGCTCATTCTCCACACGTACTGCCGCCTTTGCACCCTCATACATACTCTTCACTGCTTTCAGCAACTTGCCATCTACTCCGTATATTCTAAGTACTTTTCACATGCCTCCTCTATCCACTCTGCCATAGGCCTTCTCCAAGTCCATAAAAGCAACATACACCTTTTGTTGCTTCTCCAGATATTTCTCCTCAACACAATTCAGGGTAAAAATCTGATCTACACATCCTCTTCCCTTCCTAAAACCTCCCTGCTCGTCGCCTATCCATTTCTCCGTTCTCGCTCTCACTCTCTCAATCACTACCCTACTGTACACCTTCCCTACGACGCTTAAAAGACATATTCCTCGGTGGTTACCACACACTCCTCTTTCCCCTTTGCCCTTATATAGGGGGACTATTATGCCAGTCTTCCAGTCATTGGGTGCATTCCCCTTCTCCCATGCTAGTTTGCACATTTTCCATACCCATTCGATCACTATCTCACCACCATACCTCAACATTTCCCCACACACTCCATCTGTTCCTGGTGCTTTCCCCAACTTCACTCTTTTCACAGCTTCCCACACTTCTGATCTCCTGATCCCCACCTCCTCCTCCACTACTTCTCCTCTTCTCCCTCCCATACCATATCCAACTATGTTTGCTGGCTCTTCATTCCTTACATTTAGCAACTCATTGAAGTACTCCCTCCATCTTTCGACTCTCTCTTGCTTCTCGGCTAGCATTCTCCCATTCTTATCTTTCACACCCTTACTGTTTCCCTTGCTACCTTCCCTAACTTTCTTGACTTCTTTCCAGAACAGTTTCTTACACTCCCTCCATTTTACACTCAGATTCCTTCCAAATTCCTCATCTACTCTTCTCTTACTTTCCTTCACTACTCTTCACCACTCTCTTTCTCTCCACGTACCTCGCTCGTTTCTGCCTCTCCAAATCTTCATTCCCTCTACTACCTAACCACTCTCTATACGCTTTCTTCTTGTCTTCCACAGCTATTTTTACCTCTTCTGTCCACCATGCTGTACCTTTCACTCCCTTCTCTCTTTTCCTCACTCCACACACCTCCTCACATGCTGCACAGATCTCTTCCTTAAACACCTTGCTTATCTCCTCCACTTCCTCCATATCTTCCAGGTCGAACCCACCTAGTCGTCTTTCTACTGCTCTCCTGTACTCTTCCCTGATTTCCTCCTTCTGTAGCCTCTCCACCCTCCTCACCATTCAACCTTCCTCTCCAATCCCTCCAGCTATCCTCACCCACTTCTTTTGTATCCTAACCTTAGCTACTACTACATAATGATCAGACAGACCCCCTCCAATACCCCTATACACCCTAGCATCCATCACAGATTTCTTCATTCTTTCATCCACACATATATAATCAATCAGTGCCTTTCGTTCCACCACTGTCTTATCCTTCATCGTCCACACCACTTTCCATGTGTACCTGTGTATCATTCTGTGTCGGAAGAAGGTGTTGGCTATCCACAACCTCCTCCCGACACATACGTCCACAAGTGCACAAGTGCACTACCATTCCCATTCACCTCTGATGGTACCCCCCACCCTCCCACCACTCCATCAACTTTCTTATCACCCACCTTACCATTCATATCCCCAATCAGAAATATTCTTTCGTTCTTGTCAAACTTATCCAGGCAAGCCTCCATATTCACCCAGAACTCCTCTTTCTCTCTTACAAGTTTATCCTCTGTCGGAGCATACACACACACAATCACCCACATTTGTATTCCTACTTTCATTCTCACCCACACAATCCTTGAACCCACAGACCCATATTCTCTTACACACTCCTTCCATTTGTTACTTACAAACAAACACGCACCTTCTCTCACTGCTCCCTCACTCACTCCAGCACACACACCCATTCCACACTCCCACTCTCTCACATCTGTACTCTTCCATTTGGTCTCCGTCATTCCACATACATCCAGCCTGGCATTCACTAACACTTCCAGTACCTCTCTCTCTTTTGTGCCATCATTCATGCCACTCACGTTCCATGTACCTATTCTCAGAATGTCCGTAAGCTTGTCCATAGTCAGTAGAATACAAATAAAAAAAGACATACAGGTAGTTAAGATAGATAAATATAAATTGATACAGAGACTGACTGATTGATCCAGTTGATATTGTAGCTCTACCGTTGCAGATAAATAGGTAGTTAACCCATTGAGTATCATGACGTGCTTTAGCAGTATATTCTGGCTATCATTAGACGATTCTATTCAGCTTCAGAACTTGCGGGAGCGATATAGTTCATTGAGATAGTATTTACTCCATGCATTCCGATATATCCGACCTAAATTTCATAAAATCGTCTCAAAAGTAGCCAGAATAAACTCTCAAAACGTATCATGGGCCTTCACAAAGAGACAATTTGATCACATAGAAGGATGGACAAAGGTAGAATTTACAACTGCAGTATCTATATATAAATCAATCAGTCAATAATGTATCTCTATAAATACCGACATGCAGTATTTATATGGGTAGATACTGCATGCCGGTATTCATACAGATACATGATTGACTGATTGATTTATATATAGATACTGCAGTTGTAAATTCTACCTGTGGTTGTGGATGGCCATCGCTCACTTCCTCATCCTATCAACTCCGGTGTTCCTCAGGGCTCTGTCCTATCTCCCATTCTCTTTCTAATTTTCATAAATTATCTTCTCAACTGTACCTTCAGTCCCATCCATTCATACGCAGACTCTTCCTTACACTACTATTTAGTTTTCCAGAATGCCCCAGCCAGCAATCCCTCAAAAACAACATAATGAAGCCATATAACACTAGCTTATCTTCTGATCTAACTACCATTTCCAATTGGGGCAGAGAAAACCTTGCTGCCTTTAATGCTTCCAAAACCCAATTTCTCCATCTTACTACCCGTCAGCAACTCCCAGAGGACTATCCCTTATACTTCAACAATACAAAAATCAACCCTTCATCTTCTCTCAATATTCCCGGTGTCTCTTTCTCTTCTGCTCTCTCTTGGAAGGACCATATTACCAGTCTTGCTAAGGCAGCCTCCCAGAAGCTGGGTGTGCTCAATCGCCTCAAGGGATTCTTTACCCCTGCACAGCTATTGGCTCTTTACAGGGGCACAGTGCGCCCTTGTATTTAGTATTGTTCTCATGTGTGGGAGGATCCTTACACACCGCATGCCTAGACAAAATAGAAAGGAAAGCCTTTTGTATCATTAACTCCCATCTACTCACCAACTCTCTGCAACCTCTCTCTCTTCGCCGCAATGTTGCATCTCTCTCGCTATTCTATCGCTACTACAATAATCAGTGTTCCTCAAAGCTCTCCCAGTGTATACCACCTCCTCTACTTAGGGTACGTACTACCCGTCTTGCAATACAATCTCACCCCTACTCTGTGCAACTCTCCAACCCAAGAGTGAAACGATACTCCCAATCCTTCTTCTATTCAAAACCTGAGCTCTGGAACGGTCTCCCAGAATCACTTTTTCCCTCTTCCTATGACGTAAATTGCTTCAAATTCTGTGTGTCCCGGCATTTTGGCTCGAACGTCCCTTTATTTTGGCCCTGTCACTCTTTCAACTCTGGGGGAGGCACTCGCTACAGGCAGTTTTGCCTTTTGTCTCCCTCACTCACATAGAATCTATCTATCTATCTATCTATTGCCTGACGCCGTGATCCCCAAAGGGGTGGCCATGAACGAACCGCCCCATGCACCTCTGTCCCCAGTCAGTCGATGCCCCTCCTCCCAACCAGCACTGCCTTCATTCATATACTTCTTCACTCCATCCTTCCACCTCTCCTTCGGTTTACCTCTCCCTCTCTGTCCTTCCACCTCGCTCTCGTACACCCTCTTAGTCATTCTCTCGCTTCCCATACGTTCCATATGGCCGAGCCATCTCAAGTTGTTCCTTTTCACACTTTCCAGCACATCTACCTCCACACCACACCTCCTTCTTACTTCCTCATTCGTCTGTCTATCCCTCCATGTAACTCCGCACGCACTTCTCAAGTAACTCATTTCCATCGCTCTCACTCTTGGTCTGAGTCTCTTCCCGAACGTCCATGCTTCGCTTCCGTAAGTTAGTGTCGGGATTACCACACTGTCATGCAATGACTTCTTCACTTCCATATTGACCACTCTATATCTTGTTACTGCTTTCAACGTTCCTACAACCCTCTTCCCCTGTTGCACCCTCTCCCGCACTTCTTCATCCATAGTCCCATCTTTACTCAACACACTGCCCAGATACTTAAAAGAGCTGACGATCTCCATAGCCTGACTGTTCAACTTCACCTCACACTCTGTGACTTCACCCCTTTTGAAGGCCATAACCTTGCTTTTCCCCGCATTTACCTTCAGATTCCGTTTTTCGCACACTGTTTTAACTCATTTACCAGACCCTGCAACTCCTATTCATTATCGCTCATCAGAACTGTATCATCTGCAAACAGCAGTATAGGCAGCTTCCACTCATTTCCCTCCCTTTTCAGCGATACACCAACATCCACTACTCTTCCTAGTATTTCTTTCATGACTCCATCCATATATACAGTAAACAACCACGGGGACATCACACACCCCTGTTTCAACCCAACACTCAGGTCAAAGAACTCGCTCTGCTCATTCTCCACATGTACTGCCGCCTTTGCACCCTCATACATACTCTTCACTGCTTTCAGCAACTTGCCATCTACTCCGTATATTCTAAGTACTTTTCACATGCCTCCTCTATCCACTCTGCCATAGGCCTTCTCCAAGTCCATAAAAGCAACATACACCTTTTGTTGCTTCTCCAGATATTTCTCCACAACACAATTCAGGGTAAAAATCTGATCTACACATCCTCTTCCCTTCCTAAAACCTCCCTGCTCGTCGCCTATCCATTTCTCCGTTCTCGCTCTCACTCTCTCAATCACTACCCTACTGTACACCTTCCCTACGACGCTTAAAAGACATATTCCTCGGTGGTTACCACACACTCCTCTTTCCCCTTTGCCCTTATATAGGGGGACTATTATGCCAGTCTTCCAGTCATTGGGTGCATTCCCCTTCTCCCATGCTAGTTTGCACATTTTCCATACCCATTCGATCACTATCTCACCACCATACCTCAACATTTCCCCACACACTCCATCTGTTCCTGGTGCTTTCCCCAACTTCACTCTTTTCACAGCTTCCCACACTTCTGATCTCCTGATCCCCACCTCCTCCTCCACTACTTCTCCTCTTCTCCCTCCCATACCATATCCAACTATGTTTGCTGGCTCTTCATTCCTTACATTTAGCAACTCATTGAAGTACTCCCTCCATCTTTCGACTCTCTCTTGCTTCTCGGCTAGCATTCTCCCATTCTTATCTTTCACACCCTTACTGTTTCCCTTGCTACCTTCCCTAACTTTCTTGACTTCTTTCCAGAACAGTTTCTTACACTCCCTCCATTTTACACTCAGATTCCTTCCAAATTCCTCATCTACTCTTCTCTTACTTTCCTTCACTACTCTCTTCACCACTCTCTTTCTCTCCACGTACCTCGCTCGTTTCTGCCTCTCCAAATCTTCATTCCCTCTACTACCTAACCACTCTCTATACGCTTTCTTCTTGTCTTCCACAGCTATTTTTACCTCTTCTGTCCACCATGCTGTACCTTTCACTCCCCTCTCTCTTCTCCTCACTCCACACACCTCCTCACATGCTGCACAGATCTCTTCCTTAAACACCTTGCTTATCTCCTCCACTTCCTCCATATCTTCCAGGTCGAACCCACCTAGTCGTCTTTCTACTGCTCTCCTGTACTCTTCCCTGATTTCCTCCTTCTGTAGCCTCTCCACCCTCCTCACCATTCAACCTTCCTCTCCAATCCCTCCAGCTATCCTCACCCACTTCTTTTGTATCCTAACCTTAGCTACTACTACATAATGATCAGACATACCCCCTCCAATACCCCTATACACCCTAGCATCCATCACAGATTTCTTCATTCTTTCATCCACACATATATAATCAATCAGTGCCTTTCGTTCCACCACTGTCTTATCCTATATCGTCCACACCACTTTCCATGTGTACCTGTGTATCATTCTGTGTCGGAAGAAGGTGTTGGCTATCCACAACCTCCTCCCGACACATACGTCCACAAGTGCACAAGTGCACTACCATTCCCATTCACCTCTGACGGTACCCCCCACCCTCCCACCACTCCATCAACTTTCTTATCACCCACCTTACCATTCATATCCCCAATCAGAAATATTCTTTCGTTCTTGTCAAACTTATCCAGGCAAGCCTCCACATTCACCCAGAACTCCTCTTTCTCTCTTACAAGTTTATCCTCTGTCGGAGCATACACACACAATCACCCACGTTTGTATTCCTACTTTCATTCTCACCCACACAATCCTTGAACCCACAGACCCATATTCTCTTACACACTCCTTCCATTTGTTACTTACAAACAAACACGCACCTTCTCTCACTGCTCCCTCACTCACTCCAGCACACACACCCATTCCACACTCCCACTCTCTCACATCTGTACCCTTCCATTTGGTCTCCGTCATTCCACATACATCCAGCCTGGCATTCACTAACACTTCCAGTACCTCTCTCTCTTTTGTGCCATCATTCATGCCACTCACGTTCCATGTACCTATTCTCAGAATGTCCGTAAGCTTGTCCATAGTCAGTAGAATACAAATAAAAAAAGACATACAGGTAGTTAAGATAGATAAATATAAATTGATACAGAGACTGACTGATTGATCCAGTTGATATTGTAGCTCTACCGTTGCAGATAAATAGGTAGTTAACCCATTGAGTATCATGACGTGCTTTAGCAGTATATTCTGGCTATCATTAGACGATTCTATTCAGCTTCAGAACTTGCGGGAGCGATATAGTTCATCGAGATAGTATTTACTCCTTGCATTCCGATATATCCGACCTAAATTTCATAAAATCGTCTCAAAAGTAGCCAGAATAAACTCTCAAAACGTATCATGGGCCTTCACAAAGAGACAATTTGATCACATAGAAGGATGGACAAAGGTAGAATTTACAACTGCAGTATCTATATATAAATCAATCGGTCAATAATTTATCTCTATAAATAGCGGCATGCAGTATTTATATGGGTAGATACTGCATGCCGGTATTCATACAGATACATGATTGACTGATTGATTTATATATAGATACTGCAGTTGTAAATTCTACCTTTGTCCATCCTTCTACGTGATCTAATTGTCTCTTTGTGAAGACCAGACCAGCTTTGTTTACTTTGTGAGAGTACAGTACAGCCAGGGTACAGTCTTCACCCAGGTGTTAGTGTGTGTGAGAGAGAGAGAGAGAGAGAGAGGTGGGAGGAGAGAAAGAGGGAGGGGGCTGACATAGAGAGAGATGGGGGGGGGGAAGAGAGAAAGAGAGAGGGGGCTAGAATTATAGTGTGCAAGTGGTACTGACAGAAAAATAGCAGTTAAAGGTAATGTTAAATACTATTTTTGGAAAATAAATAAATTCTGTTATTTTTATTGTTTTAAAATGATGATTAACATATGGTTGATAAATTGCTAAATTAGGTTCACTTGCTTATACCTAATATTATCATTCTTCCAGAGATGTACTTTCTGCCCTTTTTGGGCTTAACAACTGCAATTGGTCTTGAGATATTGATTGTACAATTGAACAGCAACTACGCAATTATAACGAGCAAAATATGTAACCAGAATATCTCCGTATTAGCCCCCTCCCCCACATACTGTATTATATAAACACAACCTGTAATTGTGTTCTCAATAACTCTCAGTATTTTGCCATATGTCCATCTTGGATCCTAAGCCACTACGAACATTTCGTATCGAAAATGTTGAGTTAAAATAAATTGTCATTAATAGGATGCAGAGAGCAGTAATTTCCTATTTGTCAATTAAGTGTTGATAAGTCAGCTACAAAGGGATTACATTTTCCGCCAGGTGAAAAGAAACTAGACAAGTGTGAGATAGTGTTAAGGGAGCCCACCTCGCTTTTTTTCTCTTTCTCTCCCTCTCTCTTTGCCTTCTATCCATTCGGCCCCATTCAGCCTACTGTATTAAGACGTTATCCCCCATCCAGGTTCAAATCTTTTCCTGGCGAGCGGTAGCGAGCCAGCATATATATATATTTTTTTTTACAGCAAGCTAAAGTTTTTTGTTTTTTTTTAAAGACCTCCGTCTACGTATTGTGAAAAACCGGTTATCCTCCGGCAAATTGTGGGGTTGAGTGAGTGAAGGGGGGGACAGTGAATGAAGGAGGATACATGTTTTTCATAATACGTGTTGCTAGCCCCAAACGCGCGAGCAACTGTGGCATTCAACCATCCGACACATCCCCTTTTATTTATGTGCATCACACATGTTACATACAAATAAAGTTTATGTTTTTTTTTACCCTACTGTGGAAAGACTACGGATACACCACTCCTGCCCGATACACCACTCCTGCCCGGGCCTCACACAGTGGCATGACCCAGTCCTGTCGAACTGAGCTCATGACGCTGGTGGCATTGCCCCGGAGGATAGCCATCCCTAGTCTTTGCTTGAGCCAGAGGGTTTCCCGGGGTTCTCCTGAAACTTCTCTGATTTTACGGCCTATTTCATTCACCATCTTAAGGGTGGTAGGGCCGAAGACTCCTGAAGTTTCGAATGCCAGGGGCTCGAACTGATGATTTCTGGCGATGGCTTGATATTTTTCTCGCTTTTTATTTTCTGCTATCCGGGCGGCTTCACCTGCTTCGTCGGCGTTTCTGGCGATGTTGGTTGTGGAGAAAGTGTCAACACATGTGGCATCCCACACGAGGCACCGGCCATTCTTGTAAGGGAAAGTGGTCATCCAATCTGGCTGTTTGCCGTCTTCTCTGTGAAGTCCATGTGGTTCGAGGATTGATGCACGGTTAGCACTCTGCAGGGCCCGTTTTATGACATCATTTAGTGCAGAGTGTCTTGGCAGGCGGCCTGCGTTGTAATTACATGACAAGGCATTGTGACCTTGAGCATCCATCCCCCCACCACACTTGGAAGCGTGTGGGTGACAAACTGCCGCACCCACTCTGAGCGCGATGGCAACCCGGAGCGCTTCAGCATCCAAGTGAGTTCCAAGAGGTGGGATGGGGATGGCGTGTAACCACAAGCCACTCTCCGAACGGGCGGCTGCCTGGAGGCGTGCTTTTGCAACCTGGTCTGCATTGGTTAGGAGATTTTCTTGAGTTTTCTTCGCCAAGATGGTATCCCACGCTTTCTGCTTGCTCCTGGAGGTACCCTGAGGCTCCTCCTCTACTCCTGTACTTCCCTTCCAGGTGTTAATCGCTGCTGTTACGTCCCCATTAAGTGTCATTCCGGGTTGAGAAGAAAGGATGGACACTACAAGGTCGTTGGTCGCGATGAGGGAAGAGATAAAGGCTGGGGAGGCAATATCCGAGGCTCTCCGTATGCCCAGGCACCCGAGGCGGACAGGAAGGGTGGCTTGTGTCCAGGTCCGTTCTTTAAATTCCACGTTGGTGATGCTGGTCACTGCTTCTCGGATTATGCTGTCTAATTCTTGGAGGCCACCATTGTTCGTGTAAGTCATCGATGTGCGCAAGAGGTATTGGAGTTTTGGGATGGAGAAACAGTTCTTGAGCAGGGCCAGAGCTGAGTGGGCATCGATGTGTATCAGGCGACTCACGAGACGTTGAAGCTCCTCCTTTTTAACTTGAAGTGCTGGTGGGATTGCTGCCAGAGTTAGTGGGGAACCTAATAGGGTTTGCTGGTGCTCCTGAAGGATCTTTACATCTGGCAATATGCCTCGGATCAGGGCCTGAGTCTCTTCTCCTTGTTCACGTGTGTGGTTGAGGAGGACAAGTTCACATTTGGTGTCATTTATCACTAGCCCAGCCTGGCCGAGGTCAGTTACGATGTTATTTAGGTCGGTTAGAACGTTCTCTACTGACCCACCCAAGGTTGCATCGTCCAGGTACCATACATTCAGTTCTGACCTTACTTTGTTAGCTGCTGCATCCACCCCTATTGAGAAAAGAGCAGGACCACCTGGATCTCCCTGCTGTAACCCGGTCGCTGATGGGATTACCGTCTCGCCAAAAATCAGGATTGAAGGTTTGGAATAAGCCTGCCAAAGTAGGGGGTATAGAGTGGGGATGTGTTCTTGAGCTGCACGGAGGAAGACATCCCTGCGAATGCTGTTGAATGCGTTCCGCATGTCAATCTTTAGAAGCACTCGTTTTTCTTGGGCTTGGCTGAGGTAGGTGCGGGTTGCGTGTACAGCAGCTTCACACCCCCTGGAGTTCCGAAACCTAGTTGAACTGGTCTTAAGTGTTGACCTAGGCCATTCGAGAGTGGTTTCAAACCCACCTTTGTGGCAAGGCGGCGGAAGGTGTTCCCTACTGCTATTGGGCGCACACCGCCATCTTTTTTTGCCAGTGCACAGAGTGATGCCCAAAAAAATAGGGGTGTGGCACAGTCGGGTACTTCCCCTCTTAACCATGTTGATGAATTTGGTGAGGGTTTCCAAGAGTGCCTCCCCAGCAGCTCCTGATCCCTGACCCAAGAGGCCTTTGAGGTGGGCGGGTCGGATACCATCTGGGCCCGCGGCTGAGCCTGCTGGGAATGAAGTCACTGCGGCAACCACCTGCTCCTTCGTGACAACTAAAGGTTGGCGCATCTGGTCATTTGGGGCAGGGGGGAGGTTTAGGTTCCTAGGTGTAGGTGGGTGCTTTTCTTGTAGGGCTTCAACAACTTCGGTGCCTTGACCAGCAAAACCTTCTGAAGAGGACAACAGTCTGACGGCCCCTTTGATGTCACTATCCGCCAGCTTCGCCGCGACCCTCTTACGTAGCTGTTCAGCCTCTTCCTCTTCCTTGTCCTGTTGCTTCTGGGCCCTGTTTGGTTGCTGTTCGGGGGGTTCCACCAGTTTGTTTCCCTCCAAGCTAAAGTTGTACATTTTTCGATAGAAAAATTTCTCCGGCGAAGCCGGATTTCTCCATACAATGCTGGCTCGCTTTCGCTCGTCAGGAAGAAATCGTCACCTGGATGGGGATAAACGTCTTAAAACAGTTGGCTGAATGGGGCCGAATGGATACAAGCCAGGTAAAGATAGAGAAGGAGAGAAAGATAAACAAAAGCAGGTGACCCCCCTTAAGTGGAACCATGAGGGCGTTATTCAGAGCACAAATCTGCAAACAGGCTGTATTGGCCTGACATATGGCTATAATCCAAAACAGTCCCAGCCAGAACGGCTAAACTAATCTAACCGGACCTAGCCGTACTTAAAGGGGGGTCACCTGCCTTTTTCTCTCCTTTTCTCTCTTTCTTTGGCTTCTATCCATTCGGCCCCATTCAGCCAACTGTTTTAAGACATTTACCCTCATCCAGTTGTCAATATTTTCCTGGCGAGCATTCAAACGGTACCGGCGCCTAAAAACTCAAGAGTCTCATTCTTCCTACGTTTCTGACCAAGCCAAATCTGTTCTTCGACTTGCCAAGCACTCTTTCATCAATAATAAATGCACTGAACTATCCAACTCTAGCTCTTCCCAAGCTTTCTGGCATCTAGCCAAAAACCTCTGGAACAATTTCTCTTCCTCGTCTTTCCCTCCCCTCTTTCACTCTGATGGCACAACCATCACTTCTTCCTCTGACAAAGCTGAACTTTTTGCTCAAACTTTTGCTATAAACTCCACTTTGGATGATTCCGGTGTTCTTCCTCCCTCTGAACCCCCCTCTCTCCTACTTATGCCTAATATCCTAATATCTTCTAAAGATGTACTTTCTACCCTCTCTGGGCTTAATACTAAGAAAGCGTACGGTCCGGACGGTGTTCCTCCTGTTGTACTTCAAAACTGTGCTTCCGTGCTGACTCCCCGCCTAGGCAAACTCTTTCGTCTCTGTCTCTCCTCTAACGTCTTCCCTTCTTGCTGGAAGTTTGCTCTCATTCAACCTGTCCCAAAGAAGAGTGACCGCTCTCAACCCTCCAACTATCATCCAATTGCTCTTATCTCTTGTATCTCTACAGTTTTTGAAACTATTCTTACATCCAAATTTCTTAAGCATTTCTCTTCTCATAATCTACTCTCAGATCACCAGTATGGCTTCCTTAAAGGTCGCTCTACTGGTGAACTTCTTTCATATATTACTAACTCTTGGTCATCCTCCTTTCGGGACTTCGGTGAGACCTTTTCTATTGCACTAGACATATCGAAGGCCTTCGATAGAGTCTGAAACAAATCTTTTATTTCTAAACTACCCTCCTTCGGTTTCTATCCCTCCATCTGTGCCTTTGTCTCTAATTTCCTTTCCGGCCATTCCATAGCTGCGGTTGTGGACGGTCATCGCTCACCTCCTCATCCTATCAACTCCGGTGTTGCTCAGGGCTCTGTCCTATCTCCCATTCTCTTTCAAATTGTCATAAATGATCTTCTCAACTGTACCTCCAGGCCCATCCATTCATGCGCAGCAGACGACTCAACCTTACACTACTCAATTAGTTTTCCTGAACGCCCCAGCCAGCAATCCCTCAAAGACAAATGTAATGAAGCCATACAACACTTATCTTCTGATCTAACTACTATTTCAAATTAGGGCAGAGAAAACCTTGTTACCTTTAATGCTTCCAAAACTCAATTTCTTCATCTTACTACCCCTTCGGAACTTCCATTACAATTCAACAATACAAAAATAAATTCTTTATCTTCTCTCAATATTCTCCTTTTCCTCTGCTCTCACATGGAAGGACCATATTACCAATCTTGCTAGGGCAGCCTCCAAGAAGCTGGGTGTGCTCAACCGCCTCAATGGGTTTTTTTTACCCCTTCGCAGCTTCTTGCTCTGTACAGGGGCACAGTGCGTCCCTGTATTGAGTATTGTTCACATGTGTGGGGAGGATCCTCTCACACCGCACTCCTAGACAAAGTAGAAAGGAAAGCCTTTCATATCATTAACTCCCGCCCTCTCACCAACTGTCTGCAATCTCTCTCTCTTCGCCGCAATGTTGCATATCTCTCTCTATTCTATCGTTACTACAATAATCAGTGTTCCTCCGAGCTTTCCCAGTGTAAACCACCTCCTCTACATAGGGTACGTAGTACCCGTCTTGCAAGACACTCCCATCCCTACTCTGTGCAACTCTCCAACCCAAGAGTGAAACGCTATTCTCAGTCTTTCTTCTGTTCAACTGCTGAGCTCTGGAACTCTCTCCCAGAATCGGTCTTTCCCTCTTCATATGACCTAAATTGCTTCAAACTCAGTGTGTCCGGGCGTTTTGACTCGAACGTCCCTTGATTTTGGCCCTGTCTCTCTTTCAACTCTGGGGGAGGCACTCTCTACAGGCAGTTCTGCCTTTTGTCTCCCTCACTCACATAGAAAAACAAAAACAAATCTCAAAACCACTTCATTATCTCCTGCCAACAGCTCATCTAACACAAATAAATTCAGGGACGCTGACGAACACAAATGAAATATAGTAAAGTTGTCTGATCATTATAAATTAGGTGTAAATATTTGTGTGTGTGTGAGAGAGGGAGAGATGGGGGGGGGGGGTTTGTTGCTGAGTGGGCTTTAGGAGCGATATTACTTCAACTTGTAAAATCCCTGACTGTAAACACAATCTTCCAACAAACAACTTCCCCCGAACTCGGACATGAGTCCAAATAGATATAATGAGAGTTAACTTCAAGTGTTGATTTGAGCCTCCTTGCTTCCATTGTGTCCTACTTGTGGCCATTCTGCAGGTTGCATTCTTCCCTCATCGCGGCCACTTAGTAACGTCGCCCCTTTACTCCGTCCATTCTAGGTCCATTCACCCACAGGTCCCCATGTTCGGAGTTCTAGGTACAGACTAAACACACATAACAAAGCCACTCCAACAGCTTCCTCTCTCTCTAACACCCCTTCTCCCCTCTCTACACTCTTCAGAAAAATTGGAAAAATAGAATGTAGATACGAGGTGCCGTTGTAAAGGCTTATCCCTCAATACCTTCATCTGATCTGATCTGGTACTGTGCGGCAGGGTGTCAAACCGGAGATTTTTTTTTTGAAAACTTGAATGAATATGAGAAGAAATACTAGACAATATTATTAACATAAAATAGTAATGTTTTGGCCATTTCATCACTTCCAAATACATAATTTGAACTATAAACACCATTTCATTCTTGTTTATGCAATAATAATGACTAAAATAAATTGACATGACATTCGTTTGACACCCTGCAGTGTACGGTGTTTATGGGGGAAGGTTTATAGTGCGAGGAATAACACACACACACACACACACACACACACACACACACACACACACACACACACACACACACACACACACACACACACACATATTTAGCCTAGATGCCCTCACTCGGTCCACTCAGCCACAGTTACCGATGCCCGTATGTAGGTGGATCCACACTTTACAGTATATAACATTATCACACTGTCTACGAGGTTTTATAACACACACACATACAGCCATACAGGTCACGGCGATAGAGCGTCAAGTCACTATACTTTTATTATTACACACATACAATTACCCACACACTAACACACACATCGATTTTTTTACAGTAATTAAAAAAAATTTATATCTGAAGTACTATATTAACACTCCACGAGCGGCTAGGTTAATAACTTCTACTATCTGCCCAGCGGGCATATTTACCCTAAATGAGCTTCATTCCATGCTCTTTTTCATGCATAAAGAAGAGCCAGAGCGTAATACAATTATCTATCTGTGAAAGAGCGTTAATTGAGCTTTCCAATGACACCTGAACCATCCTTCTACGATCACGGGTTGTCTTGCAACGATCGTGCAACACGAAGGAAAAATCCCTAAAATACGGTAATTTCTTTACATATTTCCGTCTAGGGGGGCAGTGAGTGTGGATGTGTGTGGAGTGGGGCCCAGTCGCGGCGCGGGAGCCGTGCTGAACGGTCAGAGCCAACCTACGCTCCTCCCACCGCTCGGACTCTCTCTCAGAGCCAATTATGTGCTCAAAATTGCAACGACTTAAGGCGGGCCCCGCTCTTTTGTTCATCGTACTCTAGACTGCCTTAAGTCGGGCCCAGCCAAAGAGGGGTTAATATAGTAAACCCCGAGTACCCCAGCCAAGTCTCATCTCCGTAGTCCCAAAAGTTATGGGGCTTGGCGGACACACACACACAAACTTACAATACAGCTTTTTATATGGGGAGATTATATATACACCAATCGAGCAGGGCAATCCCCAGGGAAGGCCTCATAGGCCTGTGATAAGGAGTTGCTGGAACTCTATTTAATTTGTCTGGCTTCCCTCTCTGTTTCTGTTTATGTCTCACCTACACAGAGAGTAATCCAGCTAGCCCTCACAAACACCTCCTCTTCCTATTCATTTAACTACACTAAACAAGCACACCACACTTATTTCCATAACACTAACAGAAAAAAATAAAATAAAAATTGCGAATATCACTCTTTTGACTTTGGGGGTAAACACTCGTTACAGGCAGCTCTTCCTTTTGTATCTTTCATACACATTGGAAAAACAAATATATATATATATATATATAATATACAAATATATATATATATATATATAATATAAAGTATATATGTATGTATGTATGTATGTATGTATGTATGTATGTATGTATTGTTATACCAGGTTTTTACAGGGGTTGTATTGACTTGATTGGTAGGTTCTTACTCGACTGGAGAAGATGAGAATACACAAGAATACAGGCACGAAGGTAATATAGGATAATATAACACAGAGTACAAACATAGATTATTCTTATTCACACAAATCATATAGGTAGAGGTGCAATGTTACATAAGACAGAGATAGGTTCTAAATAGCAGCACGATCGAGGATCCTCTTGGTGTCTCAAGGGGAAGATATAGGCAGGTACTGACGATCTCTGAAGATGTTGCTGCCTGCTTTTCCCTACGACGTCCTGGTCCATGGGGGTGGTCCTGTCGTGTGACGGTGACAGAAGGTAGGGGAAGACTTCCTTGTAGATATTCTGAAGACTGTAGATGTTAGGGTCTTACATGAAAACGAGCCATTACACCAGTGTCTTACGCTCTCATTTCATGGGATCAAAGTAAGGAGCCATTTCACCAGTGTCTTACACTCTCTCTTACAATCCAGACCTAGACTTTTATGGGAGTCTCTGAAGGAACTTATTTGTTGGAGTTTTGGGATAGTTTCGAATACGAGCTGTTACACCAGTGTCTTATGCTCTCGTATCGTAAGGACTAAGTAGGGAGTTGTTACACCAGTGGCTTACACCTTCCACTAAAAGTCTTGACTGAGAAGGAAGCCATTACACCAGTGATTTACGCTTTTCCAACCAGCCTTCCTATGTTTGTGGGTTTACTAAAACTAGAGCGCTTGCCAGTACTGTGTACTCTAAGTATAGCAAATACTGTACCAAGGCAATGTAAAGATGTTGGGTGGTCACCAGTGTTGTCCAACAAAAGTACGAGCAAATCCAAGGTACCTTCGAGACACAACAAAGAAACTACCACCACAGTATATAAAACAATACATAAGATCAGTGATGGAATACGCAAGCCCAGCCTGGGCTTCTAACCTAGCTGAAACACATCATAAGACCTTACAGACTATTCAAAACAAAGCCCTGAAGATCATTACAGGCTGCACAGCTACTGCACCCACAGATCACCTACATCAAGAAACCAAAATCCTCAAAGTCAAAGACCATCTGGACATGAGAGGCACTCAATTCCTGGCAGCAGCCTCCACGAACCAAGACCACCCACTAAACTACATGGCAACACACCCACAGACACCAAGAAATATCAAAACAACACCCAGCACACGGTATCACACACAATTATTGTCCTCTCTCCCTCCCTGCCCACCCCGAACTAACTTCCAGAAGCACATCCATACTCATATCTCTCGCCGATCCATCCACTCACTCACAGACAACACGCAGCTGCATGTACAACCTCCCGAAATCCATCCTTCCGAATCCTCCCTCCCTCGCGAGGACAGAGTCCACCTGGCCAGGCTGAGATGCGGACACCATCCAGCTCCTGAGCTATCAGAAGAGACTGGATGACTCTGTTGTCGACGCCTGCCCGGGATGTAACACAGCACCCCATACCATTAAACACATCATAGAAGACTGCATTTCACACAACCACTTACGCCAACAACACAATCTACACTCAATGAGAGCTCTCTGGGAAAGCCCGATCGTGGCCATGGCCTTCCTCAGGGACTCGGGGCTGTTCGGCCAGGCAGCTTAGGGAACAACAACAACAACAACCTTCGAGAAATGCGTTGAGTAGTTCCACCAGTGTCTTATTCCCTCAAGGCAATTTCTCAGTATGTAAATTCCAAGTCTTCCAGATATCTAGTCAGCCAGTGCGATATTCCGGCTGCGCATCTCGGGTCTATAAGGGCGGTTGTACGCAGAGGAGGGTGTGTGTCAACGGCTTCTTGGTATTCGCGCCACGGCGGTGGTGAGTCTCCGGGCAAGATGGACGCGTGGTGGTTTGGGCTTTATGGAAGGTTTTCCTTCCTGGATGTTGTTGTTGGACTTCTTTGGTTTTGCTGGTGGTGTTGGAGGTTAACCTCACAGTTAGGTCTTTTCCTGGTGTCGGGGGAAGTGGCGAGGTGTTGGTGGCGACCCGGGCCTGACGTGGTGAGGAGGCTCGTATGTCCTCTTGTCTTGGCAGCGTGATGACAGTTGTTTTTGTACTGGTGCTTCCATTTACTCTTTCGCTTTTCTCCCCCATCTCAGAAACCAAGTTAGATTGACAAGCATAACCATAAAAAATGCTATGCATTTTAAGCATAAATTTGTTGATATAAGAACAGAAATTGTACCATATATACTGTATAATCAGTCATTCTGGCATAATGCACTGATATCAATTTACATAGTACATACAACTCTAGGCTTCACATCAAGTTATTTTAATATCAGCGTTCACATTTTTTGCCACGGCTGTGCTAATAAACCTTGACAATACTGCAAACTCGCCCAACAGAGTAGCCTCGACGGTGATGGCTGGAATGCGAATGATTTTCTTTCATTTACGTTATAAATATGCACTATACATATATCTTGTGAGAATCTACATGAGTTACAAGGTGTGTTCTATTGATTTGTGACAACAGAAGGTAATGTATTATTTCATCGGCACCATAAGTACATTTCGTTTTCCGGCAAAAGTTAAATCCAATGAGGTAAAACTGTACTAAAAATCCAGGTGGCGCTGGGGGTCTTATTCAAATGACTATTGTGTGTGATGCACCATTGAGGTGTTTTGGGGGTTTTCGTGATTTAAGAGGTTTAATACAGTTCGCAACTATCTATGACACATAGTTGTGTAGTATAGTTTTACTAGATTCATAATATGATGATTATATACTCGTTAATGCAGTGAATATATAATTATTAACATAATTTGATACATAAATATCAGCTTCCTGTACAAGAAATTTAGTTTCATCTAATGTGGTGTAATAGGCTGGGCGAAATTTTAATACTCATTGAAGTATTGTATTTACTTCCTTTTTAGTTACTAACAAATACGTGTTTCAGTAGAAATTGGCTGAACATACGATATTATATTCTGTAGCTGTAGAATTTGGCAGGTTGAATGTCTGCACCTGCACACTATAGTTTCTTTCCTACAAAACAAGCTATCGTGCGCTTTTAAGTTACCAATTTATAATCCACTATCAAATCGGGCAGCTAAATTTGTTACCGGCTACATTTCATACAAACGTTCATCTTTTGTGGAGGCGGTTCCAAGGTCGGAAGCGAGCCTGACGGAACCAAGGAATCCTAGGTTCACACCTAGTGGAGCCGAGCAAGACCACCTCTGTACAGTGTAGTAATGTCTACACTCTGTAGAGGTGGGAAAGGAGTGACGTCGTCGATCACGTGACATTGGTTTGGACGGACGTACAGATGGAGAAATGGGAACCGCACTTCAGTTTAGCACAAATTGACTCCCAATAATATGGCGGTTAGATTCGCCGGAAAGCAACGTAAGTTCAAAACATTACTCTTCCATTATATTGACCACTCAGCCACACCTCCCCAGTATGCATTGCGTTCTTAACCCTTTCAAGCTCCAATACGCATTTTTCGTTTTGTTTTCTGGCTAACATTAGACGTTCGTATGCAGATTAGGAAGGGTGTGTGGAATTTGGAGGGTTAATTGAGACGGCCTTTACCCCTATGATACCCACAGATCCTTCCTAAGTTGTATAAAATTGTCTAATGAGAGCCAGAATAAAGTGTCAAAATGCGTCACGACCTTCAAAGGGTTAATAGGGTGGCCTAAAAATCTTGTAGTACGAGAGATCGACCATCTTTTTCTTCGGACGCCTTTTATTTATTTGTTATTTTTTTATTTTTTTTGTAATTATCAAACTAGGGCATGTAGAATGTTATCCAAACACTGTACATACATACGCATTATAAATTAAATAAATAGTAGACTTGTGGTCTTATAATACCAGAAGTTAGTAATAGCCCGGTCGAATACTGTTAGCACGGTATAGTGAAGGGGGTGACATTTAGTATTTTAAAGTTTTCGGTTTAAGTTTCAAACTTGACATTCAACTATTATAGTCACCAACCACACAGTTGGCCGATCATGAATGTATTGGTGTCTGTCTCTCTCTTTCATTGCTTGCTTGTTTGTTTGAAAGTTTAATAAAAATCAGTAATGGATTTTGGCGAGGTTTAGTCACGGGCTTCAAACGTTAACCATATCAAATTGATTGAGGTTTGGACATGATCCGATGACATCCCTCCACACCAAAGACCCTATAGAACTCGTAGTATTATATAGGCCGTATAGGGTCTCTGCACTTTGTACACACCAAAGACCCTATAGAACTCGTAGTATTATATAGGCCGTATAGGGTCTCTGCACTTTGTACACACCAAAGACCTTATAGAACTCGTAGTATTATATAGGCCGTATAGGGTCTCTGCACTTTGTACACACCAAAGACCTTATAGAACTCGTAGTATTATATAGGCCGTATAGGGTCTCTGCACTTTGTACACACCAAAGACCTTATAGAACTCGTAGTATTATATAGGCCGTATAGGGTCTCTGCACTTCACCGTAACACAAACGGATTTAGAGAATGTTTAGTGACTACCTTCGTTTAGTACATTTGGTATATTTGCTTTAAATTAAGTGAGCCCACCTCGCTTTTTTGTTATCTTTCTCTCCCTCTCTCTTTGGCTTGTAGGTCTACTCATTCGGCCCCATTCAGCCTACTGTTTTAAGACTTTTACCCCATCCTGGTGTCAATATTTTCCTGGTGAGCGATAGCGAACCAGCATATCAATATATTTGTTTTGACAGCAAGCTAAATTTGTACATTTTTCGATAGAAAAATGTCTCCGGCGAAGCCGGATTTCTTCATACAATGCTGGCTCGCTATCGCTCGCCAGGAAGAAATAGACACCTGGATGGGGAAAACGTCTTAAAACAGTTGGCTGAATGGGGCCGAATGAGTAGACCTACAAGCCAGGGAAAGAGAGAAAAGAAGAGAAAGACAAAAAAAAGTCTGTGACCCCCGCTTAAATGACTCCCTGCTTCCCTGCATCCTACTTCAATAGTTTCCAAATAAATTTACCGTCATACTTACTTCTTATATGAAGACTTCACATGACAAAACATCCATGATAATTCTGTAATTACCTCATGACAGAAATATGTTAAACATTCTTGTTAAATATGTAACCCTTTGAAAAATAGTAATAATGTGCCATCATGACGGCACATAACTACATTTTATTCTGGTTACAATTAAACGAGTGTGATTAAAATGGACTCATAGAAATATAAAGGGTCTCCGTTATTCTCTGGCCCTTTCAAATCCTTCTTAAACTGAAAAAAAAACTACCAATAGTCAGAATACAAGGAAGAAAGGTGCCATCGTATACTGAAAGGGTTAACTCGCTGGCTACGATAAACAATTTACATATAGTTGGTGGCAATTAACCCTTAACTGGCGGCGTGCAACTTATGTCTTGTGAAATAAATTTGGACTAAGTGGCGGTTCACAACTTACGTCGTGCGCCATTTTCAGCACGTAATGTTGCTGAGAGAGAGAGCTGAGCGGTGTGAGGAGCCTAGCAACTGTATGACCGCTCACGACCACCACGGTGGACCAACTGAGGTGACTCACCCTTCCCTCCCCTCTCTCACTCGCTACACAGGGAATTATGTAGGGAAATTACCTAATTACAGGGTTTTTGCACTCGTGTTGCACGATCGTTACAAGAGAACCAGCGGTCGTACAAGGATGGTTCGGGTGTCATTGGAAAGCTCTGTTTATGCCCTTTCAGAGATAGATACTTGTTTTACGCTCTGGGTCTTATTTAGGCATGAACATGATCACGTAAGCAACCCTATTTAGGGTAAAAACACCCCGCTGGGCGCTACGGTCCGCTAGACCGCCTAGCCCGCCAATAAGGTGTTAATAGCCTAAAATAAACGTGGTTCCTGAGAGCATACAGTACTATTATACTCCAAGACAGTATAACTCTGCTTACTAAACCCTTTCGACCCCAGGGAGGCACATTATGCGTCGCCTATATATGTAACCCACAGTACCAGGGACGCAACGGTTTTGTCCGCCTTAATTATTCATCCTATGGCACCAAGAGGGTTCAGATTTGTATGGGAACTGCTTTAGGATCCCACGGAACAATACCAATGGTTGGCAACCCCGCAAGTCCAGCCGCGCGCGGGAATGTTTTCCAGCATTTTGCCTACCCATCACCCCATGTTAATTGTGACTTTCCCTCGCCCCCCAGGACCCCCAAATGACGAAGGTGAGTGGTTTTATGTTGTTTTTCTCCACATAGGCATCTGATAAGGAGTTGCTGGAACTCCTGTTTTATTTGCTTGGTTTCCCCCACTGTTTCTAATTGTGCCTCACCTACACAGAAAGTAATCCAGCTAACTCTCACAAACACTTCCTCCTCCTACTCATTTCATTATAGTTAACAAGCACACCACACCTTTTTTTTCCAACACACTTAAATTACCTATAATGTATCTTGATTTTGGCTCTTTATAACTCTTTCAACTTTAGAGGGGACAGTTGTTACTGGCAGCTTTTCCTTTTGACTCCTTCATGTACATACGAAAAAACACACACTAAGAGAGATGAAAGTGTTTTACATGCCTATCGTGACACAGTTTTTGCTTTTTCTTCCTACTAAACGTTTATGGATAGTAGTTCGACGTTAGAAGTGGGCAGAGAGGAGTACTGGATAGTGGACTAATGATATTGATCATGAATACCCCTGAGACTGTTTTGTACCTAAACTTCGTTCATACTTATTTTATGTGACTGGAAAATATAATCATACTAACTGATTATCTTGATTAATTTCCTTTAACAAATTATTTCGGATTGAAATAACTTGTTCAAGGGTATTCGGGCCTGACGATGCGAGGAGGACCAGGTGAGGAGGGCGAGGTGGAGGGAGATGAGACTTGTGATACCATAATATTATGAGAGATGCTAAATAAGACGGTATGAGGTGGGTGCTGCTTCAAGAGTCTTCCCCTTACCCACCTACTCGAGATGTCTACCCTAATACATTGACTACTTGATTGGCTATATTTAGTAAGAGTTACATACATCATGATAGGTACAGAGTATTGACAAATTTGTGAAATATACCCCAATGCAGCATGATCTATCCCACAAGGATAGCTACTAAAGTTTAGTCATCTATTCCCAGTAGGGTCTCTGTAGTGACGCAAGACTGAGCAGTGTTATAAGGGAGTCGGGCATACTACAGTACAAAGTTAAATTCCACCCCATTGTAGACCTCCTATACCACCTCAATAAAGTTAAATTCCACCCCATTGTAGACCTCCTATACCACCTCAATAAAGTTAAATTCCCCCAATAAGTATACCACCATAAGTAACCTATCCTATACCACCTCAATTATGATTTTGTAGTTACATTTATTTCCCAGAATCTCTTACGACTTCTTAAACCTTGATATTGATTCAATACCTTGAATATTGCTAGGCAATGAGTTCCACAGATTGATTGTTGGATAAATGGAGTGTAATGCTATCCCCTGAATTCTTCGTACAGAGAAATTGAAATAATTACATTAATTCCGTATTGAGTGTAAACTCGCAATCCTGTGAAAATGATCAGCGAGGTATGATTGTCCTACATTATTATAGATATTGTATACATGATTCAATATAAATTGTTTAACTCTGTCCTCTACTTTTGTCATATTAACCTTTTCCAGTTCATTCACACCAATATGAGTTAGATATATATAATTATATATTTTTGTGAAATTTGTAGTTGTTTTTATTCAGATTTACTGGTCAGGCCTGCGAACCATGAAGAACAGGCATAATCCTGATTTAGAAAACTTGCTTGGCTATATAATAATTTAATTCACCTGCATTTATTTTCCTAATTATTTTTTGAAATGTGCACTCCCCAGTAGCATACTGGTCCAAATGTGTTCCTAAATTTTAATGCGGGGAAGAGCAAGGTTATGGTCTTTGAAAGAGGTGCAGCCACAGAGTGTGAGGTGAGGTTGAATGGTCAGGCTATGGAGAATGTCAGCTCATTCAAGTATCTGGGCAGTGTGCTGAGTATGGATGAAGAAGTGCTGGAGAAGGTGCAACAGGGGAAGAGGGTTGTAGGAACGCTGAAAGCAGTAACAAGAAATAGGGTGGTTAGTATGGAAGTAAAGAAGTCCTTGCATGACAGTGTGGTAATCCCGACGTTGACCTACGGAAGCGAAGCATGGAAGTTGGTGGAGAAACTCAGACCAAGAGTGAGAGGGGTGGAAATGAGTTACATGGAGGGATAGACAGACCAATGAGGAAGTAAGAAGGAGGTGTGGTGTGGAGGTGCATGGGGGCGTTGCGTTCATGGTAACCCCTTCGGGGATCATGGCGTCCGGCAATAGATAGATAGATAGATAGATGGGTTGGGGTTTTGGAAGTGTTGGGGTTTGGGGGTGTGGTAGGGTCGAGGTGTGGGATTTTGAGGATATTTGGAACATGGGGTATAATATAGTTATCTTTGTTTCTCGAGTCTTGCTCGGGCTGGGGTTTGGTAGGTACTCATCCAAATACCGTGCATACCGGGTCTCTACTTTGGTTGTGTGTGATTAATACTTTGCGTATGATGATGATATCTCTGTCAGTGTATGTAGGGTCATGGGTGGCGAAATGTTGGCTGATTGATGTGGGGAGAACACGTACCAGTTGCTCGAACACAGTTTTTTGTCATGGTCTTTATCTGTTTCAGCAGTGTATTTCAGTATGAGTGCTAGACTATCATCAAGGTTGCCGTTATAAGTGACTGCATTTAACTTTTGTAGGCCTACGATTGGGCCCAGTGAGAGTTGTAGTGCATTGATTAGGGCTTCCTTTAAGCCGTCTCATGTTAGTTCCTCATTGACTTGACCATCGATGAATGTAAAGGCTTTTGTGCCAATATATGCGAGAAGCGACATGATGTTTTCTTCTCAGTTGTATATACTAGCTTAATAACTGGTTCCAACATATGTATAATAGCTTTGATATCCAATGAGGATGCATTATATTGATAGATTATAATCTGAGTTCTTTGATTAGTTGGGTTATTCGCCATTTTTAATTATTTTTGTTTGACATATTTATCGTTAACTTTACTTAATCTTTTAACGTTACATTTGCTCTTCCGTATTAGAGCTGAACATTCTGTTTCTGAGTTAAGACCACTGCTCGCTACCAGTAAAAGGCCAAGTACCTGGTGTTCTTTCAGGCTACTTATAGTAAGTATATAGAAAAAACTTTTATGGGTGCAATGTATTTTTATACTAACTGGGAAAATGAAAACTAGAACAAAGTATTATAAGGTTTTATTTATAAGTTACAATGTAGAGCAAACATAATATACCGATAAGTGAAGTTAAATACAAACAACAACAAAATTACTAAATGTCTAAGGTTAAGCACATTTATACAAAATACAGATTAGTGAAACCTAAAAAGAATTAGACACATTTCTGGATGGAGGAGCGAAGTAGGATTTTTAGATTTTGTGTTGACTATCAACAACTGAATGACGTCACCAACAAAGACGCCACCCCCCTTCCCCAAATAGATGACTCTTTAGATCCTCTGTTTGGCACGAACATCCCACACTAGACTTGCAGGCCTGATATTGGCAAGTCCCCGTTCACGGGCACATCGTCAACAAATTGCCTGCTCAACAAATAGTGGCTGCCATTACGAGTTCAATGTCCTTCCTTTCGGCTTATGAAATGGGCCGCCACATTTTCCAAACTCAACGACTCGGTTTTATACGGCCTCAATAGGGTAAACGTGTTTAGCGTACCTAGACGACGTAGTTGTATTTACCCATAACTGGGATTAACATCTGGCTCGACTGACTGAAGTCATCTCCCGTATTTGAGCCGCAGACCTTAGCTAAAACCCTCAAAATGTACACTAGTCAGACCATCAGTACCTTACTTAGGCCAAGTAGTTTAAGAAAAGGGCATCTCTTTCGACCCTAACAAACTGGAGACAATCCACAATATTCAGCCCCTAACCGTTGTAAAAGGTATTTGCTCCTTCCTCGGATTAGCATCTTATTACTGTCGGTTCGTGAAAAGCTTTTCAACAATTGTTATTATACATACATATACCCTGACTGTTTATTTACACAAATATTTATGTCACCAAGAATCAACACTGCCGTTGTAGAACCATTCTTAGTGAGACATTCGTCAAACTGGTCCAAGAAATTATATTGTTTGAGAGGTCTGAAGCAACATCCGATGACAATGGGTTTTGATTTTAGTAGAAGAATTTTACACCAGACTGCTTCCAAATTGTCAAAAAATAAATATGCATACTACACCACATTTACTACGAAGTATTCAAATACTATGTTTCTCTTAACCCCTATTTGGTCCGAGGGGAGGGGAGGGGGGGGGGGGGGGTTGTACCTCACCTGTTTCGCTCCATTTGTTTAGATATTTTAAGATGCTTAACCCTATTAATCTGCCGATGGTATGACACTTCACCCCATTATGTCCCCATATAGGTGTCGATTTTGTTCTGGGCGAGAGATAGCGAGCCTGTAACTTTTAAAAAAAAATTGGCCTTCGGCCTTGACATTCTTCTATCGAAAGATTTACAAATTTAGCTTGAAGAGGATCTGGGTGGGCATTTTTTAGTTAAACGTTTGTGTTTGCTAGGGGACAAACTAAAATACATTACTCGAAAATGACGAAAGCAAGCAAAACTCCAATAATTATTACACACAATATCATAATAACCCCCAAGACGTCGGACCAGATATTGTTAAACTGCTTTAGGGGGGTCACCGTTTTTTTGTTTTATCTTTCTCTACTTTTCTCTCTTTCCCTGGCTTGTATCCATTCGGCCCCATTCAGCCAACTGTTTTAAGACGTTTATCCCCATCCATGTGTTGATTTCTTCCTGGCGAGCGATAGCGAGCCTGCATTGTATGGAGAAATCTGGCTTCGCCGGAGACATTTTTCTATCGACAAATGTACAAATTTAGCTTGCTGTCAAAACAAAAATATATACTGTATATGCTGGCTCGCTACCGCTCGCCAGGAAAATTTTGACACCTGGATGGGGTAAACGTCTTAAAACAGTAGGCTGAATGGGGCCGAATGGATACAAGCCAAAGAGAGAGGGAGAGAAACAGAAAAAAGCGTGGTGGGCTCCCTTAATATAACAAATTACAAACTAAGAACACATTTTTGTTCCGTCTTGAGCAAATCCAATTTGTGGAAAGGTTAACACTACTGTAAACGTCACGTTTCTCCACATTTTCAAATTCCATCTAATATTTAAAATGTCTATGGACATTGAATAATGTATTTGATGCTCGCAGTTTGGGGCACATCATTTTTCAAACAACGAGGTGATGTATATTTGATCAAACACCAAAATATATATTCCGTCCCAGTATTGCCACATATGTATTATGGTCAAGGTTATATTGGGGCGTAAATAGAGCCTATTGACCCCAGTGGCACCCTGTTACCATAGGGTCTCCAACACACACTAGGCCATATAATTAGTTACACAGTTGATATATAATACGATGTAGCAACTTGCACAAAATGCATTCATATATTTATCGGTCAAAAAAATTAACATTCTCCAATAATATGCTTAATGTTCTCATATACAACTAGTATATGCATATAAAGGATCTCTATTTCTTTTGCCTTATATGTATGTAAGCTATAGCAATCAACATACTATATATATATATATATACAGTATATATACTGTATATATATTGCAATGGAAAGAGAGAGTTACACAGAGTTGCTCAGATACTCAGACCACACAGACCTTTCGATCCCTACTAGGCGGTCCAGACTTAAGACTACTAGAGACAGGGACAGTTTATAGTAGAATAGTACAACAAATTAAAAGGTTCTCTCCCCACCCTCCGCTCTCTCCCCATGACCGGAAAAAATGGATGAAGTGTAATCTTATGGGTCAGGAAGTGAATGCAAGGAAAATGTATATATAGGATAGAAAGAAATTAGTCTGAAAAGGAACTCTCGATTACATACCTACTGATATATTCACATTAACCCGGGAAGCCCGGAGCTATGGTATTTTGGTTCATTCCTGACAAAAAGCGTCATATTTACCATATATATTATTATTACTTATCCATATGCGCCTATTTTACGTTTAATATGAAGATATTAACATTTAAGAGCAATAAAATAAGTGGGAATAGCATTTAGGGGGTGAAAATTATTTACTATTGCCACCCAGTCGTATCATGAGGCGAGAGCCGGGACGGCGAATATCTCTCTCCGAGCTCCAAAGCGGCACTGACGCCTTGCAATACAAGTCTCTGTGTTGCAATGATCTCTAGCTGCCTTGCCTGTGTTAAAGAGACTGCGTAAGGGAAATTCACGCAGAAAATTACCCGATAAAAGGGGAAATAAGATGAAAAATAACTGATATTTGAGGAGAGGGGGAAGGGGGGGGGACGTTGAGACACATATGTAGTAGTGGTAGATATTAATGGAGGGGAATTATCTCACCTAATCACATATTGCTTTGCTTTGAGTGCCAGTGGGGTGTTTGAAAGTGTTTTTAATGTGTTGGCTCTTAAGAGGACCTTCTCCCTTTTTTTTTTTTAAAGAGACAATGAACGGAGGCAGGAAAAACACAGATAAAACAAAAAAGGTCCATGTTCCTAAAGGCATCCTCCATTCATAAAATGTTTGTAACAACTGGATTTAAACTGTTGTAGATTGTAAGTTTGTGGAAAGCAACTCGAGGGAAGTGAATTCCAAAGAGTAGTAATTCTGGGGATAAATTAATTTTGGTAAGCAGAAGTTCTGCATTCTGGAGGAGAAAGTGTAAATTCATGGGTGCTCCCAGCTGCCCTAGTTCTACGGGGAAAGATGTGGAGAGGCGGCACAATTAAAGCAAGTTCCTCGGAACAATTGCTGTGAAAATATCTGTAGAATAATGCAAGGGATGCAACGTTTCTTCGTATGAATAATGTAGGAAGGTCCTGTGTGATTGCAGGGTTATTGATTAATCTAATAGCTTTATTTTGAATTTTGTCCAACTGCCTCAATGCAACCACTCCACTTCCACTCCACAGAGGTGAACAGTAATCCATCTGAGAACGCACATGACTTTTATATATTACGGCCAATTGCTCGTCAGTGAAGAATTCTCGAACTCTGTACAGGAGTCCCAGTTTTTTAGAGAGATTCTTAGCAATGCTTCTAACATAATGTGTCCAGCTCAGGTTAGCAGTTAATGTTACACCGAGAATGTCAATACTAGGGGAAGTGGGAATATTTACATCATTAAAAAATATATGGGAGTCAGTGAGATTCTGTCGGTTAGAAAATTGAATGTACTTGGTTTTCTGTGCATTAAAGGAAACTAGATTCTTTTGTCCCCATTCATTAATTCTAGAAAGGTCCTGGTTCAGAGAAATTGCAGTGTTTATTTTTGAATTTATAAGATCGGGTTGGGTGAAAGAATTGGTAAATGTGAAGGAACTGTGGAGTGTTGAGTCATCTGCGTAAGAATGTATTGGATTATGAGTGGTAGATATGAGATCATTGATATGAATGAGGAACAGAGTTGGGGCCAAAACTGATCCCTGGGGAACACCAGCATTTATTGAGTGAAATTGAGAATAAAGGCACCATTACACATATTTTTTTGTTATGAAGATAAGAAGAAATTAGTGGAACTAATGATGCAAGGCCGTAGTGTGACATCTTCAACAATAAGGATTGATGCCAGACTCTATCAAATGCCTTTGATATATCCAGTGCTATTGTATGTGTTTCACCATGTTGGTCTGTAGCTTGGTTGATTTGATGCGTAAGAAGGCAAAGAATGTTTGCAGCTGATCGACATCGTGTAAAACCATGCCTATCACTGATTAATTTATTATTATCAAGATGCTTAATTATGTGATTATTTAATAAAATTTCAAAGACTTTACCAAGAGTGGAAGTTATAGCTATTGGTCTGTAGTTTGATGGATCTGAAGAGGCCCCTTTTTTAGGAACTGGATGGATGTTTGCTTCTTTCCAGGATACTGGGAAGCATGAGGTATGAGTACACAGACGGAAAAATTTTGCCAATGTAGGAGCGAGCACCAAGGAGCAATTCTTAAATACTATTGGAGGAATTTCATCTGAACCAGGAGCTTTATCTACTGAGAGATTCTGCAAAATAGTTTTGCCCACCAAACCTCTTATGAGAACCTTCGTCTTTCCCAGGTTAATGAAAGACAGAGAGAGAGAGTGTGTGTGTGTGTGTATGTGTGAGCGAGAGCAAGCGAGACTAGAGAACAAGAACGACAGAGAGTGAGTGTGGTTGCTGAGATAAGAGAGAAAGTAGAGGGGAGGGAGGGAGGGGGCTTAGATGAAGTGAAACTGGAAAGGTACGCATATATGTGTGTGTGTGTGTACTCTAAGACATAAATCAACTCTGTACAGGAGTCCCAGTTTTTTAGAGAGATTCTTAGCAATGCTTCTAACATAATGTGTCCAGCTCAGGTTAGCAGTTAATGTTACACCGAGAATGTCAATACTAGGGGAAGTGGGAATATTTACATCATTAAAAAATATATGGGAGTCAGTGAGATTCTGTCGGTTAGAAAATTGAATGTACTTGGTTTTCTGTGCATTAAAGGAAACTAGATTCTTTTGTCCCCATTCATTAATTCTAGAAAGGTCCTGGTTCAGAGAAATTGCAGTGTTTATTTTTGAATTTATAAGATCGGGTTGGGTGAAAGAATTGGTAAATGTGAAGGAACTGTGGAGTGTTGAGTCATCTGCGTAAGAATGTATTGGATTATGAGTGGTAGATATGAGATCATTGATATGAATGAGGAACAGAGTTGGGGCCAAAACTGATCCCTGGGGAACACCAGCATTTATTGAGTGAAATTGAGAATAAAGGCCATCTACCATTACACATATTTTTTTGTTATGAAGATAAGAAGAAATTAGTGGAACTAATGACGCAAGGCCGTAGTGTGACATCTTCAACAATAAGGATTGATGCCAGGCTCTATCAAATGCCTTTGATATATCCAGTGCTATTGTATGTGTTTCACCATGTTGGTCTGTAGCTTGGTTGATTTGATACGTAAGAAGGCAAAGAATGTTTGCAGCTGATCGACATCGTCTAAAACCATATTGCCTATCACTGATATATATTATCAAGATGCTTAATTATGTGATTATTTAATAAAATTTCAAAGACTTTACCAAGAGTGGAAGTTATAGCTATTGGTCTATAGTTTGATGGATCTGAAGAGGCCCCTTTTTTAGGAACTGGATGGATGTTTGCTTCTTTCCAGGATACTGGGAAGCATGAGGTATGAGTACACAGACGGAAATTTTTTGCCAATGTAGGAGCGAGCACCAAGGAGCAATTCTTAAATACTATTGGAGGAATTTCATCTGAACCAGGAGCTTTATCTACTGAGAGATTCTGCAAAATAGTTTTGCCCACCAAACCTCTTATGAGAACCTTCGTCTTTCCCAGGTTAATGAAAGACAGAGAGAGAGAGTGTGTGTGTGTGTGTATGTGTGAGCGAGAGCATGCGAGACTAGAGAACAAGAACGACAGAGAGTGAGTGTGGTTGCTGAGATAAGAGAGAAAGTGGTAGAGGGGAGGGAGGGAGGGGGCTTAGATGAAGTGAAACTGGAAAGGTACGCATATATGTGTGTGTGTGTGTGTGTGTGTACTCTAAGACATAAATCATGGTCCAATATGAACAGCAAAATGAATCTCAGAAATGTAAATATTGGGTACTAAAAAGTAATTAAATTCAGTTCGAGATAGCTTTGAAAATTGTAAGTCCACGACATACGACCTAGAGTGTGCATATTACATACTTTGTATACTGTATTAGGCCTATATTATACATTATTCTCTCTCTCTCTCTCTCTCTCTCTCTCTCTCTCTCTCTCTCTCTCTCTCTCTCTCTCTCTCTCTCTCTCTCTCTCTCTCTCTCTCTCTCTCTTGGATGTAGTGACTGTGTGTTGGTGTAGGCGACTGTTAGGGTTGAGGGAGGGAGGGATGGGGACCACAAAAAACTAGTTTCTAGCTGTTTTCTCCAGCAGACCAGAACTAGCGGGGGCGCCAGGTAATGTATGAAGCAGTAGACCTAGAGAGGGAGATAAACTTAGATACCTTTAAGGGAGCCCACATCGCTTGTTTTCTCTTTCTCTCCCTCTCTCTTTGGCTTGTATCCATTCTGCCCCATGCAGCCTACTGTTTTAAGACGTTTACCCCCATCCAGGTGTCAATATTTTCCTGGCGAGCGGTAGCGAGCCAGTATATATATTATTTTTGTTTTGACAGCAAGCTAAATTTGTCAATTTTTCGATAGAACAATGTCTCCGGCGAAGCTGGATTTTCCCATACAATGCTGGCTCGCTATCGCTCGCCAGGAAGAATTTGACACCTGGATGGGGATAAACGTCATAAAACAGTTGGCTGAATGGGGCCAAATGGGTACAAGCCAGAGAAAGAGAGAAAAGGAGAGAAAGGGAAAAAAAGCAGGTGACCCCCCTTACCGATATAATGCTGTCAATGATCAAGTTAATTAATTCCTATCTAATGCTGTATTCTACGGCAGCGGTAAGGGGGTAGTGCTTGTTTTTTGGACTTCATATTTATTTATTTATATAGTTTTGAGTTTCTTCGCTAGACCTCCATCAAGCTTTTAAAAAATATCCCCTAGACCCCCT
Organism: Paralithodes platypus; assembly: GCA_032716605.1. NCBI lineage: Eukaryota > Metazoa > Arthropoda > Malacostraca > Decapoda > Lithodidae > Paralithodes > Paralithodes platypus. The sequence goes on along the minus strand of CM064565.1, from coordinate 7,557,135 downwards.
TTCAAGATAGATTTTTACATTTTTTGGTAGAAAACTGTGCCAGCCAAAGGCCGGTTCCTTCTAAATTTACAGGCTCGCTAACGCTCGCCAGAAAAAAATCAACACCTAAATGGCATGAAAGGTCTTAATATTGACAAAGAAATGAGGCGAAAGGTCTCAAAATCGCCAAACTAACGGAACGAACGTCTTAAAATTGCAAAACGAATCTGCTAAACATGAGGGAAAAGGGGGCCAGGAAAAGTACCACCCCCTTAAGTAGCGTTTGTAGGTTATCGACCAGGCACTTTGGCCGTGTAAGTTTATCCATATGAGCGTGCAGTCCTTAATGGGCTGAGAAACTACAGTAAGATGAGAACAGATACATGGGCTTTGGTGTACAAGGTTTATTTAACATAGGTGTAGAAATGGTGGTTACATTATAATTTCATTAATCGATTTTAGAAGTAGACTTGGTTGGTGGAGAGTACATAATAATATTATATATAATAAGAGTGCCTAAACAGACAAAACAAGGTTACACACGATTATGCTCTCTATAGAAGACAGAAGTGAGTCTTTAGCAAGAGGCTTAATTTAGTACAATATTCAAGTTACAGTGTGTTGAGTAGAACCCATAAGAAGTATGTGTGTTATTTAACCCCTTGATTACCAGCGACGCACGTTATGCGTTGCTTATGTACAGGTATTTCTGCGTATTTCAGCATATTTGTTTTCGGTTGAAGTGATTGAAGTGTTTTTAAAGTGAGAGAAGTGTTTTAAAGTGAGTGAAGTGTTTTTTTAAGTGAGTGAAGTGATCTGAAGAAAGTGACTGTCACCATGCCTCGCGCTTGTGCGAACTGCACCGGTAGGTTTGGTAAGTCCATGTTTGCTACTGTCGATCTTCAAGTCTGCCGGCTCTGCCAGCAACGAGAGAATTTTACAGTGAAATTAGATGAAGCCTACAACAAGATCAACGTCCTCACCATGAAGCTGGAATCACTCCAAGAGTTTGTAACACTCAACGTTGGAGTACCACAAACTTCAATTGTCACCGCAACTCCAGCAGCCACCAACGCCCCAATGTCAACTGCCAACAATTCAACGCCTACAGTAGCCACTTCAGCTGATGATTCCGATACTCAAGATACAAATAGTGACTCTCTTCCCCCTCAAGACAACTTCCGTGTCGTGAGGAACAACGTTTGCCCCAAGACCAGGAAACACATACCGATTACCGAGTGTCAAAACCGTTTCCAGATACTCACAGACTCAGATGACGAAGAGGAAATAGAAGAACTCCGGCTCGTGGGAGACTCGATGATACGTGGTCAGCTCACAGAGTTTTGCGCCAGGGCACCTAAGACCAGGAAGCGTTTTTGTATCCCTGGTGGTGGTGTGGACGACCTAGTTGCAGCAGTTGACGAAGTATCAAAGCTGGCCCCTGCTAATACAATGTACGTCATCCACGTTGGATCCAACGATGTACAGCGAACCCGGTCGGAAGATTTGCATTTAAAGTACCAGCAGCTGATCAAGTCGTTTAAGGAGAAGTCATCAAGGATCATCGTCTCAGGAATCGTCCCCCGGCTCGGTGTAGAGAGCCGATTTTACAACATAGCCACCAGCACAAATCGTTGTCTAGCAAACCTCTGCAGGAAGGAGAACGTGGGATTCGTCGACACCTGGGACAATTTCTACTACGATGACTATTTGTTTTCGGACGATGGAGTTCATCTGAACCAGGTGGGAGCAGCACGTTTTGGGCGTCTTCTCAACGATGCGGTGAAGGATTTTCGTAGAAGAAATCGACTCAGCACAGGACAACCAGGAAGGAGGACCGAAGACAGCGAGGACGGCAACCTACAAAGGAATTAAATACTAATCCATCAAGAACCGCGAATTTGGATAAAGCTCCACCAACACGACCCAAATTCAAAGCCGCCAGGGATATCGACCGAGGACCGAGGACAGCCATGAATGTAAATGTAGATCCGACCAGAACCAAAAATTTGATGAAAGAACGTTCTGTGAGTTCTAAAACCGCAACTTTAAAGGTTTTCTATGCAAACGCTCATAGCATACGCAATAAATTTTCAGATTTAGAGGAACTAGTGTTTACAGAAAATTATTATGTGATTGGCATAACAGAATCTTGGCTCAATACAGAAGATAGAGACTTTTTAGCAGAGTATTTACTTCCCGGTTATGTAATGTTTGAGAACAGCCGAATAAATAAAAATGGAGGTGGCGTTTTATTTTATATCAAAGAAAGTCTTAACCCGACCCTCGTGTCAAAACCTCAAATTGTGAACGTCGACACATCTTTTGTGCTAATAAAGAATAATAAAGGTACAAAAATAATACTTGCATTAATACACAGACCTCCAGGTCAATCAGTGCAAACTGACCGAGAAATTTACGAACAAATTGCAGATGTAAGTAAATCACAAGATACCGTAATTTTTGGCGACTTTAATTTACCTGTGACCAAGTGGGGCGATAATCTTACTTCACACTCCGGACATCACTTGTATACGAACTTGCAAGAGAGTTCGCTTTATCAATTTGTTCGAACGCCGACCCGTGGTAATAACGTTCTTGACATTGTACTTGCAACAAAAGAAGATTTGATAGAGAATTTGAATGTTGGTGATGAATTCAGTAACAGCGACCATCGTACGATAACTTTCACTGTAAAGTTTACTAGTAACGAACCAAATAGTAGCATCGAAAAAGTCCCTAATTTCAAGAAAGCAAACTTCCATAAACTTAGAGCTATGTTTAAAGAAACTGACTGGAGCTTTTTAATTAACAATAACGACATAAATACATCTTGGAAGTTATTCGAAACCACTTACCTAAAACCAGTGCAAGACTGCATACCATCGAAAATACGGCGTCCAGGCCATAATAATAAGCCCAAATGGTGGAATAAAGATATTTCAAACTGCCTGCTTGCTAAAAAATTTGCTAATGATAGATTAAAATCCTCACAAAATGACGAAGAACGGCTGAAATTTGTAGAGCTACGACGCAAAGCCAAAAAGTTAATTAAGCAAAGTAAAAAGACCTTAGAGTTACATATTGCGAATCAAAGTAAAACAAACCCGAAAGAATTCTATAGTTATATCAGAAAGAAAAAAGTAGTTACTTCAACTGTTGGACCGTTAGTCGATGAAAATGGAGAATACACCTAAGACGAAGTACAAATGAGTAATGCCCTCAATACCTTCTTTGCATCAGTTTTTACAACAGAAGACCTCAGTGATATCCCTACACCATCGCCGATTCAGATTGATAATTCAGATGTTCTAAGCAATATCACCGTTACAGAGAGAGAAGTATTGAATTGTTTAGATAAACTCAAGGTAAATAAAACGCCAGGACCTGATACAATCTCGCCTAGAGTTCTAAAGGAAGCTAAGGATGAGCTCTCCAAACCACTGACATTACTATTCAATAAATCCTTGCAGTCTGGAACTATGCCTGATCAGTGGAAGCTAGCCAACGTAACACCGATATTCAAAAAAGGCAGCAAATCCCTACCCAGTAACTATCGTCCAATTAGCTTAACCTCAGTTGTATGTAAAATGCTAGAAACGGTCATACGAGACAGACTCGTAAATCACTTAGAGGAAAATAACATACTTAAAGATACTCAACACGGCTTTCGTAAAAAACGTTCCTGTTTAACAAACCTCTTAGACTTCTTCCACGATATCCTCAACCTCTACGATGAGAGTAAAGCTGTAGATATTATATACCTTGATTTTCAAAAGGCCTTTGACAAAGTTCCCCACAAACGTTTACTGCTAAAACTAAAAGTGCATGGAATACAAGACGGTGTGTTGAAATGGATAGAAAATTGGCTCAGCAACAGAAAGCAAAGGGTAGTCATAAACGGTAAGGCATCTAAATGGACCAATGTAAGTAGCGGGGTACCCCAGGGATCGGTACTAGGACCAATTCTCTTTCTAATTTGCATCAACGACATAGATGAGGGTCTCACCTGTACAATCTCAAAATTTGCTGACGATACAAAAATTGCAAATAGCGTACTCTCAAAAGAACAAGTTGACGATATGCAACACAATCTAGATAAATTGTCATGTTGGGCCCAAATTTGGCAAATGAGTTTCAATGCGGATAAATGTAAAGTACTACATGTCGGATACCTAAATGACAAAGCAAACTATTCGATGAATGGCACTCAGCTTAAGAATGTAAACAGAGAAACCGATCTGGGAGTAACAATATCGAGTAACCTAAAACCGAGTCAACAATGTTCAGAAGTTGTTAAGAAGGCAAACAAAATAATTGGCTTTATAGGCAGGTCATTTGAGCATAAATCCAAAGAAGTTATCCTAACCCTTTACAATTCCTTAGTCCGCCCTCTTCTGGAATACTGCGTTCAATCCTGGTGCCCTTATTACCAAAAAGATATAAACAAGCTAGAACGAGTTCAACGTAGAGTTACCAAAATGATACCTAGCCTAAAGAACAAACCATACGAAGAGCGTCTTAGAGAATTAAATTTATTTCCTTTAACCCAGCGCAGATTAAGAGGTGGCTTAATTCAAGTGTTCAAAATCATCAAAGGCATCGACAATATGAACTGTAGTAAGTACTTCACTATCGACCAATCTAATTACACGCGGGGAAACGGTTGTAAAATTATTGGTAAAACTTTTAACTCGCACGAATCTAAGAATTTCTTCTTCAATCGAGTTGTCAACTTGTGGAATGGGCTTCCCCGAAACGTTATAGACTGCATCACCGTTGATTCATTTAAACTCCGCCTAGACAAATATCTCTCATCAAACCCGACTGACTGCGTTTGTAAATGAATAACTTTATTTTATACCCCCCTCAGTTACTAACCCATCTGTCCTCTACTAACTTCCTAATCCTGCCACGGACATTAGTTCCAGGGCAGTAATTCCCTTTCCAATGTTCCCTTACCCACTCTAAACCACTGTTTGGACACTTGATCCTCAGTGTTTTGGAGGACAAGCAACCTAGAAGGGTCACTAGATCTGTTGTTGCTTGATTTCCTTTGTACTCCTTTGTATGTAACGCTACACCCCAGCGACGCAATGGTTGCGTTTGCGTTAATTACTCTCATCCTATGACACGTAGAGGGTTCAGATTTGTATGGGAACTGCTTTAGTATCCCACACAACAATACCGATGGTTGGAAACCGTCCAAGTTCAACCGCGTGCGTGTGGGCGAGCGCGGGAGTGATTTTCCAGTATTTTGCCTACCCATTTCCCCATGTTAACCCCCTCTGACATCTATGACACGATCGCGTCATATGAACTTAGTGAAATAGCTCAATAAATAAAGCTCGGTTCACACATGCACGAATTAACGTCCCGTCCGTCCCCGACCCTTAATTCGCCGTTCCTGGGCGGCATCCTTTTTATGCATGCATAAAATGGTCCGTATGGGTCGGGGCAACTGCCAGAAAAATTATTATGTCGGGGACACCCAGGGGACACACACGGACACACACGGGAGCAATCGTCGTCTAGGCGCAGCCTGGCGGCGTCTAGACGACGACTGGCGGCGTCTAGACGACGAATATAACGGGATGAGAACGGCGGCAAAAAACCGTTGGAACAGTTGGACCGTTGGAACGGAACATGGGGCCTCCAGATTGATGCCGTCCTGCCTATTTTCTTGGTTGGGGACGGACGTGGCGTTAATTTGTGCATGTGTGAACCGAGCTTAAGTTACATTTGCGTCATATTGAGCTCAGTAAGTTAGGTAAGTTAGATCAGAATCTGTCGGTTGATGGCAACCCAAAATACCTCCGCCTTCTACCAGTACCTCAGTGTCAGAGAAAGTGTTTTGAGGAAAATACCAGGTGCTCCACCACCCCATCAGTAAGTTAGCAACTTATGTCTGGGGGGGCTAATTGCAACTTTCCGCCGCTCGCAGTACCCCTAAATGACCTAGCTGAGCGGTTTTCTGTGGTTTTTTCTTCATTACTAACCCATCCCATATGTTTTCCAGAAAAAAGAATGACAACTTGCTGGTCCTGACAATCAGCTGGTGCTCAATGGGTTAAGTGTAGATCAGGGCAGAGTATTAATATATACTGTACATATATGTTTAATAGGTGGAGGTTGTTAGGCAATACAAAAAAGAATCAAAGATACTTCAAAGATTATCAACAGAGATATTTAATAACTTCTAATATCGATGAATCTTTGTATGACTTTAGGATAGCGTATAATGTTATTAACGCTCAAAGAGCGGGTGGTGGAGTATATTTCACTGTGCCACTCAGCGGGGGGTTTTTACCATAAATGGGGTTGTTTCCGTGCTCTTTTTCATGCATAAACAAGACCCAAAGCGTAATACAAGTATGTATCCCTGAAAGGGCGTAAATTGAGATTTCCAATGACACCCGAACCATCCTTCTACGATCACTGGTTGTCTTGCAACGATCGTGCAACCGAAGGGCAAAATCGCTAAAACACGGTAATTTCTTTATATAATTAAGTATGTAGCGAGGGAGTGAGGGTGGATGTAAGTGGAGTATATCTCAGTTGGTCCACGGCGGCTGTGGCGAGCGGTCATCAGGTAACCCATGCTCCTCCCGTCACTCGTCTCTCTCTCAGAGCCAATATTGCGCCAAAATTGCACTCAGACTTAAGTCGGGCCCCGCCACATAATCCAAATTTTTCGATACGGACTTAAGTCGGGCCCCCGATAGACAAGGGTTAAGAGGCTTCTTTGACATACAAATAGGGACTCTGACAGACAGAGTCGAATTAACTCAAAATACTAAGGCCGAATAATTGAATGATTTTCCCAGGTGTGTCAGGAAGGTCATGGTCTATTTTTTGTCTTTTTCTATTTTTTTTCTTATTGTTGTTGAGCATCTTGGCTGGGGACATCTACTTGTTATACTTCTTCTTCATGGGCTTCTTCTTGTTATGTCTCCTGGGTTTGCTAAGGGAGCAAGGGCTGTTGAACTCTCTAGGTACCTCACAGGAGTTGCCAAATTAGAGTGTGGCCACGTAAAGTTTGCTGAGAGTGGTCACAGGATTGGTGCCAGCACAGGGATTTCCGAATGCTGACAGAGAGCAAGGGTTGCTGAACTCTCTGTGTGCCTCACAGCTGGGGTTACCGAATGAGTTTGCGGCTTTCCGAGGGTGGTAACTCCTAAATAAGAGTTGCTAAATTTAGGAGAGGGAGTGAGCCTGCCAAGCAATTCTTCCTCTCACTCCTTGCTCATTTTCCTGCTCCTCCTAGTCTCGGTGTCCTTGAGTGGAGAAGGGGCCTTTGTGATGGTGTTTGGGCAGCCCTTTTGTCCTCTCTCCACTGAGCTGGCATTTTCCTGTAATACACCTGATCAGGTAACTGGTGTGGGTGAAGGTAGGCTGCTAGCTGCACGACGAGTGTCCCGGGTGCATGGACCTCTAACATTACCAACTCTGTGATTGGCTGTACTTGTTTTTGAGAGAGGGAACAGGGTGGCAGAGAATAAGGAAAACTGAACTGGAGAGAGCACTGTCTATTCACTGTGTGAATTACGGCTCTGTGATTTGTAGGAGTAGATGTTGTCTCCGAGTGTTGGGCTGGTGTAGGGCTACTGGGGACTTCTTGGCTCTCTTCACTTTTCATTCTCTGCATAATAGTTTGACTGGACAGCAATACTCACAGTAAAAAAAAAGAAAATGCAATTGGCAATAACTATCTTATATTTATTCTAATCAAGAATTCTAATAAAGGTACACGATCTGTTGACGTGTTTTATTTTGTCATTTATAGGATGAAAATGTGCGGATTTACCTGAAAATGGACAAGGTTGTCCGAAATATTGTATAATAAACTCAAGATGAGGACGTTTGTGGCTTTTATACATCTTTTCCTATTGAAACTATGGTGTCCTGGAAGCCAACCTGTGACTGATATATATATATATATATATATATATATATATATATATGAGTGTGTATGTTTTTATACTCCCAGCCGGACTGGAGCCACCAACAGTCAGGGCGAGTGTCTATACTTTAACCCACTACTCCACGGCGTGGCGTAAGTTCGGCTGGGAATACAAAAACATTTAGTAGCTCACGTGTATTTGTGAGATATACTTGATATATATATATATATATATATATATATATATATATATATATATATATATATATACTGTATGTATATACAGTATATATACTGTATATATATATATATATATATATATATATATTTTTTTTTTTGTTTTTTTTTTTTTTTATTACAACTACTCTCTCTCGGGCATAGGCTGAGAGCCTGTATATTCAACCGTACTTTGAACGGCGAACCCCGTGAGGTCTTTATCCAGTCTAGGGAGTGAGACATGTGAAGCGCTTTGGGATACAATCAGTCCCCGGTTATCCAGCTAGACTCGGACTCTCACTCTCAGGATGCCACCTATTGAGCAATGAACTCACTAGGCATTGCCCCCCTGTAGCATATTTTGAATATGGGAATATTCATACGAATATTCATGCTATTTAATCAGGGAACAATGGGGGTATTTTGTTGGCGTTTCGGTGGGCTTTATGGTAATGCACTGATACTAGGTACAGCACAAATTCCATCCCAATAATATCTTCCCATTGATACATCGGGATTCGAACCCGGGACCATTGGATTACCAGTCCAGTGGCATGACCACTCTATATATAATAAATAATACTAATAATAATAATAATAATAATAATAATAATGATGACATATATTGTATATCTTGAGCACATTAAGACATGGTGTTTAAGTTTATCTTACACTACCCATTCCAAGGATTCGACCCTGCGCAGTTCAAAATATACTTTAGGATTTGTCCAGCCTTTTAACCAGTACATTACAATGTGTATTGACTGGATAATGTGTAAAATATCCTTGCGCTATGCATTGAATATGTTTTGTGTCTGCACATGGATATAAAACAAAGTACAGTACCAGTACTTTCATTCACGTCATATAATATACCTCGTTCCAGTAATAGGATACGGTTTAATTAGCATTTTATGATCGGACATTTATGTGATGCCTTATCTGGGGTAATACTTTGTGGTAAAGGTAAAGTGTCTGAGCCACTACTAAATCCCTCTGGAAGATCCCGTCACTGAATAATGCACCTACAAAATTGTTTACTATTACGCTTTAGTTACAACAGAGATAGCGAATTCATATGTGGTTGGATTTTGAATATGGGACATAACCTTCCTCCTTGGTGATGCTGGGCGTAAGTGGGAGAGGTTGCCTGAAAACATCGACTATTTATTTATTGACAAATGTGGATTTAAAGAAAGGTGTCACAATATTGCATAAGTCTTTATATGTCGTCACATGCATTAATAATAATAGTAATAATGATGATAGTTGACATCGTACAATTTGAATATAGACTAAGAAGATGTATACAAAGCTATTCAAACCAGATAATAAACTTGTAGTTCTTTTGGTGACTCCAATGCTATCACGTTGTACACTTATGGACAGAAGCGATACCTGACCTTCATAACTTCAAATCAATGTTCTCCTATTGGTTTAATACAAAAATACTCCAAAACCACACTGACACTTAAATATAAATACTGTATTTATGTTCGTTGAGGATATCTGTTCACTTGTAGCTGTTAGATAGATTACCAATGTTGAAATTATGAAGATAGGACACGAATATTGGCCGTGACTATACAAGAGTAGAATATAACAAAAAGTCAGGGATGCCTTCACACAATGTAACAAGGTTGTTGGAAAAGTAAGCCATTCAATTAGCGAGAGGACTTAAAGTATCTCCAAACTTATCTGTTTTTCGGAAGAGGTAAAATTTAATGGTTGAGTTTAAAACGACCTAACCTTGCATGAAGCAATCAGCTTATTATTTAGCCCATTTAGTAGCCAATTATTACATTGTTCTATCCTAGCTTTCACAAAACGATGATAGTCGCTCGATTTCAACTTTTCAATTAAATTACATTACTGCAAAGTACTAGTAGTGAAATAGGTGTCATGCACGGATTCCTTAATACACTGGTGTAGGTAGACTCATTTATTGTGTGTACTTATATAACAATGGGAATACGATCTTTGTATATAGGTTAGGTGTGTAGTGCCACCACAGGTATCTGATGATGGCTTCTATAACACTCTTGAGTCTGTTAGGTGATTCAGAGTCCCTGGCTAGTGAAGATAGTGGTGTGCCTTCTTGGTGGTCTTATATAATTATTGGTGAAGGTGGTGATAGCTGGGCACTATGTAGGTCATTAGTGGTGTAGTCCTCTCGGTCGTTGTCACAGCAGGGCATCGAAGGTGGTGAAAAGTTCATGTTGGTCTACAGACTGTGAGGTCCTTCTTGTGATCTCCCACTTGTCTGAATCACTTCTTATGACCTTACACTTGTCTGAGTCACTTCTTCTGACCTTCCACTTGTCTGAGTCACTTCTTGATACCTCCTCCTTGTATGAGTCACTTCTTCTGACCTTCCACTTGTCTGAGTCACTTCTTGATACCTCCTACTTGTCTGAGTCACTTCTTCTGACCTTCCACTTGTCTGAGTCACTTCCTGATACCTCCTACTTGTCTGAGTCACTTCTTCTGATCTTCCACTTGTCTGAGTCACTTCCTGATACCTCCTACTTGTCTGAGTCACTTCTTCTGACCTTCCACTTGTCTGAGTCACATCTTGATACCTCCTACTTGTCTGAGTCACTTCTTCTGACCTTCCACTTGTCTGAGTCACTTCTTGATACCTCCTACTTGTCTGAGTCACTTCTTCTGACCTTCCACTTGTCTGAGTCACTTCTTGACACCTCCTACTTGTCTGAGTCACTTCTTCTGACCTTCCACTTGTCTGAGTCACTTCTTGATACCTCCTACTTGTCTGAGTCACTTCTTCTGACCTTCCACTTGTCTGAGTCACTTCTTGATACCTCCTACTTGTCTGAGTCACTTCTTTTGACCTCCCACTTATCTGAGGAAGTTCTTGTGACACCCTGCTGCAGTAAACATTGTGGCACCAGTGGAGACCCTCTTTGTCCATGGTTACTTTTTGAGGGTTCTCTGGATAAAGTTGCTAGTAAGCATTTAAGCTGTTAGATAGATAACCAATGTTGAAATTATGGAGATAGGACACGAATATTGGCCGTGACTATACAAGAGTAGAATATAACAAAAAGTCAGGGATGCCTTCACACAATGTAACAAGGTTGTTGGAAAAGTAAGCCATTCAATTAGCGAGAGGACTTAAAGTATCTCCAAACTTATCTGTTTTTCGGAAGAGGTAAAATTTAATGGTTGAGTTTAAAACGACCTAACCTTGCATGAAGCAATCAGCTTATTATTTAGCCCATTTAGTAGCCAATTATTACATTGTTCTATCCTAGCTTTCACAAAACGATGATAGTCGCTCGATTTCAACTTTTCAATTAAATTACATTACTGCAAAGTACTAGTAGTGAAATAGGTGTCATGCACGGATTCCTTAATACACTGGTGTAGGTAGACTCATTTATTGTGTGTACTTATATAACAATGGGAATACGATCTTTGTATATAGGTTAGGTGTGTAGTGCCACCACAGGTATCTGATGATGGCTTCTATAACACTCTTGAGTCTGTTAGGTGATTCAGAGTCCCTGGCTAGTGAAGATAGTGGTGTGCCTTCTTGGTGGTCTTATATAATTATTGGTGAAGGTGGTGATAGCTGGGCACTATGTAGGTCATTAGTGGTGTAGTCCTCTCGGTCGTTGTCACAGCAGGGCATCGAAGGTGGTGAAAAGTTCATGTTGGTCTACATACTGTGAGGTCCTTCTTGTGATCTCCCACTTGTCTGAGTCACTTCTTATGACCTTACACTTGTCTGAGTCACTTCTTCTGACCTTCCACTTGTCTGAGTCACTTCTTGATACCTCCTACTTGTCTGAGTCACTTCTTCTGACCTTCCACTTGTCTGAGTCACTTCTTGATACCTCCTACTTGTCTGAGTCACTTCTTCTGACCTTCCACTTGTCTGAGTCACTTCTTGATACCTCCTACTTGTCTGAGTCACTTCTGACCTTCCACTTGTCTGAGTCACTTCTTGATACCTCCTACTTGTCTGAGTCACTTCTTCTGACCTTCCACTTGTCTGAGTCACTTCTTGATACCTCCTACTTGTCTGAGTCACTTCTTCTGACCTTCCACTTGTCTGAGTCACTTCTTGACACCTCCTACTTGTCTGAGTCACTTCTTCTGACCTTCCACTTGTCTGAGTCACTTCTTGATACCTCCTACTTGTCTGAGTCACTTCTTCTGACCTTTCACTTGTCTGAGTCACTTCTTGATACCTCCTACTTGTCTGAGTCACTTCTTCTGACCTCCCACTTATCTGAGGCAGTTCTTGTGACACCCTGCTGCAGTAAACATTGTGGCACCAGTGGAGACCCTCATTGTCCATGGTTACTTTTTGAGGGTTCTCTGGATAAAGTTGCTAGTAAGCATTTAAGGCCCTGCCACACTCACCTGACGATGGTTTATTCAGCTGTGGTAGTGCTAGATTTGGTGACAACATTGGCTGAGTGAGCGTTGAGGACAAGAGGGGTCCGCTAGAATGGGGTAAGTGAGAGCGCGGTGTGCCCTTGTCTCAAGCATCTCGTGCAAAAATCCTGAAGTGGAGATTGGTGCTAGTTAATAGTAACTATTGCGAAACTATTAAAATTACTTTAAGAAGGTCAATTAATTTTTCTGTAAGAATTTCTAATAACAAACAAGATGTAACAGAAAATGTGTTTGATAGTCAGTTAGCCTTTTAATATGGCCACACCCTTATCAAGCACACCTACTGTAAATAAAAACTAGTCTATAAAAATAGCAATGATGCATGGTTTTGGTGGTTTCTGCGGTTTTCGAACTTTTTTAGTTTTTAGTGTGCCCCCTAGACCCTCCTCAAGCTAAGTATAGTTTCTACTCATAGCCCCCTTCAAGTTAAAACAAACACAACAAAAAATTACCCCCCAGTTCCCCATTTTAAACTAAAGTAGTACGTTTCTTGGTAGAAAATTGTTCCGGCCGGTTTCTCTTAGCTTGCACGCTATCATTCGCCAGGAATAAATCGACATTTGAATGGGGTGAAAAGTCTTATAATCGCCAAACTAATTGGGGAAAACGTCTTATGATCGTCTACTTAATGGGGAGAAACAGGGAGATGCAAAACAAGACAAGCCATGAATTAGACAGAGTAGAGTTTGGCCACACCCTTGTCATACATACATACATACATACATACATACATACATACATACATACATACATACACAGGACCAGTTTTTGTGTCCCCCAGCCTATGTAAGCTACATCTGGGCGTCTCCGCTACACCGGCCACCTTGAGATGTGGACGCCATTATGGGGCCCTAATTGGCCACTTGCGAGTTTCAGGTTATAAGGAAGTTGGGGCCGTGAACATCGATTTAAGGAGGGTCACCGGGTTTTTTTTTATCTTTCTCTCCTTTTCTCTCTTTACCTGGCTTGTATCCATTCGGCCCCATTCAGCCAACTGTTTTAAGACGTTTATCCCCATCCAGGTGTCGATTTCTTCCTGGCGAGCGATAGCGAGCCAGCATTGTATGGAGAAATCCGGCTTCGCCGGAGACATTTTTCTGTCGAAAAATTTACAAATTTAGCTTGCTGTCAAAACAAAAATATATATATGCTGGCTCGCTACCGCTCGCCAGGAAAATATTGACACCTGGATGGGGGTAAACGTCTTAAAACAGTAGGCTGAATGAGGCCGAATGGATACAAGCCTAAGAGAGAGGGAGATAAAGAGAAAAAAGCGAGGTGGTTCCCTTAAAAAAGAAATATAATAATAATGTAGGATTGTGATGTTGAATTGGGCTTTGTGTACGTATATGTGTACGTATATGTGTACGTATATGTGTACGTATATGTGTACTTATATGTGTACGTATATGTGTACTTATATGTGTACGTATATGTGTACGTATATGTGTACTGCAGCCGTATTATAGCTGCTAATTCTGCTAAATATCGATGTCTACGGCTCCAACTTCCTTATAGAACGAAACTCGCAAGTGTTCAATTATCAAACAACGGAGTCATGATATTATATTTTTTTAAACATGAACATTTTCAATCCATAGATATTACTACTATATCCCATTCAGTCCCAGGGGCGTCCCTTTCATCATATTCTGGCAACTATTAGACGATTTTATTCAGCTTAGGAAGGACCTAAATCAATTAATAAGGCTTCAAACTATCCCGGCAAACTCTTTTAGCTACCACAGATCCTTCCTGAGCTGCATAAAATCGTCTAAATATAACTAGAATATAATATAATACACGTCGCTGGTACTCAAAGGGTTATAATATAATACACGTCGCTGGTACTCAAAGGGTTATAATATAATACACGTCACTGGTACTCAAAGGGTTATAATATAATACACGTTACTGGTACTCAAAGGGTTATAATATAATACACGTCGCTGGTACTCAAAGGGTTATAATATAATACACGTCGCTGGTACTCAAAGGGTTATAATATAATACACGTCGCTGGTACTCAAAGGGTTATAATATAATACACGTCACTGGTACTCAAAGGGTTATAATATAATACACGTCACTGGTACTCAAAGGGTTATAATATAATACACGTCGCTGGTACTCAAAGGGTTATAATATAATACACGTCACTGGTACTCAAAGGGTTATAATATAATACACGTCGCTGGTACTCAAAGGGTTATAATATAATACACGTCACTGGTACTCAAAGGGTTATAATATATAATACACGTCACTGGTACTCAAAGGGTTATAATATAATACACGTCGCTGGTACTCAAAGGGTTATAATATAATACACGTCGCTGGTACTCAAAGGGTTATAATATAATACACGTCGCTGGTACTCAAAGGGTTATAATATAATACACGTCGCTGGTACTCAAAGGGTTATAATATAATACACGTCGCTGGTACTCAAAGGGTTATAATATAATACACGTCACTGGTACTCAAAGGGTTATAATATAATACACGTCGCTGGTACTCAAAGGGTTATAATATAATACACGTCGCTGGTACTCAAAGGGTTATAATATAATACACGTCGCTGGTACTCAAAGGGTTATAATATAATACACGTCGGTGGTACTCAAAGGGTTATAATATAATACACGTCACTGGTACTCAAAGGGTTATAATATAATACACGTCGCTGGTACTCAAAGGGTTATAATATAATACACGTCGCTGGTACTCAAAGGGTTATAATATAATACACGTCGCTGGTACTCAAAGGGTTATAATATAATACACGTCACTGGTACTCAAAGGGTTATAATATAATACACGTCACTGGTACTCAAAGGGTTATAATATAATACACGTCGCTGGTACTCAAAGGGTTATAATATAATACACGTCGCTGGTACTCAAAGGGTTATAATATAATACACGTCGCTGGTACTCAAAGGGTTATAATATAATACACGTCGGTGGTACTCAAAGGGTTATTCATCTTATACCAGTACTGCTGACTGTGTGTTGTGGGTATGGACTCGAGACAGAGTCACACACAAGGGTTTGTATCCGATACTAGGCTCGGAGTCACTTTAGTCGATTCAAAGTATATTAAAGAGAAGGCTGTTATTCAACCATATTTACGTTATTTAAAAGTGTGTAACTTAAAATAAAGATATACACCTTTCTCTGCTTTCTCTGCTTTTCTCTCTTTCTCTGAATTGTATTCAGCCAACTGTTTTAAGACGTTTATCCCCATCCAGGTTTCGATTTTTTCCTGGTGAGCGATAGCGAGCCAGCATTGTATGGAGAAATCCGGCTTCGCCGGAGACATTTTTCTATCGAAAAATGTACAAATTTAGCTTGCTGTAAAACAAAAATATATATATCCTGGCTCGCTACCGCTCGCCAGGAAAATATTGACACCTGGATGGCGGTAAACGTCTTAAAACAGTAGAGTAAATGGGGCCGAATGGATACAAGCCAAAGAGAGAGGGATAGAAAAAGAAAAAAAGCGAGGTGGGCCCCCTTAAAACACGAACAAACTATAAAAATTCCTAAGCAATAGACTGGTAAATTGTTGTTGTTATCAGACCTTCATACAGATGATCGGATCCAAGTGCCCGTGTGACGCTGGATGTTATATTAAGGGGGCCCACCTCGCTTTTTTTTTCTTTCTCTCCCTCTCTCTTTGGCTTGTATCCATTCGGCCCCATTCAGCCTACTGTTTTAAGACGTTTACCCCCATCCAGGTGTCAATATTTTCCTGGCGAGCGGTAGCGAGCCACCATATTTATATTTTTGTTTTGACAGCAAGCTAAATTTGTAAATTTGTACACTTTGTGTTTTCTAATTGCTTCCTGGTGTGTTGTTTAACACACTAATTGTTTATAGTTGTATTAAATGTCTGTCTTAAATATAGGTTACATACGCAAAATTACGAACTATTGTCTCAGTGTATTGGTCCCGCATCCAGGATTTTTGCCATGGATGGCCACGATTTCGGTAAAAAATCGCGTCCAAACCGATTTGCCAGAATTTGTAATGATATAGGATGGTGGAAGGACGTAAAATCGGCGGAGATAAGACGAAGCAACAGCAGGGATCGGATATATCCGACAAATGTAGGAGCATTACAAGCGGTCTGGCCCGATATACAAACGACACAAACGACGTAGGCAGATAAAACGCCAAGGGGGCCGAAGACATGGCCGACAGAAATTTGACAGTTCGAGCGTCTGTCGTTAGTGTAATACACGACGCCCTCAGAGGTGCATAAAAGGGGGATAGTGCTATACCTGACACTACCACTCCACATTACTACCAGCAACCAGCGACGCAACCGACACCTGTGCGTCCGTCTCTCGACCCCACCAACGCACATCCTTTCACTGGGCTGTTATTGGGACATTTTTCCGGCGGAGGGCTGTCCTCACTAGCATCCAGACCCTACCACGAAAATTATATGCAGCATGAACATATTTAACAGTGGCTCCTCTCCAATGACGTCATACCAATATTCATATTTGGCGCTTTGCCTGATTAGGAAGCCTAGGGTACGTCATGAATCAGATGCGACTTAGGAAAAAGAATTGAAGAAAAGGTATCAAGTTCAAAATGCGATTCTCGGTTTGGAACGCATTGTTCGTCCTTCAAGTTCGAGCGCTCCCAGGGTTAGACACTAATATATTAGCTTTTGCCCTGTGATTGCTCGAGTCATTTAGGATGTCCTGGCTGACCCATGTGGTGATAAGAAGTGGACAATCTGCCTTGTATTGAGTTTCTTTATTGAGTTTATTTCTAGCTAGACTTACTGAATTAGAGACTGTATGTTTAGCCTAGATTTTTCAGCTGCTAGCCTACATGATTTTGGGTTCCACACTTCGTCCAGTGGGGTTGTGTGGGGGCTTCTTCTGCATCTTGGTTGATGGGTAATTCTATTCCTCCTTCTTAAAATGAGGTGGTTCTTTTTACCCCAAGTGTCCTAGAGGTGTTTCAGCATTTGTCTGTACCAGGGGATTCTCCAGTTGCCTTGCTGGCTTGTACGGTAAGAGTTAGTAACCTGCCGCGCCTCGCCCCAGCCCATGTTAGAGTCTAGCCTGCCTCCATTCTAGGTTCTACAAGTTTTTAGTATTCTCGCCTTAACCTACTTAACCATTGTATTAATGCTGTGTATTAGCTTTTGATTATACATGTGCTGGCAACTGTAAATTTACATTTCTCGAGGCTGCACTTTAGTTTAGATTCATTAAGTGTTGTCAATGTTACTTCGATCAGAATTATTTAGTGTTTGATGGTCTTGCTATAATCGTTCAAATTTACGAAGAGCTCTCACTGACCATAAATGGACAACACTGGTCTGTCCTTTTCCCAAGACTTATCAGGCGTAATTTGATAGTAGCCTACAGGTGATAGACCAGTGACCTCTCTCTCTCTCTTCATTCCATTTACTTCTCATTATCAATTGTTTTATTACAGTGACTACAGCCAGGTGATTTTATTCAAATTAGGAAGGACCTCAGAGAGAGAGAGAGAGAGAGAGAGAGAGAAGGGTAGGAGGAGGAGAGAGGAGACAAACAAAATAATACAAGTCTAAGATAATCTTAATTCAAACATTGACTTTATAGAATGTGGAAAACCCATCCAAACAATAAGCAATATTATCGTTTACTCATACTTCTGAATTGTATACTCTCTCTCTCTCTCTCTCTCACACACACACTGTGTCTGTCTGTCTGTCTCTTTCTCTGTCTCCCTCTCTGTCTGTCTGGTCTGTCGGTCTCTCTCTCTCTCTCTCTGAGGTACTTCCTAATTTGAACAAAATCACCTGGCTGTCGTCACTGTATTAAAATAGTTGATAATAAGAAGTAAATGGAATAAAGGAAGAGAGAGAGAGAGGTCACTGGTCTATCACCTGTACTATCAAATTACGCCTGATAAGTCTTGGAAAAAGGGCAGACAAGTGTTGTCAATGTATGGTCAGTGAGGGCTCTTCGTAAATTTGAAAGACTATAGCAAGTTTCATTTAGGGCTCTTGGTCTCTATTCATGTTTAAAGGCATAAAGGTTTCTAGAGCTGGGAGTCATGGATTTCCGATATCTGTGGGAGTAGAATGTCGTTTTCCCTTGACTGGATGTTTACAGGGTTCCGATGAGTTCTCCTCCTTTCCTTCTCCTATACTTATATCCTTAGGAGTCGTCGGGATTGAGTCTTGTTCTCTTCATGGGTTCAAGTGTTGGGTCTCTATCCTTTGCTACGATGAATTCGTTACAACAATACGTTGACCCCTATTGGATCGCGTTCTGCACTCTCGTTAGTCAGTACGAATGCTCCTTTAGCTAGGTCTCCTTATGGGTATAGGCTAGGATCCCCGATCAGGTATATCACATATTCGCATAAGTTTATCATAACTAATGTGCTTAGAAGTGTGATGTACTGGTCTTGCCACTGAACTGGTAATCCAATGGACCCGGGCTCAAATCCTGATATGTCAATGGGAAGATATTATTGGGATGGAATTTGTGCTGTACCTAGTATCAGTACATTACCACAAAGCCCACCGAAACGCCAAATAAATACCCTCATTGTTCCCTGATTAAATAGCACTGTTTGAATATTCCCATATTCAAAATATGCTATAGGGGGGCAATGACTAGTAAGTTCATTGCTCAATAGGTGGCAGTCTGAGAGTGAGGGCCTGAGTCTAGGAGATGAGACAGTGAAGCACTGGAGTGAGGCGGCTTCAGAGATGGGGCTGTTTCGAGCCGTGGGTGAGTAACTAAGCTTACCCCATGCATCCTGCGAAGGCAAGATGGCAGGGGCTGGTTGCAGCTAGAAAGTACTTCACATGTCTCACTCCCTAGCCTGGAACGAGACCTCACAGGCTTCACCATTCATAACGGTTGAATGTACAGGCTGTCAGCCTATGCCAGAGGGAGTAGTTGGAATATAAACAAAACAAAAATGTAACGGGTTGAATTGACCATTGTTTCCATCTTCTTTTCTGACCAGAGAGGCGAAATATAGTTACACTATGTACTTTCTTTATGTAATGTTGATTCTTGGCAATCTTTACTTACAGGTTACGCCCACGGAGACAGGCCGGAGCGCCCCCTGGGAACACCCAACCTTTTGCAGGGGAGGGGGGGGGGGTCAAGGGCTACAACCATGTCAGCTAATGTGCCCCAGTGCCACACAACCGCATGCCCTCACTTGAGGCAACTCATGTGATGGTCGCTTTGTGGCTGGATGTAAAAAACTTACTTGGTCGAAGTGGCACACAAGACTCTTCGTATGGAGTATGAAGCTTTGGCAGCGTCACTCAAGCCACACATCCCTCATAAGATATGCTAACATTCTCCACAATCCAAGGCGTCAAGCAAGCGCTCCAGGACGAAGAGTGCTGACAAGCACTCTTGATAGTCGAGGCCGAGGTCCACACTTCCAAAAAGGCGAAAAAGGCGGCAGAACCTCCTGCTCAATCAGTTGAGGCTGCGATATCGTTATCTACCCTTCCCCCATCCTGAAGTAAGACTTCCAGTAGAGTACGCACATCCCCCATGTCGGGTCGATCTGAGGGCAAGACCTTGACGGCTGGCTCAAGGACGGATTCAGCCAGTGTATCTTCACGACGCGACTCTGCGGAGTCGGGTCGTCGCGAAAAGGGGATTCATCTCGCAAGAGGACGCGATCACAAATACCGCCTAGACCAGTGGTTCCCAACCTGGGGGTAAATTACCCCCTGGTGATAATATGGCATTTTTGGGGGGGTAATGGAGGGGTGACAGAAAAAAGTAAAGGAATTATGAGAACTGAGATAACAATGCAACATCTGGCGCCAGCAATGTTGGGTGGTCACCATCGATTATGGGGCTGCATACAAACTGTGAATCCAGAAATTACAATTCATTGGTACTTGCTTGGATCAAAGAGCCTGCCTGCTAATCTGAAATCATGTTTGTAAATTTCATTAATCGACTTTAGGAGTATGGTTGGTTGTTGGAAGGAACATAATAATTGATATTGGTTCAGGAGTAATTTATCGAGAGGACTTCCCTAAGTGGTTAAGGCCCCATTAATTGCTCTTTCCATTCACATATGCAT
Organism: Paralithodes platypus; assembly: GCA_032716605.1. Taxonomy (NCBI): domain Eukaryota; kingdom Metazoa; phylum Arthropoda; class Malacostraca; order Decapoda; family Lithodidae; genus Paralithodes; species Paralithodes platypus. The sequence goes on along the minus strand of CM064565.1, from coordinate 7,536,515 downwards.
AGCCTACGTGAGTTGCAGTTGGGATGTGTGTACATGCTTAGATTGATATGCAGGATTCGAAGTTGCATAATAAATCGTAGGCAGTGTCCACCAACCTTTAACTGTCTTCGTGGTGCGATGTATAAGGTGTTGATTTTCGGTGTGAGCATCCTGGGTTGGAGTCCACGGACTGCCACATGTGTTTGTAAATTTCATTAATCGATTTTAGGAGTATGGTTGGTTGTTGGAAGGAACATAATAATTGATATTGGTTCAGGAGTAATTTATCGAGAGGACTTCCCTAAGTGGTTAAGGCCCCATTAATTGCTCTTTCCATTCACATATGCATAGCCTACGTGAGTTGCAGTTGGGATGTGTGTACATGCTTAGATTGATATGCAGGATTCGAAGTTGCATAATAAATCGTAGGCAGTGTCCACCAACCTTTAACTGTCTTCGTGGTGCGATGTATAAGGTGTTGATTTTCGGTGTGAGCATCCTGGGTTCGAGTCCACGGACTGCCACATGTGTTTGTAAATTTCATTAGTCGATTTTAGGAGTATGGTTGGTTGTTGGAAGGAACATAATAATCAGTGTTAGATGATGTGTTGTCAATCGTTAACTTCATCAAGTCAAAAGATGTAAACTCCTGCGTTTTCAAGGAGCTGTGCAAGGAAATGGGAGAGCACTGTCAGGTTCTGCTCTACCATACCGTTGTGCGCTAGTTATCACAAGGCAAGGTTGTACGTCGAGTCATTGAGTTCTGAAATGCTATTCAGGAATTCCTGGAACAAATATGATCTCGTTTTGCAGCCAATTATACTGATATGGAGTGGCTTGCTCGACTGTTACTTGGCTGATATATTTGCAGAACTGAACGATGGGAATCTGCAACTCCTGGACCGAAACACGACAGTCATCAATGCCTTTTTTTTTTTTTTTTTTTTTATATATGATTGAGGGAGGCAAAAGGCAGAACTGCCTATAGCGAGTGCCTCCCCCATAGTTGAAAGAGTGACAGGGCCAAAATCAAGGGACGTTCGAGCCAAAATGCCTGGACACACGGAGTTTGAAGCAATTTAAGTCATAGGAAGAGGGAAAGTGATTCTGGGAGAGAGTTCCAGAGCTCAGCTGTTGAGTAGAAGAAAGTTTGAGAGTACCGTTTCACTATTGGATTGGGGAGTTGCACAGAGTAGGGGTGGGATTGAGTAGCAAGACGGGTACCACTTGCCCTACGTAAAGGAGGTGGTATACACTGGGAAAGCTCTTAGGAACACTGATTATTATAGTAGAGATAGAATAGCGAGAGAGATGTAACATTGCGGCGGAGAGAGAGAGATTGCAGAGAGTTGGTGAGTCGACGGGAGTTAATGATACGAAAGGCCTTCCTTTCAACTTTGTCTAGGAGAGCGGTGTGAGAGGAACCTCCCCACACATGTGAACAATACTCAATACAAGGATGCACTATGAGCAAGAAGCTGTGCAGGGGTAAAGAACCTCCTAAGGCGGTTGAGCACACCCAGCTTCTGGGAGGCTGCCTTAGCAACACTGGTAATATGGTCCTTCCAGCTGAGAGCAGAAGAAAAAGATACACCAAGAATATTGAGAGAAGATGAAGGATTGATTTTTGTATTGTTGAAGAATAAGGGATAGTCCGCTGGAAGTTCCTGACTCCATTACTGGGGAAACTGAGACTCTGGATGCAGCGTAGAGAAAGGAATGATCGTCCAGTTCCCAACCCTAGATCAACTTGTTGAGGAGAATACTCACTATGATGGACTACTTCCACAGACCATCAAGGGAGAGATCAGTGACCATTTGAAGGAATTTGGGACAAGCCTGAACAAGCACTTTCCAAATAATGACAGAAACCTTGGCCTTGGAATTCAATTTGGATTTCACGACTGACTCCAACTCTTGCCAAGAGAGTGTTGAAGTTGTTGGTATCATTCTCAACACCATATCTCTGCACAGATTACCAGATCACTAATAGTAATGGGTCCTAGGGCATGGAATGAACTTCCTACTTGTGTCACTGATGCCAGCTCATTAGTTACTTTTAAGTCTGGCCTCATCTGGTACTTGCTAAATGATTAGGCAACTAAGTAGATTAACTTGTATGTAATTATACATTTTTAATGCAAAACCTGTTATTTTTAGGCATGGCAGTAGATAAATATTTCTACTAAAGTTTGTAATAACCACTACCCTGTGGAAATAAAGTGAATGTGAAGCTAAATTTAACTCACTCTCACTCTAACACTCACTCTCACACACTCACACTCACACTCTCTCTCTCTGTCTCTCTTGATGTAGATTCACTGTTCAATTTCAATAATAGTTGATCAACTCGGGGAAATGGAATTAGATTAACCCTTTCGAGCGTTTTTTTGTTTTTTTGGCTTCTTTGGGCATATTCAGGCCCTCCTGAATGATAAATCAAGTATCTGCATGAAAAGAAATTTATTCAGCAAAAACCTAGGCGCTAAAAGCTTCAAAATGAGACCAGAACGAGCTACATAGCACTCGTCGTTCTCAGGCAGTGTTACCACCAACATGGGAGTTTAGCGTATAGCGGCATATTTTTTCCCACTACGCTCACTACTGGCAACGCTGCCGGCCTCTCGAGAACAGGGGGAACATGAGTTAGTGGGCGGCGGTAAGCCCTGGGAGTCGGCTGTCTGGCCCGAAGCGCTCCCGGCCATTTGCACTCGATTTTAACCCTTTAAAAGCCTTAATAATGCTCCTAACTTGCTGCAAATTGGAGGCAGACTTAAGTCCGCCCCCGCTACGAATGGATTAATAACCAGATGGGGGAATCTCGATGTCACAAAGCACTTCTTCACCTATAGCGTGGTCAACGAGTGGAACAAACTGCCAGAGAAAGTGGTACAATGTAATACAATTTACACATTCAAAAGGAGTCTAGACATCCATTTTGAAGAGGTTGGAGTGTTATAGGTGACAAAAAATAATTATAATAATAATAGTTAATCATCAGTAGTATACAATATTTCTCAACTTCCTTCTTTACTGTGAATTTCCCAGTTGAAATGTTCTCATTCAGCTGGGGGCCTTGTTTCCCCAACTAAATTTCATTCTGACCCAAAGTCAGAGATACTGGTGGGTGGGGAGAGAGCCTTCTGCTTCGCTATCCTTACCTTCCACTTTGTAGCAAATTTTATATTAGCATTAAGTCTGGACTGCCTAGTAGGGACTCGCAAGGTTTGTGCAGTCTGTGTATATATGTAACTCTATGTAACTCTCTCTCTCTCTTCGTCTCATGTTTATTTCTCTCAGAGCTAATCCTCTTCAACTCCTCACTTCTCATTTCCTGTCCTTTTCACACACACACACACCCCCCCCCCCCCCTCACCCCTCCCCCGTCCTCCCGCCAACAGCACTCCATCACCCATCACTTCACCTCTCTTGTCTCTTATCACCTCGGATCGCCACCTCACTTAACCCATGCAATCAGAAGACTCCAATTGTTGCTTTGTTTTCGTAGCTACCTTAATAAGATGATATTCTACTTAGCCCGTTCAGTACGATGGTGCATTTTTACATATTATGCTAGTTATCCTTAGATGATTTGTATACAGATTAGGAAGGCCCCATGTGAATAAAAGGTTATTATTGCTTCAATTAATCCTCTAGCTCTCACAGGTACTAAGGAGTGTCCCTGGTGTAGGAGACGATGATTCAAGTGGTAACACTGTCCTCGGTGATGAAGGTGGCATCTAAAACCCAAACTGGCTAACAGTTGGTGATGGTATTCAGCTCTCAAACAGCCTGTCCATGTCGTAGTTGATTTTGCTGGCCAAGTCATCTGAAGATGTTGCTGAGGTTCCTCTTATAACAAGGAAGAAGCCTGCTGTGTACTGTATATCTAGTGTAGATGTCAGGCTGTGAGAGGCACTCTCCTTGGTGAGCCAATGGGGGCCTCCTTTGAAACTCAGGAAACTCTTTTAAGTAAAGGAGGGAGTTATGTAGTGAGGGAATGTATAAATTAACAGCTAGACTACTGGTCTGGTGAGGAACTGAGGACCCTTTATAGTCCATTGATTTCGAGTGCTGTACAAAAGGCAGTACAAGTTACTTTGGGCATACAGTAGGTTCCAGTCCCGAGCCGAGCAGTGCATACCCTCGAACAAAAAAACATTCTATTCCTCTCCCCTCCCCTCATCCCTCCCCTCCTCCACCCCAGGCAATGCGTTGACTTTTAGGAGGCCCTACTTGTCTGGTGTTCTGGTCAAGATTCTGAAACTAGGCTTAGGCAGTGGTGGTGCTTGCTTGCCTTAGCTGGCGTTGGAGCTCGATAGTCTTGTCTTTTTGGCTGGAGTTTCCTGGTAGTGTGTTGTGGGGAAGAAGAGTGTGAGCGAATATTGGGAGCGGGTGATGGATACGCAATTTAAAGCTGGTATCACACGAGCGCTTTTTCCCTCAACATTTATCCTCAATACTGGTCTGGCAGCTTATGAGGTTAACATCTAAAATATTTCGGTTACCTAAATTAATCCATCACCAGTTTACTTTCCAATACTAGTGCAAAATATTCTTGAAATGTTGCTAGAAAATTGTTGATAATAGAATGTTGACTTTAAAAGCTCTCGTGTGATACCGGCTTTATTATAGGAGTTTTGGTGTCCTCTGGATGTCCAGATGGTTGATATCTCCGTTTTGCATGCCAAGGGCTGAGATGATTAAATAATCATTCTTCGTCACAGCTACGGATTGTGTGTTCGAGTCATGTAAAACAAAAAAAGTGGCTTGAAATGAGGCACAGATGCTTGTTGAGCTGATTCAAAGAAATTACAATAGTTTTTTAACAATGTCATCCAAGATAACAGGTAAAAACAGTAAGGATATTAAATTAAGTGATGGGCCCTCGAAAAACTTTTGCATTGTCTGCAATCCAGCAAAAAAAGTTGGATTTACGGTCCCTGTGAAGGCACCCATTACAACAATCTAATGCAGGTAAAGTTACCGGTATGATGAAGAAGACGCCCAATATGCTGCCACAAGTAAAGAAGACGCCCAATATGCTGCCACAAGTAAAGACGCCCAATATGCTGCCACAAGTAAAGAAGACGCCCAATATGCTGCCACAAGTAAAGAAGACGCCCAATATGCTGCCACAAGTAAAGACGCCCAATATGCTGCCACAAGTAAAGATGGCGATTGTAAGGCAACGGAAACAAAACCCTGCTCGTATGTCTGGGCATTTTCTTTGCTATTTCCTCCCTGTTGTGCTCTTCTGTCGTTGTGAGTTTTTAATGTCTAATGTATATACTGTATATATATATATATATATATATATATATATATATATGTTTTTAATCTCTCAGTGGGGATCGAACCGTCGGCTATCGTCCTGATGGTCGACGGTTCGATCCCCACTGAGAGATTAGAAACATTTAGTGGCTCACGTGTATTTGTGATATATTCTCATATATATATATATATATATATATATATATATATATATATATATATATATACTGTATACTGTATATATATATTCTCTTTCTCTCTCTCTCTCTCTCTCTCTCTCTCTCTCTCTCTCTCTCTCTCTCTCTCTCTTTCTCTCTCTCTATCTATCTATCTATATATCTATCTATCTATCTATCTATCTATATATCTATCTATCTCCCTGCTTAATAAAACACAGAGAAAACTCGAATCCATTCAGCGTAGAGTGACATAATTGGTCCCATCCCTTGGAAACAAAAACACAATGAGAAATTAAGAGAACTCGATCCGTTTTCGCTTGAGAAACGGAGAATAAGGGTGCAGCTGTAGAGTGTTTCAAGATTCAAAACGGATTTAATAACGTAAATTCCAATAATCTATATAAAATCGCCAAAGAGAGTTCTACAAGAGGAAGCAAATTAAAACTAATAAGCAGGAAAGCGAACCTAGACACAACTAAAATAAAATTCACCCGCAGTGTAATTGGTGAGTAGAATAAGCTCCCTAATGAAATTATAGACAGTTGCTCAATATACACATTTTTATATAAATTAAACTCCTACCAGAGAGAAGTTGGTCTAGAGTAGAAAATGATTACTGACGAGAGAACCTGGCAAAAATTAACACTGTTTTCAGTTGAAGAGAGCAATGGAGAAAAAAAAACTATTCTATAAATTCCTTCAGGTGATTTCCAAGCCCTGCAATGTTATTCACTTCTAACTGTTTTCATGTACGGCAAATTGCCGGAGGATGGGGAGAGAGCTTTCATCTTTGCTATCCTTTCCTTTCACTTTCTCTTACTCTTAGGGTTGCTATCTCTACTAGGATTAAGTTCTGCCACCTCGCAGGGATCGTAAGATCTGTGTGGCCAATGTATATATATGTAAATCTATGTAAATATATCTGACCGACTTCGGAAAGGAATTGGGTGTTCTGATCAGCAGTGACCTAAAGTTTTCCAAGCAGTGCTTTGAAGTAGAGAAGAAAACTGAGAAATTATTAAGAGACAATGTATGTATAGAAATAAGGGAATAGTCCTCACACTTTACAACGCTCTGGTATGGCCTCTCCTGGAGTATGCTGTTCAATTCTGGTCTCCAGCACTCAAGAAAGATATAGAGCGACTTGAAAGAGTACAAGTTAGGGCTACAAAGCTTATTCCATCGATTAAAAGACTAAGCTATGATAACCGGTTGAGAGCTCTCGATCTCTTTCCGTTGGAAACACGCAGACTACGAGGTCAGCTCGTTGAAGTTTTTTAAAATGTTTAATGGGTTTGACAATGTGGATTATAACAAAATGCTTAGGATCAATATAAATACAACACGCAACTATGGCTGGAAGTTAGAATTTAAATGGTTCAGCAATAGTATTTGTGGAAACTTTTTCACATATAAGATTTGTTCAACCTGGAACAAACTACCCTTATAAGTTGTAGACAGTTCTTCAGTAGAGCAGTTAAAAATATATATATATATATATATAGTATTTTGCACACACTGCAATGAGCGTAGAGCACTGCACAATCTCTCTCTTTCCATTTCCAGTATCTCCCCGGAATGGATCTCAAGGTCTCCGAGATACTAACTATTCCTTGTAACCCCTTGTAACTCTCGTAACTCAACACTGAACGATAACTTTTAATACTGACCGAATACCAATGAGTCCTGTATTGATTTATAGGATGTTGCACCGTGTCTAATTCCATTAATCAATAATTATCCTCTCTAATACTGTATCTAATTTCATTTTTCAATTACACTAATACACCGTTCTGTGCTTGTTAAGTATCATATTTAACCCTATCAGTACCGGTGACGTCTTTTTTATTAGATATCAGCTACATTTAGACAATTGTATGAAGCTTAGAAAGGATATAGGGTAGCTAAAGGGATTAATTGAGGTAGTGGGTAGCCTTTTAATGAGTAGACGTCCTTCCTAACCTGAATAAAATCGTCTAATAGTTGCCAGAACATAATGAAAAGGACGTCACCAGTCCTGAATGGGTTAAGGAAACAATGCAATATTAAAGAACAGTGAAATATGTATATATATCTAAAATTGATCACCAATTAATGTTAATGAAAAACAAATATAACACACATAGAGTCAGGAGCATAAATGGTGTCGTACTCATTTTACTTTTGTTTTCTTTTTCTTTTTTAAGACCTCCGTCTACGTATTATGAAAAGCCTCTTATCATTCGGCAAATTGTAAGTGTTATACCAGGTTTTTACTGGGATTGTATTGACTTTATAGGTAGATTCTAACTCGACTAGAGAAGATGAGAACACACAAGAACACAAAAACAAAGGTAATAGAGGATAATATAACACAGAGTATAAATGTAGATTATTGTTGTTAACACAAAGTGATATTATGAATCTTGCAATAGTATATAAGATAAGGATAGGTTTCAATTTGCAGCACTATCGAGGATCGTCAAGGTGTCTCAAGGGGAAGACACAGGCAGGTTCTGAAGATTTGTGAAGACGTTGCTACCTGGTATTCCCTACGATGTCCTGGTCCGTGGGGGTGATCCTGTCGTGTGACGGTGACAGCAGTGAAGGGAAGACTTCTTGAAGATCTCTGAAGACTGTAGAGGTGAGGATCTTCCATGAAAACGAGCCGTTCCACCAGTGTCTTACGCTCTGGTATCATGGGATTAACCCGCTGAGTACCAGCTAAATATTTATAAATGTACCACCCAGGACCGGCTGATTCTGAATTTTTTTTTTTCCCAGAAACAATAGCGAATGGGTTAGGAATGAAGGAAAAACCACGAAAAAACTATCAAAAGGCTCAAAAAATGGTCCTACAGAGCCCCCGAAAACGGATTTTACAAGAGTAAAAAATTGAAGGCAATTTCCCCAAAAAAACATGTTTTTGCATGCTCATATGCACACGGCTGGACTTGGAGAGTTTTCAATCATCGGCATGGGTGCGTGGGATACTTACACAGTTCCCATACAAATCTGAGCCCTCTAGGTGCCATAGGACCGAAGTAATTGGGACCGGAGTAACACTGACGCAAACGAGGCGTCGCTGGGGTTTAGCGTTACATACATTACCGACGCACTGTTTGCGTCGCTGGGGCTCAGGGGGTTAAGGTAAGGAGCCGTTTCACTAGTGTCTTATGCTCTCTCTTACAATCCAGACCTATACTTCTAATGGAGTCTCTGTTGGAACTTCTGTAAAGGAATCTTGGGATTATTACGAAGACGATATGTTCCACCAGTGTCTTATGCTCTCGTATCGTATTTATTATGGCTTTGGGTTTACTAGAACTATAGGTCACACTCGTGTGGTAATCCTATAATTATAGCAAAGTCCTGTACTAAAGCAAAGTAAAAATGTTAGTCGGCCACCATTGTGGTCTAACAAAGGTACAAGCAAAAGTACTAACTATGTTTTTGGGTTTACTAGAACAATAATACAAACTAAATATCCAAGGCGTCGAGTAGTTCCACCAGTGTCTTACTTCCTCAACGCAAATTCTAGCTATATTATAATCCCAAGTCTTCCAGATAACCTCAGCCAGTGCCTTTGGATATCTTTCCAACTGTACCACTTCTGGATTCCGTTGTTGTTTCTGGCTGCGTATCTTGGGTCTATAAGGGCGGTTGTGCGCAGAGAAGATTGTATGTCGACGGCGGTAGCCCCTCTCAGAATCCGCTTCACAGCGGTGGTGACTTTCCGGGCAAGATGGGCATGTGGTGGTTTTGTGTTTATGGGAGGTTTTCTCCCCTGGGTGCTGTGGTTGTTGTTCTTTACATTCACTGGTGGTGCTGGCGGTTGATCGTCTTATTAAGTCCCTTCCTGGTGTCGGGGGATGTGGCGATGTGATGGTGGCAACCCGAGCCTGCCGGGTTGGGGAGGCTCTTGTGTTCTCGTGTCTCGGCGGCGTGGTGACAGGAGTGATTCTTTTACTGGTGCTTTCTTCTCCTCGTTTGCTTTTCTCCCCTATCTCAGTATTATTATTGGATGACTTATTTTTCTTTTGTGTATAAATAAACCTGTTGTTTTGCACCTATTGTATGTCCTGTCTTTTTGTTTGATTGTAGATATATATTAAATACTTACTGTAAACTCTTCCTGTTAGGAGAACTCACCACTATCAGATTTGTTAGCAAATTTGTCAGATTTACGGCGAACTATTGATTTTAAATGCACACAGGGTAATGATCATGATCTTGTAGTATAGAAAAGGGTCACTGAATCCATTATGCTTTCATGTTTTTTCTATTCTCCGTATTATACTATTATTATTATATTTTTTGTTATTTTTTTTATTTTTTTAGGCTTACGATAACATTATATTTAGGCTATCACTAGACAACGATGCTGCGATGATGTTGAGGGATAGCCTTAAGTATCGGCCCCTCGTTGGTCTTCTTACACCTTCCCCAGTCTTCTTTCTTCACTGTAGATGTATGATTTCTTCATCTTCTTACTGGGGTCCTTATTTTCTATAAAATTATTTGTTTTCCAAATATGATGTAACTTGTTTTCTTCTTAGTATTAATCCTTTCCTTGTTACACTTTTCTTATTTTCTTTTAATTTACAAACACTTTAGCTCTCCTAATTTTCCTGTGTTTTTAATTTTCTCTTCTTTCGTCAAATTTGTTGTCCTCTTTTTTCTCCTTTTCCAACACCCATATAAGTATTGCTTTATCTCCTCGTTTCCTTCTTTCTTGAAGAGTAACTCTCCTATTAGTTTGTCAGTGTCTTGGATATATGGCCTGTGTAATCTTGTTATGTTGGTCCTTATTTCATTATATTCTTCACATTTCAGGATAAAATGTACTAAGTTTTCTGGATCTTTTCCACACAATTTGCATTTTGTATCCTCCTTCTTAAATCTTGTTAGGTCTTCTAGGTTAGGGGTGTTAGATCTGCATTTGAAAAGTGTGACTGAGGCTGCTGTGTTGCCATATACTTCATCTTTTCCCCCAATCTCTTGTTTTATTTTCTTATAAATGTTTAGACTGTTTTTTTATTCCATGTATTTTGCCACATTTGTGTATCCCAGTCATAGACCTTCTTACACAGTTCTGTCTTTGTCATCCTACTCAATTTTTTTTCTATTTATGTTAAGCTCTTTAAGATATGTATTGCATTCTTTTACCCATTTATCATTGTTCTCCTCTAATCCTTCTTCAATTATTTCATATAGCATTCTATTTTCATCACCGTTCATTATGCCTTGTAAGTATTGTAGTCTTGACCTCATTAGGTTTGATTCTAACAGGGATGCTCCTACTTCTCCTCGAAGACAGCTACTGTAATTGGGGTTCCTTTAGATCCTCCCAATATCATTTCTATAAACGGAATTTTCTATATTCTTTGTAGTTTTCTCTTTCTTCTTTATTGTACTCCAAAACACTAGCTGCATATAGGATCCCGGGTAGAGCTAAACTTTTCCAGAATGTTTTCCCAATTAACATCTTATTAAAACTCCAACAACGTATATATTTGGCTTACAATGGATGTGAGGGATTCAAAATCGTAACTGAAATAGTTTTCACCACTTTAGCTCCTATAGATTTTTCCTTAGCTACGTAAAATTGCCTATTATTAACCAAAATAAAGGGGGGTATGACACAAGACCTTATATCGTCAACTTTTGATGGTCAACATTTTTACAGCAATATTTCTGAGAGCTTATGCATTGGTACTAGAAACTACACCGAAGATAAATGATCTGAGGAGACAGAATTATTTAAAAGTTGAAATCATAAGCTGCCAGACCAATGTTGACGATAAAAGTTGAGGGGAAAAGCGTTCGTGTGATGGCTTTATACTAATATAGCGTGATGGTACTGAAGGGGTTGTGGGAGGCGAGTCTGCAAGCGTGTCGTAATCTCCATCACCAGACGTAAACAGTCCCTTGTCTGGTGCTACCCTGGGGATGTGTGGCTCGCAGGCATGAGAGAGAGAGAGAGAGATAGATTAAGGGGGGGTCACCGGATTTTTTATCTTTCTCTACTTTTCTCTCTTTTCTTGGCTTGTATCCATCCGGCCCCATTCAGCCAACTGTTTTAAGACGTTTATCCCCATCCAGGTGACGATTTCTTCCTGGCGAGCGAAAGCGAGCCAGCATTGTATGGAGAAATCCGTGGCCGGAGAAATTTTTCTATCGACAAATGTACAAATTTAGCTTGCTGTCAAAAGAAATATATGTATATATATGCTGGCTCGCTACCGCTCGCCAGGAAAATATTGACACCTGGATGGGGGTAAATTTCTTAAAACAGTAGGCTAAATGGGGCCGAACGAATACAAACCAAAGAGAGAGGGAGAGAAAGAGAAAAAAAAGCGAGGTGGACCCCTTTAATGTAAATAATTATGATAGAAACGTTAAATACTATCCGCTAAGAAAGAAGAATCTGGTTATATGGAATAGATGGAGAACTTCTATAAAAAAAAATAACTTATATAAAAATAATAATACGGGATAGACATGGGTAATAAAGGGGCGAAACCATTTTGATTATCTAAACAAAACATTAAGAATGTAAGAAAAACGAATACTGGCTAAACAAATACCATAAAATAAATGGTTAAGTATTTGAAAGGAGTGACACCAATCATGATGATATTCAATAGCAGAAAATGTGTAAATTGATTTATCTTGCATTTCCTGTGGATTTGAAGTATCACTAAAAATGAAAATACATATATATAATTATATATATATATATGTATATATATATATATATATATATACTGAATAGAATTTGAGTAATATGTCTGTAACATTAATTAATATAGAAATGAGTGATATGATGATGATGATGATGGCTATAGGAAAAGTAGGAGATTAGAGAGTGATATGTTTTTGACTTCGATTTATATATTTCGATTCACTGGATAGAAACTGATTACTATTGGGTGTAAGTGAAAGAGCAGCAGACGACGTTTTCCTGTCCCCCATTGAAGCCTGATAGAGAGCTACATAGAGCTACATAGATACACAGACCACACAGACCTCAAGGTCCTTACTAGTCAGTCTGGCCTTACAAACTATATATGTATTTATGCATATATATATATATATATATATATATATATATATATATATATATATATATATATATATATATATATATATATATATATATATATATATATATATATACACCGGTACATACATACACACACATATACACATACATACATACACACATGCATACATATATATACAGTATATAATTATATACATACTGTACAGTGCACACATTCACATACATTTTTTTTTTTTTTTTTTTTTTTTTTCATATCACCCCAGCCCCTCTGCAGATAGAGGTCAAGCCTTCCCTTGAAAGCGTTTATTGTGTCGCTCTCCACCACTCTCGCTGGTAGTTTATTCCACTCTGTCGCCACACTGTAGGTGAAGAAACTGTTTGTGACATCTAGGTTTGCCTTTTTGGTTTTTAATTTCATTCCATTTCCGCGAGTTTGATTAGTATTGTTTAATGTGAATAATGCATTTACATCGACTTTGTCGAAACCTTTTAGTATCTTAAAGCACTCAATAAGCTGACCCCTCAACCTTCTCTTTTTTAATGAGAACAGGTTCAATCGTTTAAGTCTTTCTTCATATGGTTTATTTCTTAATGAGGGTATCATCTTCGTCGCTCTACGCTGTACTGACTCGAGTCTTACAATGTCCTTGATCAGATAAGGTGACCAGAACTGCACACCATATTCAAGGTGGGGCCTCACCATACTTTTGAACAGTGGCACTATTACGTTTTCATGTTTATATGTAAATTTTCGTTTAATAAAGCCCAATGCTATGTTTGCCTTATTTGCAGCTGCTATACATTGGTCGGAAGTTTTTAGGTTTTCAGATATTAGTACCCCTAGGTCTTTTACTACCGTTGCGGTTTTTATTTGTTTGCCATTCATTTCGTATTTGTATTTCATATTTCTGCTACCAACCTGCAGCACCTGACATTTATCGACATTGAAGGGCATCTGCCATTTTTTCGACCACTCTGATATCTTGTTTAAATCAGATTGCAACGCATTTCTATCATCTTCGTTCAGGACTGTATTTCCTATTTTTGTATCGTCGGCGAATTTGGAAATGGTGTTGTTTACCCCTACATCAATATCGTTAATGTAAATGAGAAACAGGACCGGTCCAAGGACTGAACCCTGTGGAACTCCACTAGTGACAGGCTCCCACTCCGATTCCACTCCATTTATCACCACTCTCTGTCTTCTGTCTGTAAGCCAATTTTTTATCCAAGAATGAATTTCACCTTTGATACCTATCCTCTCCAGTTTAGCCAATAGTTTTCGGTGAGAAAGAGAGAGAGAGAGAGAGAGAGAGAGAGAGAGAGAGAGAGAGAGAGAGAGAGAGAGAGAAAGAAAGATAGATGGAGAGAGAAGGAATGTTGTGCCTGGGAAGAATATAATTGGTGCGGAGAGAGATGAAAAGAGTCAAGCAAACTGGAAGCCAAAGGCGTCATGTGTGTGTGTGTGTGTGTGTGTGTGTGTGTGTGTGTGTGTGTGTGTGATAGATGGAATGGGAGGGGGAGGAACAATGGTAAGAATGAGAGAGGGAGAATGGAAGGGAGGCAGGAAGTATAAATGGAAGGGAGGCAGGAAGTATAAATGGAAGGGAGGCAGGAAGTATAAATGGAAGGGAGGTAGGAAGTATAAATGGAAGGGAGGTAGGAAGTATAAATGGAAGGGAGGCAGGAAGTATAAATGGAAGGGAGGCAGGAAGTATAAATGGAAGGGAGGCAGGAAGTATAAATGGAAGGGAGGCAGGAAGTATAAATGGAAGGGAGGCAGGAAGTATAAAATGGAAGGGAGGCAGGAAGTATAAATGGAAGGGAGGTAGGAAGTATAAATGGAAGGGAGGCAGGAAGTATAAATGAAAGGGAGGCAGGAAGTATAAATGGAAGGGAGGTAGGAAGGATAAATGGAAGAGCGGTAGGAAGTATAAATGGAAGGGAGGCAGGAAGTATAAATGGAAGGGAGGTAGGAAGTATAAATGGAAGGGAGGCAGGAAGTATAAATGGAAGGGAGGCAGGAAGTATAAATGGAAGGGAGGCAGGAAGTATAAATGGAAGGGAGGCAGGAAGTATAAATAGAAGGGAGGTAGGAAGTATAAATGGAAGGAGGTAGAAAGGGATGAGAGAGAGAAGGAAGAATGGAAGGGAGGAGAGAGAGAAGGAAGAATGGAAGGGAGGAGAGAGGGAAGGAAGAATGGAAGGGAGGAGAGAGAAGAGGAAGAATGGAAGGGAGAAGAGAGGGAATGAAGAATGGAAGGGAGGAGAGAGAAGAGGAAGAATGGAAGGGAGGAGAGAGGGAAGGAAGAATGGAAGGGAGGAGAGAGAAGAGGAAGAATGGAAGGGAGGAGAGAGGGAAGGAAGAATGGAAGGGAGGAGAGAGAAGATGAAGAATGGAAGGGAGGAGAGAGGGAAGGAAGAATGGAAGGGAGGAGAGAGAAGAGGAAGAATGGAAGGGAAGAGAAAGTAGTTCATAGAATTGCATGTAGACATTTTTATAATTTTGGTATTTGATACTTTCAGGTCATAATTTTAAGTCAAAGAAAAGTATTGCATAGTGCGAAATAAGCAAAGTGTGTGCAAAATTGTGTCCTAACCTTCTCTTAATATTTCTTCTAACAAACTTGTTATATCAGGTTTTTGCTGGGGTTGTATTGACTTTATAGGTAGGTTCTTACTCGACTGGAGAAGATGAGAACACACAAGAACACAAGCACGCAGGTAATAGAGGATAATATAACACACAAACAGGACAAACATAGGTTATTCTTATTCACACAAAATCATATGGGTAATGGGTAAAGGTGCAATGTTACATAAGACAGGGATAGGGTTCTAAATAGCAGCACGATCGAGGATCCTCTAGGTGTCTCAAGGGGAAGATATAGGCAGGTTCCGACGATCTCTGAAGACGTTGCTGCCTGGTATTCCCTACGACGTCCTGGTCCGTTGGGGTGGTCCTGTCGTGTAATGGTGACAGAAGGCAGAGGAAGACTTCCTCTGAAGATCTTCTGAAGACTGTAGAGGTTAGGGTCCTACATGAAAACGAGCCGTTTCACCAGTGTCTTACGCTCTCGTTTCATGGGATTAAAGTAAGAAGCCGTTTCACCAGTGTCTTACGCTCTCTCTTACAATCCAGACCTAGACTTCTATGTGAGTTTTTGGAGGAACATATATGATGGAATTTAGGGATAGTTATGAGTACAAGCCGTTACACCAGTGTCTTATGCTCTCGTATCGTAAGGACCAAGTAGGGAGCTGTTACACCACTACTAAAGTCCTGACCTAGAGGGAAGCCGTTTTACCAGTGTCTCTCTTACGCTCTTCCAACCACGGGGGTAGCCCTTCTCGGAATTCACGCCACGGCGCGCCGTGGTGCGTCTCCGGGCAAGATGGGCGCGTGGTGGTTTGGGCCTTATGGAATGTTTCTCTTCCTGGACGTTGGTAGTGGACTTCTTTGGTTTTGCTGGTGGTGTTGGTGGTTAACCTCACTGTTATGTCCATTCCTGGTGTCTGGGGAAGTGTCGAGGTGATGGTGGTGACCCGGGACTGATGTGGTGAGGAGGCTCTTATGTCCTCTTGTCTTGGCAACGTGGTAACGAGTTGTTTTGTTTGTGGTGCTTCTTCTCTTGCGCGTTTATCCCCCATCTTAAAACTATATACAACATCTAGGGTATATACCGGTATATATATATATATATATATATATATATGTATATATATATATATATATATATATATATATATATATATATATATATATATATATATATATATATATATATATATATATATATATATATATATATATTCTATGTATACAGTATAAATATATATATATATATATATAATTATATATATATACAGTATATATATATATATATGTATATATATATATATATATATATATATATATATATATATATATATATATATATATATATATATATATATATAGGGTGTCCCAGGAGGAAAGGGCATAACTTTGGGAAATGATAAAACAAGGTATTCTAAGAGTAAAATGTTCTATAACAAAAAGTCCAAGTCTCAACCGTTAAAAATATATTGAAGGTTTTATGTAGTGTCCTCCCCCGCCTCACTGTAATGAACTCTTCCATGCCAGATAGTTTCCAACTGGTCTAAAGTGAGCTAATATATCTATAATCATTTTGCAATTTACAGAATTATAATATCTACAATAATATGGTAAAATGATCGCAGTTAGATGGAGGTGTGGTAGGTACTAGGGCAACTAGGACACCCTTATAGGGAAATACTTAAGAAAATACCATTTTCAAGATGCAATATTTCTTTACTGGTTGAGATATGGAATATTACTTATAGAATATTTTAGGCTTAGAATATTTTGTTTTATCATTTCCCAAAGTTATGCCCTTTCCTCCTGGGACACCCTCTATATATATATATATATATATATATATATATATATATATATATATATATATATATACTGTATATATACTGTATATATATATATATATATATATTATATGCTATGGTATGTTCCTGTTTGCCAACTTTCTGTCGAAAGAGAGTAACAAAAATGACAGCCTAAACCATATCACTGTCACTACTACTGTCAGTTTTGCACCTCTCGTACTGTACCTTGCCCCTGTCCAAACCCTGCGGTAGATCCCACTAATCTTCATCACTATATTCTTCGTGAGAGTCTTTATTTGACTGAATAACCTTTATTTGCCGGCCTACACAGTGGATGCGGGCAGACAATTATACATGTCCATACAATAATTGTTTACGGGACAATAATGGTTTACGGGACAATAATGGTTTACGGGACAATAATGGTTTACGGGACAATAATGGTTTACGGGACAATAATGGTTTACGGGACAATAATGGTTTACGGGACAATAATTGTTTACGGGACAATAATGGTTTACGGGACAATAATGGTTTACGGGACAATAATTGTTTACGGGACAATAATTGTTTACGGGACAATAATTGTTTACGGGACAATAATTCAGTTACAATTGAGGCAAGAATGTCAATGTCTTGGCCATGTGCAATATGAGCCTAATTTACTAATCATAACGTCAATACTCTGATACAATATAATTCAGTCACAATTGAGCTAATAATACATTATCAATGTCTTAGCCATGTACAATACTAAACATAATATTACTACAGACATTACAGTTTCTTGGGATAAGATTCCAAGAAGTAAACCTCGTTCATAGGAAAGCGTGACACACACACACACAGTATACGGTCGGGCTAATAAATCATGGCCCAGCTGTCATTACGTTTGGCTTGCTCTGTGTTGTACTAATGTCTGTCAGATGTTGATTAGGGTGGGTAAGTGTAGGAACATGTTTGTATATTTCACTCGATATGAAGAAATGAAGCTTAGATATTGCTGATACCATTTATTGATCAAAATATACTTGGTGCCGACACATCACTTATTAGCGCGACTGTACGCTAGAGAGAGGATGAGGGGGGAGGGGGGAGCAGGGTCGCGGTGGAATGAAGATTACAGGGGAGGAGAGAGTAGTATGACGTGTATGGGTCTGCCTTGGTCTCACAGTCACCCTTAGGACCAGTACACTCCCTGAAAGATGGACTTACACGAGAGCTTTCCCCCCGCAACTTTTTATCCACAACACTATTCTGGCAGCTTCTGATATATACCATATTACCAGTTTTGTTATCTATGATCATCTACCTGCTGTCTAGTTTCCGATGCCAGTGTAAAGTAGTTTCAGAATGTTACCTGAAAAGAGTTGTGGGAAAAATCATTGGTGTAAATGCGCCTTTATGACTATGTTTTCTTCATCTTAACCCTTTCAGTATAAAATGACGCCGTTTTCACTGTATTAGACCTAGCTAGCATTACACAAACTTACTCTGATGTGGACGGCCCTCTTGAACCTAAAGGGCAAAGTTCATTAACCATTCCATTACTAAAGTGAATATAATCGTCTACTAATAGTGCGAATAAAAGAAACTATAGCGTCACTTATACTTGTATTCCACATTTAAGTGTCAGGAAATCGGGTGTTAGAGGTGATATTTCTCGTATGGTTACAATTGTATAAACGAACGAAATCATTCAAACTAACCTATCAATTATAAACCTATAGTCAACATGGTGACGCCTGTGGGAAAATATGTGTTGCAAGAAAGAGGTGTGTGCGGTCAGAGAGAGAAAGTACAGTCGGCCTAATAAGTCATGTCTCGGCACCAAGTATATTTTGTTCTATAATTTGTATCGGCAATATCTAAACAGGATTTCTTAATTTCGAGTGAGATGTACCAACATGTTCCTACATTTACCCACCCTATTCAACATCTGACAGGCATTAATACAGCACAGAGCGAGCCAAACGTAATGACAGCTGAAGCATGACTTATTAGCGCCACCGTACAGTTGGCCAAAGTTCCAGCTGACCCACCCTCGCAAAATGATCTGGCAATACTGGTGTAGGAAGGAGGTGTGTCTTACAAAGATTGGGATTGGTAGATCTGATTTCGGCTATATCATTGTTAGAACATATACTAAACAAGGGAAAGTAAACCTATCTCAAATAAAAATGCATACATCGCTATGTATGATCCCGAACATTCACCCAAAGTTCGTAGATTTGCTTAAATATCCAAGTTATTATATCCACTGATTGGCAACTACACCAGTATTGCCAGCTAATTCTGCGAGCCCCAAAGCGAGGGTGGGTCAGCTAGAACTTTGACCAACTGTACATAGGAGCACAAAGGAAAGCATGCAACAACAAATGTAAGCCGGTATCACACGAGCTCTTCTTCCCTCAACATTTATCGTCAACACTGGTCTGGTAGCTTATGAGGTCAACTTTTACAATATTTCGGTTACCTAAATTCATCTACCAACAGTCTAGTTCCCGATACCAGTGCAAAATAGTCCAAAAATGTTGCCAGAAAAGTGTTGATCATCGAATGTTGACTATAAAAGCTCTCGTGTGATACCGGCTTTACCGATCCTTACGAGGCTGCTTGTATCTAAGTTACCTAAACTATTATGTAGGAGAGCATAAACTAATTAGAACGGAGAGGATTTATCTTTTCCGTAAAAAAATGGAAAAACTGATATGGTACTAAACATAAAAATAAGACAATTGAACTATCTTCCTATATTTATTCTAACAAGTGAGGTAATGTGGGCATGTCCTGTTTAAAACGCTGAAAGTTGGGGTTTAAGAGCGAGAAATTTGTCTAAGCGACTATTCAATGTTTCAACAGTGCTGCAGTCTTATATATACCGGTAATATTGCTAGGCAAGTCATTCCACAAGTTTAATACTCGGTTGAAAAAGAAATGTTTACTTCATTGGAGTGATGATTTTACAACCATTCCCTAGTGCGTAATTTGAATAATCGAATGTGAAGTATTTGTTTGCATCCATATTTTCGATACCTTTTAAATAACTTAAGTATTTGAATTATATCCTAAGGAGATAGAGATAGAGAGAGAGAGAGAGAGAATGGGCGGAGGTTTGAGAGAGGTTAGGACAAAGGTTAGTTACGGTAGTTATAATTGGACTTCTGGATTATTAAGCCAGCACATTATAAGTGGAACGTTCCATAAGTGGAACGTATGGAAAGCGAGAGAATGACTAAGAGGGTGTACGAGAGCGAGGTGGAGGGACAGAGAGGGAGAGGTAGACCGAATGAGAGGTGGAAGGATGGAGTGAGGAAGTACATGACCGAAGGCGGTGCTGGTTGGGGGGAGGGGCGTCGACTGACTGGGGACAGAAGTGCATGGGGGCGGTTCGTTCGTGGCCACCCCTTTGGGGATCACGGCGTCAGGCAATAGATAGATAGATAGATAGATTATAAGTCCAGGAGAGCGACAGGACTGGAGCCCCGTTTCGAGAACTACAGTCCCTTCGAGAACAAAGGGTTTATGGTGAGAAAGGTGGGTAGTAGAGAGAGGCGTGGGGGGGGGGGGAGGGGGGGGGGGGGGATAATGGCAGACACAGACAGAGGGCAGGACCAGGGCAGGGCAGTATAGTTGCCAAAACAGTTGTCGCTTTCCTTCCATTAAGGGGGCCCACCTCGCTTTTTTTCCTCTTTCTCTCCCTCTCTCTTTGGCTTGTATCCATTCGGCCCCATTCAGAATACTGTTTTAAGACGTCTACCCCCATCCAGGTGTCAATATATTCCTGGCGAGCGGTAGCGAGCCAGCATATATATATATATATATATTTGTTTTGACAGCAAGCTAAATTTGTACATTTTTCGATAGAAAAATGTCTCCGGCGAAGCTGGATTTCTCCATACAATGCTGGCTCGCTATCGCTCGCCAGGAAGAAATCGACACCTGGATGGGGATAAACGTCTTAAAACAGTTCGCTGAATGGGGCCGAATGGATACAAGCCAAGAAAAAGAGAGAAAAGGAGAGAAAGATAAAAAAAAACGGTGACCCCCCTTAACACAGTATCAGGAATTGCCTTTTCGGGTTTATTAAATACCCATATACCTTTATAAGGGTATAGTAATATGGGCACGTTAATTATACTTTTCATGCCTTCTTTAACCCCACATTATTGACACTGGTATTAAACCCAAGCTCCAAAGTCTGAGGTTCTGGATTAGAATCGCTATAAAGATGTACAGTCAACTCGTATAATCCGCAGAGTCTGAGAATATTGTTTAGGCTTATGACAAGCTTAAGAGTTAATGTATGAAATAAATGTACAATGTATAAAATGGAAAAGATAAGAATTAAGATATGTATAAGCAATACAGTTTCCTACAGCAATCTGAACAAAATATAATTGCATAACTAAAATTTCCGAGACTCTGCAGATTAAACGAGTTGACTGTACACTCTCGGACATAAATCCTGTCCAGAAGTTTTCGGAGCTCTCCCGATCTGAAACAAAATGTTTCATTAATTCTTTACTTAATACATACAATCAAGAGGTTGGTTTTTGGTGTCCATGAGTTCATATTGAGCCAGAATTTATGTCTTGGAGTGTAGAAGCGAGAATAGGCATGTGTGTCATAAGACTCATGATAGAGGCCCATCCTCATGTCATGACGTTCGTGGTTTATAGATTTGTCATGATTAATAAACTATAGTCGATTTTATTCGGATTAACCCGTGGAGCCCCGGCTAGTTTTGTAATGTTTGTTCACCAGAACCCGGCCGGTTTTCAAAAAATTGTTTTATTCCAGAAACAATAGCGAATGGGTTAGGAATGAAGGAAAAACCACGAAAAACCGCTCAAAAAGCTTAAAGAATGGTCCTACAGAGCCCCCGAAAAAGTATTTTACAAGAGTAAAAAATTGAAGGCAATTACCCCAAAAAAACAGGTTATTGCACGCTCACGCGCACGCACGTGGACTTTGAGAGTTTTCAACCATCGGCACGGTTGCGTGGGATACGTACACAGTTCCCATACAAATCTGAACCCTGTTGAGTGGCTTCACCTGAGGTTACGATCAGCGCAATTAGGGTGACGCGCCAGACGCGTCTCTGGGGCTGTGCGTTACATACATCGCCGACGCGTCAGACGCGTCGCTGGGGCTGTACGGGTTAAGAATTTCCTCTTGTAATCAAAGGTTTATGGTTCCCATACAATATGATAATAGTCAACCCCTTGAGGATTGTGGCCGCTCGTTAGGTGTTAATGGGTAGACTTATATGTGATCCCAACAGTGTAATAATGGGTAGACCTATATGTGATCCTGACAGTGTAGACTTAAAAATATAAGAAAATGGTAGTCTGCAGAAAGCCGATTGACCCACACAAGGCAGTTCCTTCTCACACCCAACCCCAATTTACAAGGCCTAATTATAGACCCAGCTCACTAATACCATGAGAACCGTCATCACCAAAACGGTCAGAGATCAGAAAATGGGGTCTGCAGAGCGCCGATTGGCCCACACCTGGCAGATCCCCCTCACACCCAACCCATCTCGTCCATATGCCTATCTAATTTTATCTTAAAGCTCCCTATCGTTCTCGATCCTACCATATCACTCGGTAGCCTATTTCACGTCTACAACTCTGTTATCAAACAAATATTTGTCTATGTCTTTTCTGAAACAAAATTTATCTAATTTGAAACCATTTGTTCGAGTTCTTTCGCAATCACTGAGCTTTAGTACATCTTTCATGTCCCCTTTATTAATCCCACTTGAACACCTCTATCATATCACCCCCAAATTCTGCGTCTCTCTAACGAATGTAAGCCTAATTATTTCAACCTTCCTTCATATGGAAGATTTCTAATATTATGGATAATTTTTGTCATTCTACGCTGTACTCTCTCCAGGGAATCTACGTCCATTCTGTAATAAGGACACCAACATTGAACAGCATGATCCATATGGGGTCTCACTAATGGCACATAAAGTTTTAAAATAACGTCAGAAGTTCTGTTACTCACACTCCTAGAGATGAACTCGAGAATCCTGTTTGCCTTGTTACGAACGCTTATACACTGTTTTCTAGGTTTCAAATCATTGCTAACAAACACACCTAGATCTTTCTCACAATCTGAGTTTTCTAATTCCATATTAGCTAGTTTATATTTTACAATTGTATTCATCTTCCCTATCTTTAAAGGTGAACTACAGGGATGAACGAAAAAACGAAGATTAATGCAGGGTCATAACTTGGCATGAATATACTGTAATATGTATATGGGCAATATCGATATAATTCCATTAAACTCCAGAACAAAATACTAATATAAAATTATATAATCGTTGGTGACGAATTGGCATTTTCAGCCAGCTGGAGTGACTCCATAATTCCATTGTGCAGAGAAGCCATTTGTAAACAAGATATGCGCTCCTGAACAGTGAGGTCTGTTTTTCGTAATTAATATCTTTCAATTCAATACTCAAGCTCTGCAAAAGATCGACCAACGTCCTGATGATGTGGTGCACATCAAGAAATAATCCCAGCTCGCCAGCAATAAACATACATGCAGTGTTTATGCATGTTTAGCCTGGTCCAGAGTTGAGGGAGCTCGGTTCTAAGGCCTATTTCGTAATGATAATATAGTTTTCTGTTCAATTTATATATCGCGGTCCCTTGACCATACAGTGGTGAAGCCAAATGTTGAGCTGTAAACATGCATACAAATTATAAGAGTTTCTCAAATAAAAAAAACCACAGATTCACCCATTTTCCATGTCGATAGTTCCCGCCATTGGCCACAGTTACGTCATGGTAAACACGCCAGTTCGCGCCACATAAAATAACTTAGATAAGCTATATTTCTATGTTGTTAAAACAAATTGATGAAAGTTCTTCAGTATCATATACCTAAAACCAAGCAGATTCCAATGGGCATTGTAGTTTGAATAGGTTTCATCCCTGGAATTCACCTTTAATACCTTGCATTTGTCAATGTTAATATTCATCTGCCAATTTACTGACCATTCGTGTAAGGTATCTAGATTCCTTTGGAGGCACTCTATGTCGCTATCTGAATCTATTGTTCTCCCCATTTTGGTATCGTCTGCAAATTTACTTATCCTACTAGTTATACCTAAATCAAGGTCATAATTTCATTTACAGTAGCCTATGTATATAACAAACAAAAGAGGACCCAATACGATCCCTGAGGGACACCACTCTTGACTGCTCCCCATTCTGACTTAGTACCATTTATGCTGACTCTCTGCTTCCTACCAATTAGCCATGACCTAATCCATCCCAACACTGACCCCTCTATTCCATGTGCCTCAATTTTTCTCATTAATCTCTCATGAGGGACTCTGTCGAAAGCTTTACTGAAATCTAAATATATTATATCATATGGCTTGTCATTATCTACTGCTTCATATACCTCTGAGAAAAAGCTAAGCAAATTAGTAAGGCAAGAACGGCCCTGATTGAATCCATGCTGAGAAAAATGTATTAAATTAAATGTTTCTAAGTGGTTTATAATTTTCCTAGCAATAATTGACTCTAGTATAACCCCTGATTGTGATATTTTATCCTCTCTGTTACAATTTACATGGTCTAGTATTTTAGCAGTGTTATCCGTAATGTGTGTGGGGGTCGTGATGAGCCGTTTGTGATTGTGCATTTTCAGTGTTAGCGTATAATCTCGCACAAACCTATTATTTCATTGTTTATAACACAAGTTAAAACCCCATAGTATAATCAATTAATTCCGGGGGTCTAATAGTGACAGAGTTTGTTCAAGAATTGTGTGTCGTCTATGTAGCACACGTAGCCTACTCCGATTGTGATAGGTTTTGTCATAGGTAAATCAGTCCAAAGAGCTTCGTGGTTTTCTACAGTATGTGAAGGTCATTCCTGACTGTGTGTGAAGTTGTTTTTTACATACAGACATACTCCTCCCCCTTGTCTATTACGATAATTTCGAACCACATTGAAACCTTGAATGGTTATTTCACCATCGTTTCTACTCGAGTCCAGCCAGGTTTCTGTAATTGCAATGATTGCAACCTTGGTCTTATCACTTTATCAGCTAACAATTGTATCTCTGACACTGTTTATGATCTAGCGTTGATGTGGTTAAAATGGAGCCCTTTGATAGTGAAAACTTTATATTCATCTTGGACGGTGTCCTGGCTGGATTCTGTGGTGTCATTTATGGTGTCATGTGGTTCATGTACATTAACATTCGGTAATGAAAGCAAGGCACATTCATTTTATTGCATAAGAATTCACATTCTTCACTGTTGGTCTTCTTAGAGATGCACTTCATGTGAGCTACAGTTATAGGCCTTTACTTAACACAGTTTAGGATCCTTTGCCGTCTTGTTATGAGTGATTCACATACAGTATATCACAAATATTTATAGGATATTTAAAGATGTTCAAGAGGGGTGGTAGAAAGCACTAAAGCATGTGTAGAACATATAGCTAAAATCATGAACATGGGAAGAAAATATTGTTCTGTTGAAACGTTCATAGAATGAAAACATTAATGATTTGTGAAAGGGAAAGGAGTATATAATAATTATAGACATAGCGAAGAAAAGAAAGGCTGCGATTAAGGGCAATTATTTTAGAAACAATAGTAAATATTTTAAGAGACAAAACTGGGATATACAGTATAGGTCATAAAAGGGAATTAAGGTAGGGGATAAACAAAAAGGGCTGCTGATCGATTATAGATAAACTATTACAGATGAGTACTGTGCACAAAAAATGCTCAATGTATATATTTATTGACTCGTAGGCTAATGGTTGAAGTTCAATGCATTCGTATTTAATTACATATCTTCCAGAGAGAGAGAGAGGGAGAGAGATGGTAGGCAGGCGAGCAATGTGGCCTGCAGGATTATAGCCTCAGGACAAAACACCTTGCTCCCTCCTCTGGTCATTTCCTCCAGAATGTTGTCCAGATGAACTGGCGGGGTATCCTGGAGAGCAACTTCGGGCCAGACGTATAATGCTTTACTATATTATTTACTCTTGTATTAAATGTTGGAGATCGTTGGTGACGTTTGAGGAATGTAGGCTAGATAATGTAGGGATGGTTTTCGGGGTGGTGTGGTGTTGCTTGAGGTAGTTTGTGGTTAGGGATATGCCACAGGGCCCGAGCTGTGTGTAATACGATGCTGTCATATCACTCGAGCTTCTATATCGAGTGAATATAATATAATACTCTCCATGTATCTTTGTATGAGCTCTCTAACTAGTTGGATTTGTTTAATGTGTTTTTGAGATACAAGTTCAAAGTGGTGGACAAGCAAAAGAACTCAGGAGAAAGGAGGGAAAATATATGTTAAATGGCAATACCTTGGGCAGCGTCACAAAAGACCCAAGTGTGTCTAAAGTTTATGGCTTAAAATACCTTCAACTATTTATATTGAGCTCATGTATTCATAATTACTAGCTTTGTCTAAAGTACGAAGGCAGATATATACTGGTACGTTATGATAATTGACGTATATTAAATGTGTTGTATGGTAGTTTAAGGCAACTACCAAAGCTCGCGTGGTGCGGGTTCACGAAGAAAGAAAGACAGATCAGTTTGTCTCTGACTGTGAGGGTGAGAAGTACGCCTCTTTTATCCTCTCTCACACTTTACTTGTTTCGCTACTTTTTCTTGTTCTACGGGTCATCATTACTTAGACAATGAAGTGGTATAGTGTATTAAGTGAGTGACTGAACTGGTGTCGCAATTTTAACTTCCGAGGAGCTTTAATTTTGGATATTCCAAGATTTAAAGGAATTTTAAGTTGACAGCAAACTACATGTGGATTCCAACTATTTACTAAGGGTGAGTAAAATGTATTTATAGGCTAATTGGTCAATGCCATTTAGCCTAGCAACTGTGTGTAGCGTAAATGTATGCGATGGATTTATGTGTAAGTAGCCTACTAACTGATAAGGTTATTTTATTGCGTAGGCCTAGATAAATTAAATTATAGGCCTAGGCCCTATCAATGAATTTTTCGTGTAGCCTAGGTTACTTTAATTAGGCCTAGCCTAAATGTTATTTTTCTGTTAGGCTATTAGTATGGTAGGTGTTAAGACTTGGTCAATCTGGAGACACTTAAATGATATCGGCATCATTTGTCTTTCAACTAAAACTATTATAGCCTAGGCAGAGACAAATAACTAGCCTAGTCTCTCTCTCTCTCTCTCTCTCTCTTTTGTTGGAAGGTGGTGACTGGTAGAATCCTTTATAGGCTAGGCTAGTTTGGAAGGTAGTGAGGGTAAAGGTAGAATCCTTTGTAGTAGAACGCCGAACGTTTGAATTTAATGAATGGCCCCTATTTGTTCGCCTTAGGCTAGGCCTAGATCTTAGGCTACTTGGTTTCATTAATTGAAACTCAACAGTCAATTTGTTTGTGAAATTAGGCTGTGTAGGCTACTAGCCTATGGGCTAGGGGTACGGTAACTAACATGAAAGTCTTGAGACTTGAGTAGCAGGGTGTCAATCCACAAAATATGAATTGTGTTATCATTATGATTTATTATTTTGTTATTATAGCGCGACGGAGCGGCGAAGGCGCGAGCTCTAGGGGGGTCCGGGGGCATGCCCCCCCCGTGATTTTTTTGAGAATTTATGTGTCTAAAACAGTATTTCCTGCAATCTAAAAGCAATAAAGATGGAAAATATGGAGACCAAAATTATGTCAATTTAGGCCTAGCCTACCTTTTTTGTTTCTTTAAAACAAAAAGTTGGGAGTTTCTGTTATCATTATACAAAAAGTTAATTTGCGTTATCACTCAAAAAAACAGCGTCGTTTGACACCCTGTCAATGAGTAGCCTATTGTACTGTACCTGGGCTAACCCAATTTAAGTCTAGGCCTAGCCTATAGTCCCTTATGCGCTTTAATTTCATTGGTTTGTATGGTCAATATGGTTTGTATTGCTTTGATATAGCCTAGGCTAAATTTTTGTTTTGATTGTCTTATTTTTATTACGATAGGCATACTCTAAGTCTAAGACTAGAGTCTAAGTCTTCCAAACCTCCCAACAGAAGTAGCCTAGGCAACGACGTGGCCTGTTTTCTACAGTCCACAGTGTGAACCTCAGCCATGTAGATTCCACATAGCCTAGGCTATTTAAATAGGGAGTCTAGCCTAGTTTTTCAGAGTTGTTTGTCTGAGACCTAGCCTATGGCATTCAAAGAATCAAAGGCATCGGGAATGTGACGTTTTGGTAGGTAAAACAGTTTAATTTATTGATTTCACTCCCAACATCAAACATCTCCCAATGAAATTATCGAAAGGGACAATAGGCCTAGGCCTATGTATTCGGAGTGGGTATTTGCACCCGACCGTGAAAATACCTGGAGCGGTATTTTCACCCAGCCGTGAAAATAACACTACGGTATTTGCACCCGATCGTCGTCTTATTTATATTTCAATACATACGTAAATAGGCTATAGCAAAACGAACATTATAACAAGTGCAACTGACAAATATAGAATAATCTATGTGAAGCAGTGAGTGAAATATCTTCTTTTTCATCACTTCTCTCGTAGCCAGAGCCCAGAGTTCATTAAGAAGATCATCGCACCAACACCGCCCTACGACCTCTAACGAGAAATTAATACAAAAATGTCCAAGCAACTATGCAGCGTTTAACAGCGTTTTTAACCACCTTGAAAGGATTGAATTCTTAAAAGAGGCTAGGCCTATTAAGGATTGGGAAATGCATGCAACGGTTGCAATAACATAGGCCTAGCCTCTTGCCACAATCAACAATAGGCTATAGACCTATCATCAAACATATCTCCCAACACCAACAAACATATCTGTCACCAACAAACACATCTGTCACCAACACCAACAAACACATCTGTCACCAACACCAACAAACACATCTGTCACCAACACCAACAAACACATCTGTCACCAACAAACACATCTGTCACCAACACCAACAAACACATCTGTCACCAACACCAACAAACACTTCTGTCACCAACAAGCATATCTCAGTCACCAACAAGCATATCTCAGTCACCAACAAGCATATCTCAGTCACCAACAAGCATATCTCAGTCACCAACACACATATCTCAGTCACCAACACACATATCTCAGTCACCATTAACATGATTAAACATAGCGGTCACCAACACCAACACAAATATTTCCGTCACCAACAGACATAGTTAACATATCAGTCACCAACACCAACAAACACATTTGTCACCAACACCAACAAACACATTTGTCACCAGCACCAACAAACCTAGTTATCTCAATAAACACTACCAACAAACATACCGGTACCACTTTCCATCGCACGTCAACTGAAAGTGTCACAAGCCCATCGAATTTATTGACTGTGACAAAAACTGGGGGAAATGGTTTCATTTGCATGAAACATTAGATAGGCACAAACACCGTAGAATGGTACAACTGTGATGAGCGTTTTTGAGACTATTAGACTAGGTGCGTAGGCTATCCTAGCTATGTGATTCTATTTTTGACGAGTGGATTTTAATAAGAGCTTATAGGCTATGCTGTTACAATACAATATCCCCTGATAAGTCAAGACTATTTTGGGACAGTGGACTAAGCCTGCAAAGGACACCACTGCATTAAATAAAACCAACTGCAGTGTTGGTGGTCTGACGAGGTGGAGGAGGACCCCCCCGCCCCCACCCAGTACTTCTAGAAATCCTCACCCCAAATTTTGTCATTAACCTAACCCCTCATGTCTCTTACTCGCCGTGGGAGTTTGTTGAAGAGACGTGGTCCTCTGTGTGATAACCAACCCTCTCGCAGAGAGCCAATAGCACCCGGTTAAAAACGCAGCCCCCACTAGGGTAGTGGGGAGGGCTATGAAGATTAGGGAAAATGTGGGGTTGAAGAAGCAAAAATAATGGTCAATATACAGGAGGCGCTACAATATAGGTAGCAAAATTATAATGGTAGTTTTGGGTTCCTATCATCATATGCTTCATTTCTATATACTTTTTTATCCCCGGGAAAAAAACAAAAAATCTTGGGTTTTTTATTTTTTTCTTGGATTTTGTTTTTATTTTTGTTATTAACCCTAACCAAAAAACCTAACCTAACCTAACCTAAATGTATTTGGGGGTTAGGTTAGGTTTTTTGGTTAGGTTAATGACCAAAACAAAAAATCCCAAGAAAATAAATGAAAAATCCCAAGATTTTTGTTTTTTTCCCCCGGGGATAAAAAGTATATAGAAATGAAGCATATGATGATAGGAACCCAAAACTACCATTATAATTTTGCTACCTATATTGTAGCGCCTCCTGTATATTGACCAAAATAATCTATATTTGACAATAACAGATTGCCATTGGATACAGGACTAGGTTGAGGGGCCGCCCTCAATTCTCATGTGAACAATTTATATGAGCGACACTATTCTTGGGCCGACTTGGCGACCCTGCGATCCTTCGCACGGGCTTCGGTAAACACATTAGCATCTGATTATTATGTTCTAATTAACAACCAACTCTACTCCTAAAATCGATTAATGAAATATTACAAACACATGTGGCAGTCCGTGGATTCGAACCCAGGACGCTCACACCGAATATCAACACCTTATGCATTACACCACGAAGGCAGTTATTGGACAGTTTGGTTGATAAACGTGTATGACCTCTTTCGGTACTTATAACCGAAACTACCACTAATTATATCTCAATATTTGAAGGCTATTATAGAATAAGGATGTTGCAAAGATCATATTAACATTTGGGACAATATAAAGATGATGTAATTAAATTCATATATCGATTTTATCGTGGCCTACAGGTTCCTTATACCATGTATTTCATTCCTATATGTGTCTAAATGCGCGTAAAAATTTATTACTGATCCTGAAAAAAACAAAATATCCCCTATATCGCCTACCTCGCAAGAGGCTTTGTTTACATCCGCCGCGAAGAAGAAGAAGCGTTGGGGAAAATTTGGTTTTTGCCCCCTACTGTTTAAATATATGACAATTTCAATAAATCTGGGGGGGGGGGGCTTGCCCCCCCCCCCCCTCTCCTCTACATATTTTGTATCCAACGGCAAACGGTTATGGCCAAATAGTTATTTTTCGCGATAATATTCAAGGACACTAGTGCGACGTTATGAGAAACAATTTATTAGGGAAAATAGGCACCAATTGATTCGCCATATTTTTCTCCATATAGTCCGCATGGAGGATTTTCGTTATCAACAAATTGAAAAATACCCACTTCACAGACAAATACACCAGAAATCTAAGTCAAAGCGGGGGTGTGGGGGCGGCAGCCCCCACCTATAGTACTAGGTTAGGTTAGGTAAGGTTGTTAGGTTAGGCTAATGTCCTTTCAAAGGGGTATAGGGTAGTAAACACTAGGATAGCCTATACCCGGTCAGAGGTAAGAAGAAGAAGAATCCTGCAGTAGTCTCCTTGAATGCTACCATTTTTCGCGAGTGAAGGGACGTGTTTTTAGGTTGTTGTTTAATGGGTAAATATGCATTTACGCCTATTTTCACACATCAAAACACCCTTACACAACTCTAAACTAGATAAAAACAATCGAAACGATTTTTTAGCAATTTAATTACATCATCTTTAAATTGACCAAAATTTGTTTCAACCTCCGGAGATCCATTTTATGTGCACTATATAAAGTAGCCTACTGTAAAAACAAAAAACTCTCCCTATAATTCTCCCTATTGACGGCAGTGACATTCTTATTAAGCCCCTTACTGTTAAAATAAATGCGGATTTCAATAATTCATGGAGGGGGGGGGGAGCAAAGCCCCCCCTCAACCCATCCTGTATCCAAAGGCCAAAACAATTGTATATTTACTCTGACAATGACTTACATCTGAGTGTTTTAAGATCGTTGGATAATGGGTGAAATAAAGTTTTCCGGGGATTGTAACTAATTTCAACTACCGGTACTGTATAATGATGAAAACTACCTAAAACCCAAAAGAAAAACCATGGGAAAATTAGTGGTAGTTTCGGTTATAAATTCCCCTCTTTCACCTCCCATATTAATTCTCTCCCTTCTTCCCTCATTCAATATACTTCTATTAATTATTCATTAGATAAAGTGAAGACACCGAAGTGATTTTGTTCAAATTAGGAATGACCTCATATATATATATATATATATATATATATATATATATATATATATATATATATATATGCGGTCCTTCCTAATTTGAACAAAATCACTTCGGTGTCTTCACTTTATCTAATGATTAATTAATAGTATATTGAATGAGGGAAGAAGGGAGAGAATGAGAATGAATATGGGAGGTGAAAGAGGTCATACACGCGTATCAACCAAACTGTCCAATTATTATGTTACTTCCAACAACCAACCATACTCCTAAAATCGATTAATTAAATTTACAAACACATGTGGCAGTCCGTGGATTCGAACCCAGGATGCTCACACCGAAAATCAACACCTTATACATCGCACCACAAAGACAGTTAAAGGTTGGTGGACACTGCCTACGATTTATTATGCAACTTCGAATCCTGCATATCAATCTAAGCATGTACACACATCCCAACTGCAACTCACGTAGGCTATGCATATGTGAATGGAAAGAGCAATTAATGGGGCCTTAACCACTTAGGGAAGTCCTCTCGATAAATTACTCCTGAACCAATATACATTATGTTCCTTCCAACAACCAACCATACTCCTAAAATCGATTAATGAAATTACAAACACATGTGGCAGTCCGTGGATTCGAACCCAGGATATCAGATGCTAATGTGTTTACAGAAGCCCGTGCGAAGGATCGCAGGGTGACCACGAATGGAGGACTACAGGTCGCTCATATACGGTACTGGTTTGAGCCGTGGTGGTCCAGTGGTGAGCACGCTCACGTGTGAATCTGCAAGACCCGGGATCGAATCCCTGCCACGGCGGACATTTAGTGGGTGTGGTAGTACGTCCTAGCATGTTTCACATGCTCGCACCCAGTCAGGGAACATCCTGACGACGTATACAGACTAAACACACATAACAAAGCCACTCCAACAGCTTTCGCTCTCTCCAACACCCCTTCTCCCCTCTCAACACTCTTCTCTGAGCTAGTGCCGATACAAATGGCCAGTCCTGTATAGAATCGTGAGGTTCAGAGTCGTAAAGATTCCAGGACGAGCTCCATAGAAAATGAAAATGAAAATGACTATAGATCCTGTGTTTTCTAGTTCTATACAGGTACGGTACAGTAGGTCTAAGCGACCAAGAAATTAGGCTATATGGGTATTCTCGTTCATCGGGCACCCATTTTCAAACTAATTCTTGTCTATCTATCTATTGCCAGATGCCTTACTCTCCTTAATGAGGGTGGCCATTCACAGAAGGACCCCAAGCGGACCTATCCCCTGTAAGAGGGACAACCCATGCCAGTTTACTTAAGGACTTACAGGATTGACCACTCAATTTAGGGTCCGTCCGAGGCCCTCTATGTATCTTTTTGGCACTATTTTTCTACAGTGGTGTTTGGCTAGTCCATCCACTAACCTGCTCCACCCTTATGTAAGCAGTACGGATTTGTATCAGGTTTACTCCCCAAGTCAGGTTGCCGACCAAGGCTGACGAGTCCCATCCACTCGGATATGTATAAGGTTATCTCCCCTAGATGGGTTGCTGACCAAGGCTAACGAGTCCCATCCACCCAAATGTGTTAGTGTTCTCTATAGGCCTAATTCTGCGTTTGGTAGCATTCAAGGAGACTACTGTAGGACTCTTCTTCTTCTTACCTCTGACCGGGTATAGGCTATCCTAGTGTTTACTACCCTATACCCCTTTGAAAGGACATTAGCCTAACCTAACAACCTTACCTAACCTAGTATTATAGGTGGGGGCTGCCGCCCCCACACCCCCGCTTTGACTTAGATTTTTGGTGTATTTGTCTGTTAAGTGGGTATTTTTCAATTTGTTGATAACGAAAATCCTCCATGCGGACTATATGGAGAAAAATATGGCGAATCTATTGGTGTCTATTTTCCCTAATAAATTGTTTCTCATAACGTCGCACTAGTGTCCTTGAATATTATCCTGCGTTTTACATGTGTAGGCTAACTATCCAATACCTATATTGTTTGGTAGCCTAGTCAAATAGATGTGGAGTTTGAACATTCACTAAAGTCCAAATTTTATTGTACCTAAGCCACCCTCCTCTTGCTGACGAGAATAGCCGCATTAACTCCTTGCGACATATATGACGCGATCGCGTCATATGGAACTTATAACCAAAAACTCATATGACGCGATCGCGTCATATGGACTTATCGCGTCATATGGACTTATCTCCATGCCTCTACAATAAGTTTATGACGCGATTATGCGTCATATGAACTCAGTAAGTCCGATAAGTTAGCTTACGATAAAACCGTTGGTGGCAACCTCAGCCTCCTCCGATAATTCTAACGGCCGCAGTGTTGTTGTGAGTGTAGTGCGAGGCAGTGGCAATGATCCTGGGGCTCCCGCCTCCTCGGACTTATTGGAACATAATATGTCTGAAGGAGTTAAAACTATTAATCTGCATTTGCTACATGGTTATCATTTTAATGACTTAAACTTATCGTATAGGCCTAGTATGGAACTGCATTCAGTGCCTGGAATGTGTGGTAGGCATAGAAATGTCAACATTCAGCATATTTTTCCTGTTTGTAAAGCCATTCAGTTGTGGCTTTAGCCAGACTACAGTATCACCATTTAACCCATTGGCTGCAGCTATGTTTGGGCTATTTAGGGCATATTCAGGCACTCCTGAACGATAAATCAAGCATCTGCATTAAATGAAGTGTATTCTGCCGAAAACTAGGCGAAAATAGCTTCAAAATGAGACCAGAACGGGCCCCGTACGTGGTCTGGTTCACCCGCAGTGGTGCCAGTGAAACGCGGGAAACCCGCTATTTGGTAGCACTCGCTCGCTTGGCTACACTGTTGTGAGACACAGAAAGAGACCCGCACGAGACACAGTCAACCTCAGTGAGCCGCTCGCTGCTCTGAGGGTCGGAGGTGGGCCCCTCACGCTCCCGTCCACTGACACTCGATTTTTACTTTTTTTACAGGCTTTTAAAGCCTGGAACTTCCTAGGACGTTCCAGAACGTCACCCGCAACGAAAAGGTTAAAGGTCCTGACTCCTGAGCCCAAGAAAACAGCGCCAAATTGCTGTAGTGGCTACTTGTGTCATAACCTTTGTAAGGAATTAGATTATGGTCAATATTTACGAGCCGCACCACAGCTGGGATCTCATTTCTAATGGTAGTTTTGGGTTCCTATCATTTTATGCTTCATTGCTATATACTTTTTATCCACCGGATTTTTTTTTTCTTGGATTTTTTTTTTTAGCATTAACCTAACCACAAAGCCTAACCTAACAGCCCCCAAATACATTTAGGTTAGGTTAGGTTAGGTTAATGCTAAAACAAAACAAAAAAATAAAGCCAAGAACAAAAAATATTTTCCTGTGGATAAAAAGTATATAGCAATGAAGCATAAAATGATCTAGGAACCCAAAACTACCATTTGAAACGAGATCCCAGCTGTGGTGCGGCTCGTAAATATTGACCTAGATTATTGCACTGGGTTATATTTGAGGCCTAGTTATTTTTCATAACTACCGGTATATAACATTTTGTTTTATTTTTGTAATAGACTGCTTGGTTAAGTTGATATTGGGACTCTTGGGAGTTATTACAGAATACGTTATGATAATGATTCGTAGAGATAATGATTACCGGTATGGTACCGGTATATTATTATTATAGCCTATCCTCTTGTTTATAACTGATGGTAGCTATATTTCATAATCCAATTAACCTACAGTATCTGCTAGGCCTATTAAGATAATCTAAGCGAGGACCTTTTTAAATTCTTGAGTCATGGCTCCCTTCCTCTTATCAGGGCTATGTTGTGTGGCCCAGAATCAGATAGTGAAGATTATGGTTCATGACCACAACAGCTACGGTACAGATAACAGCTAATATAAATATTTCCATAATGTCGTTTGTTAATATGTCTGTTTTTTATTTTCCTAGTTTCACTAATTCTTGGGAGGCAACTAGTCAGCTTCCTGTCAAGCTATCGTACGTGACTGGCACTAGCTCGTATGATGTCATTGCCGGTGTCAAGACGTCCAGTATTTCGTATCATGAATGGCACTAGCTCGTATGATGTCATTGCCGGTGTCAAGACGTCCAGTATTTCGTGTCATGACAAATATTCTTTTGCTTCGATCTCGTTGCCAATTTGTTATTCTTATCAATAGCTATGTATAAGTATGGTTATTCGCTCAAATTAACGCACGTCTATGGTAGCGCTGCTGATAACACCGCGCGCTACGAACCTGTTCTGGTGTTATTTTGAAGCTATTTTCTTCTAGCTTTTGGCTGAATACATTTAATTTCATGCAGACACTTGCTCAATCATTCAGGAGTTCCTGAATGATCCCTAATATAGCGGAAATATGCAAGTGTTAACCCCTTCAGACTCCTATGACGCAGAGGTTGCCAGATTAGCAATAAGAAATAGAGTTCTCTCACTCTTATAATTACCGGTACCTCTCCAAAATTAGTTTTCTGCCCACAGCTAACTCAAAGACAACTGCAGAGGTTGAAGTAACTAAACTAAAGGTTTCTAAATACCCCTGATGGTAACGAAGGTTTTAAAGTATCCCTAATAGGCTCAAAATCGCGTCATATGTCGGAGAGGGTTAATAATTGACGTGTATCGTGGGTAAAACGGTCCCGATTCCATTTTTTTTTTTTTTTTTTTTTTTACCGGTATGTCTCAACCTCGGGACTGTAGGCTGTTCAGTAGCCTGTAACTCTTACGAGGCCCCGAGATGATCGATTGAAGCTTCGAGAAATCAGGGTAGCAAACCGAGGCAATGTTCTTTCAAGCCTGGGTTGAATGTGACTTTATGTGAGAGGGAATAGGCTACCGGGTACTGGAAAATGTGCATGAAGTTGCATTTTTGGGCATTTTTATCACTTCCAGGGGCACAAGGACAACTAAGGAGCTTAACTTTAACTTTGTAGGCTATACCGGTACCGGTACTTAACCCTTTTGCTGCGGCTATGTTTGGGCTATTTAGGGCATATTCAGGCACTCCTGAATGATAAATCAAGCATCTGCATTAAATGAAGTATATTCTGCCGAAAACTAGACGAAAATAGCTTCAAAATGAGACCAGAACGGGCCCCGTACGTGGTCTGGTTCACCCGCAGTGGTGCCAGTGAAACGCGGGAAACCCGCTATTTGGTAGCACACGCTCGCTTGGCTACACTGCTGTGAGACACAGAGAGACACAGTGTACCTCAGTGAGCCGCTCGCTGCTCTGAGGGTTGGAGGTGGGCCCCTCACGCTCCCGCCCACTGA
This sequence comes from Paralithodes platypus, assembly GCA_032716605.1. NCBI lineage: Eukaryota > Metazoa > Arthropoda > Malacostraca > Decapoda > Lithodidae > Paralithodes > Paralithodes platypus. The sequence goes on along the minus strand of CM064565.1, from coordinate 7,499,212 downwards.
CACTCAATTTTTACGGTTTTTACAGGCTTTTAAAGCCTGGAAATTGCTGTAACTTGCCAGGACGTTCCAGAACGTCACCCGCAACGAAAGGGTTAATAATGATGACTATAAAACAGGACTTAGCCCTACCCAATATATGTACCGGTACACATTTATCTTGAAGATGGGTTGTTATTAACTTAAAAGGAGAGGTGGGGGGGAGGGTGGCGTGTTCTTTTAGCTTGAAGGCTATAAGGAAGTTGGAGCCGTAAACATCGATATTAAACAGAAATGCAATAATTCTGATGGATATAAAGTATTGGTGTGCATTATAAATGCACACCAACTATATTTCTAGACCTTTCTAGAATTAATGAATGGGGACAAGAGAATCTAGTTTCCTTTAATGCACAGAAAACCAAGTACATTCAATTTTCTAACCGACAGAATCTCACTGACTCCCATATATTTTTTAATGATGAAAATATTCCCACTTCCCCTAGTATTGACATTCTCGGTGTAAGATTAACTACTAACTTGAGCTGGACACATTATGTTAGAAGCATTGCTAAGAATGCCTCTAAAAAACTGGGACTCCTGTACAGAGTTCGAGAATTCTTCACTGACGAGCAGTTGGCCGTGATATATAAAAGTCATGTGCGCTCTCAGATGGATTACTGTTCACCTCTGTGGGGTGGAAGTGGAGTGGTTGCATTGAGGCAGTTGGACAAAATTCAAAATAAAGCTATTAGATTAATCAATAACCCTGCAATCACACAGGACCTTCCTACATTAGCCATACGAAGAAACGTTGCATCCCTTGCATTATTCTACAGATATTTTCACAGCAATTGTTCCGAGGAACTTGCTTCAATTGTGCCGCCTCTCCACATCTTTCCCCGTAGAACTAGGGCAGCTGAGAGCGCCCATGAATTTACACTTTCTCCTCCACAATGCAGAACTTCTGCTTATCAGAATTCATTTATCCCCAGAGCTACTACTCTTTGGAATTCACTTCCCTCGAATTGCTTTCCACAAACTTACAATCAACAAATGTTTAAATCCAGTTGTTATAAACATTTTATGAATGGAGGATGCCTTTAGGCACATGGACCTTTTTGTTTTATCTGTGTTTTTCCTTCCTCCGTTCATTGTCTCAAAAAAAAAAAAAAAAAAAAAAAAAAAAAAATTTAGCTGGCAATTTTGCTAAATATCTGTCTACTGGTCAAACTTCCTCATGACCTGAAGTTCGCAACTTTCGCAAGTGGTCAAATTGTGAATATCGTTCTATAGCCTACGGAATTTGGAGCTGTAGACATCGACATATATTTATATGTGCATAAAGGAGACAAAAGGCAAAGTAGCCTGCAACAAGTGTCCCCTATAAGGTTAAAAGAGTGATAGAGAGCCAAAAGCAAGGTGTGTTACAGGTAATTTAGATGTGTTGTAAAAAAAAGTGTGGTGTGGGCTTGTTAAGTGCAGTGAAATGAATAGGAGGACGTGTTTGAAAGAGTTAGCCGGATTACTCTGTGTAGGTGAGGCATAAATAGAAACAGTGGGGGAAGCCTGGTAAATGAAACCAGAATTCTAGCAACTCCTTTTCATATGCCCATGTGGCCTCCCCTAAATACTTGCCTACTACCCTGCTCGATTGGTGCCTTCAATCTCTCCAGAATTACCAGCTGAAATACGGTTGTACTACCGTTGTAGTACATTTACATATATATACCCGGTACATAAAACCCAATTCAACATACCGGTACTCTTTAGTCATCAGAAACCGACATTATAATTGTAGGCCTATTTATATTTACAATCGATGTCTACAGCTCCAAGGGACTGGAGTTCTCGAAAAGGGTCTCCAGTCCTGACGCTATTCTTGACTTACAGTGTGCTGGCTTAATAATCCAGAAGGGTTGATAGCCTCTGAAGTACTATTTTAACTAATCACAGCTCCATCTTAATTGTAGCCTGAAACTCGGCTCGCAAATGGTCAAATTAGTATTCTTGTTGGAGTGTGGATAAAAGCTCCTAACATCATCCTATAAGTTTTGTTATCTATTCTCTGTAGGCTAATTGGTTAACTTCGGTTTGATTAACATTTCTTACGGTACTGTATTCGTTTTCCATACATAAGCTAATCGAAGGTAGAGCCATAACATTCTAGAACATTTGTCATATCAATCAAAATCTTATGACAAAATGTTGCTAATATTGATGCATTTGATTCGAGAGGCTTAGTGCGGTTCAATGTTATTTTAATACCACGATTTTTTTTTTATATATTTGAAGATAAATATTGAATCTATATGCTTTAAAGATCATAAGAAAATTTGTTTTAACCCTCGGCAAAACTTTATAAAAAAGTACCGGTATGGTAGGTACCGGTACTAAAATGTCTTTTTCGTAACAAGGTTGTCAATAAGGTACTTCCAGTTATCGATAGCTCTAAAGATCATATGAAAATGTGTTAAACCCTCGGAAAACCCTAATATAAAAGTATGGTACCTACTAAAATTTAATTTTCGTAACAAGGTTGTCAATACGGTACTTTCCCGTTATCAATGTACAATCAAAGCTGAAGATTGCAGAGTAAACACCGTAGACTTCATCGACTTCATTTCACCTTCGTATAATAGACAGCCATTTTTTTTTTTTTTTTTTTTTACTAAGGGATTAGTACTCAACCAGCGGGGGTGTGGGGGCAGCAGCCCCCACCCATAATACCGGTACCGTACTAGGTTAGGTTAGGCTAATGTCTTTTCAAATCACTATCGGGGGCGTGTCTCAACATGATCAATAGGCCTAATGGGGAAAATAAGTTTTCCCGAGATTTCTAATTAATTACAAACACTATATATTGATGCAAATGATTTTTTTTTTTATAAAAAATACTCTGAAAATTTGTGGTATTAAAATAACGTTTTCCCCTTAGTGCTTATGATTTAATGTTTCTTCAAACTCCGTGTGTCCAGGCATTTTGGCTCGAACGTCCCTTGATTTTAGTCCTGTCACTCTTTCAACTCTGGGGGAGGCACTCGCTACAGGCAGTTTTGCCTTTTGTCTCCCTTAATCACATAGAGAAAACAAAAAGTCAAAGCATACTTGTAGTTATATTCCATCTTTACATTTTAGAATTAGGCCAACAGTGCAAAAAGTCAATTACCGTTATGGCTATGTAAAGATAATCTGAAGCTAATTATGTTAAAGATCTCTCTCTAAATAGGCTTAGTGTTACAGTGTAAAAATAGGCTTATCCCTTGTGTACAATTGCAGTTTGGAGAGGGATTTTTTTTGGTATAATTTTTTAACCCGAAATCTAGGCTACGCATCGAAACATTAGATAGGCGAGTGTAAACCTACCAGTACCGTACCGGATATATGTCTTTACACCATTAAATTCAAGTTCTGAAGCATGTAGCCTTGGCTATTAAGTCTCCATGTTGTTGTTTGTTGTTCCCCAAGCTGCCTGGCCGAACAGCCCCAAGGCCCCGAGCAAGACCAAGGCCATAACCGAGAGCCCCCACAGAACCCTCCCAGCCGACCACAATAAAGCATGGGTGACCGAAGCCACTCCATGGCGGGGGCTGAGGAGGGCGACAGAAACACCCGGGAAACCAAAGCACCACCCAGGGCCCTGTGCCCCTCAGCAATTATGAAGAGAAAGCTGAGGGGCAAAGGAAAAAAAATGTGACGCTTTGGCTTCCAATCTTGGTAGATTGGGAGGTCAATCCACGGAAGAGACGCAGTCACTTGAGATCTAGAAAATATATAAGTAAAAGGAACAGTCAGAGTAAGCTATGGGTATGGCAGAGATCGCTCAGTTCTCACTGATAGACCAGCCCATCACCACATGACTACAGTAGAACCCAATCCTCTCAGCATCAGCTAGGAAAGGCCCTAGAAAGCCGCCTTTGGCGGGGGGATAGCTCCCCTATTTCAACCCTTTCGGGGTTGGGCACCCGCCCATTGTTTCCATTGTTTTATTTGGTTGAACTAGATGCGTACCGGTAGCTATTAGTGCTCGCAATTGTACAATCGCTACCAGGCAATTAGGTCAATGTGCATGGAAACCAATCTTGGGCTGTTTGAACATCACCAAGGGCTGTTACATAATACAAGGCTATATAGAATGAATGAATTATTTTACCTAATTCTTGCCATATCAAATCAAAAGATCTTACATACCCAGTACCGGTTGGCCTATATGAAGAGGATTTGTATCTTTAAGCAAACCCGTGAAATATATACATTCAGTCACTCATCAATAATACAAGATCTACGGGATAAAGGCGGTGTCACACGAGCGATTTTTCCGTCAATTTTTACAAGCAATTGTAGTCTGACAGCTTCAAAATTTAAGTTCCGTCAGACTTAAACTACCGGTACCTAACATAATCTACCTTTGTACTAGTTTCCAGTTCCAATGTGAAAGAACCTCAACAAAGTACGAGAACAAAACTTGCTCATTGAAAATTGTCGGAAAAAACGCTCGTGTGACACTTCCTTAAGTGCGGTAGGTTACTTTCTTTATTTTACAAGAAAACCTATATTTCTCCATGCATCTACGTTCGTTCGTACAATCGGGATTTGAAATCCAGAAACACCAAGCTACGTCGTAAACATTAACTTTCTCTCCAGTTTTAGAATTAGCTTACTCAGGATGTGCCTGAACGGAACTTAATTATGGAAGCTTTGACCGGGTTGTTTGATGAAGTTACGGTATTTCCTGTTAACTTCAATACTATCTCGTCAATTCAACTTTATTCTGGCTAATCCTAAACGATTCCACTCGGTTTAGGAAAGACCTCTAGGAATCAAAAGGGTAAAAACCATCTCAACTACTCCCTTGACTCCCTCATATCCATTCCCAGATCGTCCAGTGATAGATACTCAGCAATATAGGCTAATAAAAAAAATCCCACCATGGCATGGCACTGAAAGGGTGATATATATTTATTTATTTGTATATTTATTTAATTATGCACGGTAGCCTATATTTAAAACTAGAGAAGGTGGAGTGTGAGTTAGGAAGATGTTACAGCCAAAGTATATACCGTACACTCTATATATACTTTGGTTACAGCAACTTTCGACTTCGTCAATGATTGAAGGCTGTACCCAGGGTCCAGAGAATATATTCTCTGGACCCTGGCTGTACCGGTACTGATGGTTTTTTCTTTTCCTTTTCCAGCGGACGGTAAATGGTTAGGTCCCTAATTGTATAACAGGGGATACAAGGTTATTACGAAGATATGGAAGCGAAATATGTATTTAATTATGGAAACTTAATATTCATCAGATGCAACGATATAGACATTTCTTATTTACGGTATAGCCTACATAAATTATCGATAAATTATATGCTAAGGGACTAAACTATCCGCTGGTGAAACAAAATCGAGTACGGTAGCCTATAGTGGCGGTGGATCGCAAATGCTGTTGGTCATGATGGCCAAAATATAGAGGCCTACTGGTACGGTACCAATAATACTTCAACAAAGACCTACCGTACGTCACTGGGTTTGGTTGTCATGGTAACCAGCGACATTGGCCCACTTTTTGTTGTCAGAAGGTACCACCACAACAACATTAAATTGACGATTCAATATTAGAGACATCTGGTGTCGAAATTGATCTATAGGAGTACGATGTGGTAGTGGGTGATTGTGGTGGTGGGTGATCGTGGTGGTGGGTGATTGTGGTGGTGAGTGATTGGGATGGTGGGTGATTGGGGTAGTGGGTGAGTGTCAATCAATCAATCAATCAGTCTTTATTTCATAATATACATAAATTTACATATATTACATATGGAGGAGAATCAGTCAGAATAGAGTAATACAAATTTGGTATAATTATTTACAAATCGATTATAAAAATAATAAAACATTAAAAATACCGGTAATACCCGCTGTATATCCGGCGGGCATTAATATCATTGCTCAAGATTGTGGTAGTGGTGGGGTTGGCTTTTTTATAGTGAAGGCAAACTAGACATTCTGCACATTCTGTATCCTTGTTTTCATCATGTTTCTCTTTCGTTTTCACTTGTTCGTTTTAAAGTAATTGAGCTTTGTTGGTATCTGGTTGTATTGCCGGGACTGGTAGCTATTATTGTTATCCTTTTGTTTTAGAATTGGGAACATTGTCAAATAGAAACACCCATACACACCCTCGCTCTCATTCTTTCACACACACACACACACACACTCTCTCTCTCTCTCTCTCTCTCTCTCTCTCTCTCTCTCTCTCTCTCTCTCCTCCATCCTCTCGTCTCTCTCTCTCGTCTCTCTCTCCTCTCTCTCTCTCTCTCTCTCTCTCTCTCTCTCTCTCTCTCTCTCTCTCTCTCTCTCTCTCTCTCTCTCTCTCTCTCTCTCTCTCTCTCTCTCTCTCTCTCGTGTGTGTGTGTGTTTATTTCAGAAATAAGCCAAGCCACACATACTGTTAATTCACATTCAATCCGTGACAACAAAACAGTGGGCTCTGAGTGACCCAGTTGGCAGGCCTGGTGTTTCCCCAAAGATGTGATATTTACTGCAATGTTAGAGCATAAGACATTGGCTCGGGAGTATCAGTAGTCTATAGTCTATTCGCTGTAAGTAGGCGAGAAATCATGACCTCTATCCTCTATAACTCAAAAAGGGCTAGAGCAAATTGGCTGTAAATTTCCACATCTATTCCTTGACTGACTTCGCAAATGGTAGCAATATTAGCTCGATTACTCTAGTCGTTTTTTAATAACAGAAGTTCGAGGTCATGATTTCTCGCCTACTTACAGCGAATAGACTATAGGTGATCATTAACCCCTTCTGTACCGGTGTTGTACTTTGCATTATATTCTGGCAACTGTTACCGTACACGATTTTGTTCAGCTTAGGAAGGATGTCTAACCCTTAAATGGCTACAGACTGTCTCAATGCATCGTTTAGCTATCATATAGGCCTATCCTTCCTCAGCTTTATAAAATCGTCTAAATGTAGCTAAAACCAAATAAAACAGACGTCGACGGTACAGAAGGGGTTAACAATGGCCTATTTATCTGACCCGCTAACTTGTGGGTTATTATGCTTTTGTTTAATTATTACTGAGGATTTTGCTTGTTTTTGCCATTTTCGAGCAATATATTTTGGTTTGTCCCCTAGGTGTCACACGAGCGCTTTTTCGAGCAATTTTTACGGGCAATTATGGTCTGGAAGCTTCAATATTTACACTTTATCAGAATTCAGCCGCCTAACATAATCTACCTTCAGTTTAGTTACCGATACCAGTGCGAAAAAGTCCCGAAATAATACGAGGAAAAAACTTGCTTATGGAAAATTGACGGAACAAACGCTCGTGTGACAGCGGCTTAACAAAACTGCCTTCCCAGACTTCAAACTAAAAAACGCCCAACCAGACTCCCTTCGAGTTAAAATTGTACCGTACTTTTTCGATAGCAACAAATGTCCTGACCTAAGGCCGATTACTTCAAAGGTACACTCGATCAAAAAACAATCTTTACACTAACGCTCTAAACATTCTGGAAGTGGGCCGAAATCTTGTGATAATACCGGTACCTCACAGACGTATGTTTCACCCGATTCATTCCGTTCACACTCGATTATTTACAGCTCACCAGTGTAAAGATTGCTTTTTTGGCCGAGTGTACAGGCTCGCTATCGCTTGCCCAGAAATAAATCAACACCTGAATTGGGTGAACCGTCTTATCTATCGCCAATCTAATGGGGTGAAGCGTCTTAAAATCTCCAAAATGATGGAGCGAAACATGGGAGTCCAAAAATGCCCCCCACGGATCAAATAGTGTTGCCCACACACAGTGGGGTGGTGAAAAGTAGAACCTTGATCATTGACTGGTTTGAAGTAGAACCTTGATCATTGACTGGTTTGAAGTTGCGGAATACATATTGAGAACCAACGTTAAGGGGCCCCACCTCGCTTTTTTGCTTTATCTTTCTCTCCCTCTTTCTTTGGTTTGTATCCATTCGACCCATTCAGCCTACTGTTTCAAGACGTTTACCCCCATCCAGGTGTCAATATTTTCCTGGTGAGCGGTAGCGAGCCAGCATATATATATCTGTTTTGACCGCAAGCTAAATTTGTACATTTTTCGATAGAAAAATGTCTCCGGCGAAGCCGGATTTCTACATACAATGCTGGCTCGCTATCGCTCGCCAGGAAGAAATTGACACCTGGATGGGGATAAACATCTCAAAACAGTTGGCCGAATGGGGCCGAATGGATACAAGCCAGAGAACGAGAGAAAAGGAGGGAAAAAGAAAAAAAGAAGGTGACCTCCCCTGAGGAGTTGCGTTTGCACCGTATGCACCATCATATCAAGAGAATGTTGATCCATTTGGTAGGTAGCCTTTATGAAACGTAAAGGTCAAATAATAACAATTTGGTAGGTAGCCTTTATGAAACGTAAAGATCAAATAATAACAATTTGGTAGGTAGCCTTTATGAAACGTAAAGATCAAATAATAACAATTTGGTAGGTAGCCTTTATGAAACGTAAAGATCAAATAATAACAATTTGGTAGGTAGCCTTTATGAAACGTAAAGATCAAATAATAACAATTTGGTAGGTAGCCTTTATGAAACTTAAAGATCAAATAATAACAATTTGGTAGGTAGCCTTTATGAAACGTAAAGGTCAAATAATAACAATTGTGTATTGTCTTGGAGCACAGAAAGTGACAAATGTGTTTAGCTTATAGTCTGTTTATATTGTCTTGGAGCACAGAAAGTGAAATATGTGTTTAGCTTATAGTCTGTTTATATTGTCTTGGAGCACAGAAAGTGAAATATGTGTTTAGCTTATAGTCTGTTTATACCGGTATTGTCTTGGAGCACAGAAAGTGAAATATTTGTTTAGCTTATAGTCTGTTTATATTGTCTTGGAGCACAGAAAGTGAAATATTTGTTTAGCTTATAGTCTGTTTATATTGTCTTGGAGCACAGAAAGTGAAATATTTGTTTAGCTTATAGTCTGTTTATATTGTCTTGGAGCACAGAAAGTGAAATATTTGTTTAGCTTATAGTCTGTTTATATTGTCTTGGAGCACAGAAAGTGAAATATTTGTTTAGCTTATAGTCTGTTTATATTGTCTTGGAGCACAGAAAGTGAAATATGTGTTTAGCTTATAGTCTGTTTTGTTTCATTTGGCGGTATAGTCCAGTAGCCTAGTTAATTGTTATCCTTTATGAAACATAAAGCTTAGTAAGCTTAGTAAGCTTAGTAAGCAACTGCGTAGCCTATATTCTTAGAGGTTGCGAATGTGTTTGGATCTACCCGGTTTCGTTCCATTAGTTTGGAGATTTTAAGACTTTTCACCCCATTAGTTTGGAGTTAACTAGACGCTTCAACGTTCAGGTGTGAGTTTGTTTGCTGGCCGAGCGCCAGCTAGCCTGTAACTTCAAAGAAATGGGAATTTTGCCGGGACTTTTTTCTACTGAAGAATGTACTAGTTTACCTTGAAGGGGGTCTGGGAGAGGTAGATGTGTGTGTGTGTGTGTGTGTGTGTGTGTACTTACTCTAGTTGTATTGCGGGAGTGAGCATGCTCGTTATTTCCCGCCTCCTATATGTGTAGGTGTTATATGTATCGTTGGAATGGCTGTGGATGTGTGTGTAGTCTGTATTTTAGCCAATTGGCGACATCGGAAACGAAGGCTTAGGGTGGATCTGTATGGTACCATTCTCACTATAGACGGACCGTCTCGCCAGAAGGCTTAGGTAGCCATCAGCTTAGGTGAACCATATGATACCCATCTCGCCTTGTACCATTTTTGCCAACCCCAGATGGGACGTCACAACGTCGTCCACGTATTCCAGGTACCTATTTACAGCTAGGTGAACTGAGGCTAACACATGAAAGGAGACGAGCCCAATTTGTCTCCGCCCGGCCGGGGATTGAACCCCCGACCCCTCGTGTGTGAGACGAGAGCTCTACCTACTAGGCTACGAGCTGTGTGGTGTGTGTGTGTGTTACTCAGTTACTTGTTCGTCAAGGGGAATCCACGCAATGCGAGCTAAGCTCATTATTATCGCGCCTCCTTAACTGGGAATGTATTGCGTGAAATGAATGTTAAGTGTTTTATGTATTGTTGGAATGGCTGTGGATGTGTGTGTAGTCTGTATTTAGCCAATTGGCGACATCGGAAACGAAGGCTTAGGGTGGATCTGTATGGTACCATGCTCACTATAGACGGTACCGTCTCGCCCGAAGGCTTAGGTAGCCATCAGCTTAGGTGAACCATATGATACCCATCTCGCCTTGTACCATTTTTGCCAACCCCAGATGGGACGTCACAACGTCGTCCACTTATTCCAGGTACCTATTTACAGCTAGGTGAACTGAGGCTAACACATGAAAGGAGACAAGCCCAATTTGTCTCCGCCCGGCCGGGGATTGAACCCCCGACCCCTCGTGTGTGAGACGAGAGCTCTACCTACTAGGCTATGGGCTGTGTGTGTGTGTGTGTGTGTGTGTGTGTGTGTGTGTGTGTGTGTGTGTGTGTGTGTGTGTGTGTGTGTGTGTGTGTGTGTGTGTGTGTGTGTGTGTGTTTAGCTTGAAGGAAGGCGATTTAGTTAAAACACTTGCTTGATAAAGACAAAGGCAAGCAAGATCCTCAATGATAATTAAACTAAATATGATATACCGGTAGGCTAAACCCCAAGATGTCGGATGTTGACATGTGGTAGTGTTAACGAGCACCGGTAAGGCTCAGTCAGCCATCTAGGGAACAACATTGACCACTTGCAGTTTCGGTATATAAACCAATCCATGCTGTGTAGACATTTATGCCGTATATAGCATTCTGGTACAGTTATATAACTTTATGGTACTTAGCCTATTTACGAGACGACCACGAATTTGTTCTCAATATTTGAAGAAAACTAAAAACTCCCATGGAATAAATTACCCGTATACCAAATTATGACAAGTAGCAAACAAACTTGAATTAGCCTATATAACAAAAAAATAAGTGTACGAAGATTGAGATTGTCATAAGTCGATTCGTATTTCAACAATGGGCTACCGGTAATGTATTATAACTATCGGTATACCAAGTGAACACTACTAAAGGTACGAACACTTATATTCCAGCTAGTAATAGTGTAGCCTATATACATTATAGGCGCCAACAAACTTATATTCCAGATAGTAATAGTATAGTGTAGTGTAGCCTATACACATTATAGGCGCCAACAAACTTATATTCCAGATAGTAATAGTATAGTGTAGTGTAGCCTATATACATTATAGGCGCCAACAAACTTATATTCCAGATAGTAATAGTATAGTGTAGTGTAGCCTATACACATTATAGGCGCCAACAAACTTATATTCCAGATAGTAATAGTATAGTGTAGTGAGCCTATACACATTATAGGCGCCAACAAACTTATATTCCAGATAGTAATAGTATAGTGTAGTGTAGCCTATACACATTATAGGCGCCAACAAACTTATATTCCAGATAGTAATAGTATAGTGTAGTGTAGCCTATACACATTATAGGCGCCAACAAACTTATATTCCAGATAGTAATAGTATAGTGTAGTGTAGCCTATATACATTATAGGCGCCAACAAACTTGACAATTTTCTTAGGCCCTTAACTTCTCATAGGCTAATTTAAAAGGGCCTAGAGCAAACTGGCTGTAAATATCCACACCTATTTCCTGGTGGGCTCTTCCCTAATGATAAAAATGTCAGCTCGATTGCTGTCATTCATGTTAAGATATGAGAAGTTAAGGGGTCAAAAAAATTGTCAAGTTCGTTGGCGCTACCTATAATAGCCTATATATGTAGACATTCAAAAATATACCAAGAGGGTCCCAGCCATATGTTGGTGAAAATTAACTAAAGTGTAAAGGGTAGGAATGAGACTGCTTGAGATTTAACGCAACACTGACTATTAAAATGTATATTAAGCGAGAAACAAAGACCACGTGCAGATTAGTATCAGTGATGGAAGCAAAACACCACACCAGACAACAGAAGGCAGGCCACACATTAATCGGATTAACAATTTCAGTGCGATGTCCATTATTGTCCTCATATTTACTAGTCTGGCTAACTTTAGACAATTTAATTCGTCTACAAAATTATTGTTCACAGTGTAAGCCTAGACTAATGGAGACTTGAACTATGATTTCGATGTCCATGTTATACCTGGGTACTACCGTACTCTTTGGTGGTACCGGTACAATGCGGTACCGTACCAGGTATAGGTAACCATATTAATGTACAGTATGGTACGGTAGCCTACCGTACATTCACACACTCATAACATTAAACATACAACATCAATACATCACACACACACACACACACACACACACACACACACACACACACCATACAACATAGCCTACATACAGAATCGCGCGTACACACACACAGCATCAACCATACATACACCATACACACATACATACACACACGCACGCACGCACACTCACGCACACACACACACACACACACAACACACACACACACACACACACACACTCTGAGCTGTGCGGCTAGCTCAGTGGTACCGTCCCTGCCTGCAACCCAGCAGACCGGGGTTCAAATCTAGCTCAGGTTGATGAAGGTTTTCTGAGACATAGCCGGCGGTTACCATCTCCCTTGAGCAAGGAGATGGGTAATTGCCATTGATAATAATGTCTAGGAAGCGGGACAATACGAGCCAAAAATTCAATTCCTGTCAAACTACAATTATGAATACACACACACGGCACTATTCCCCATGGTCGTACCCAAACCGTTGTGGGTAAATAGAAGCCTTAGTAATTTAAACCCGTGAACTGAAGCCTGGAGAGACTGTACCATATGAAGCCATACGGTACCCACTTCATGTATGTTCCGGTATCATAATACAGTGTAAGTGGTGACACCGTACAGGCATCATCATTAACCCCCTTCTCTACTGGTGACGTTTTTCAATATATTCTAGCTATAGTTACCCTTTCACGCAATTTTGAGCCTATTGGGGATACTTTAAAGCCTTTGTTACCATCAGGGGTATTTAGAAACCTTTAGTTTAGTTACTTCAACCTCTGCAGTTGTCTTTGAGTGATTCAAGGCCGGTTCACACGAACAAATTTTGTTTCAAATTCTCTCACCCGTCCTTCCAGGACGGGGGAGAGTTGCTGTACAATTTTCGGCGAAATTCAAAAAAGTGTTCACACGGGAGAGCCAAGTCAAAGGTAGGGATTGTGGACGGAGAATTGCCAAGCAGAAAGCACATGTATCAATTTACATATTGATATGAGTGCATATTTGGACCACTCATGTGTGTAGAGGGTCTCAGGGGTGCAGGGTGATGGTTATAATGAGCAGGGGTGAGATAAATACACAGGTACCGGTAGCTCTAGTTGTTCCACCCCACTCGTTCTTCAATGGTCACTCTCGCAGCCCAACCGTGTTTAAAGATAGTCTTCACACCTTAATTGACGTGTCGGTCGTAGCTTAGTCAGTACGGGCTAGATCTCGTGAACAGGAAAACAAGCGTTTGATCCTCCTCGGATCCGAAGTATTTTATATTTTTATTTTGTTATTTTTGTTATAGGGCCTATATAATTATAATCAGACGAACAAAAAGCAAAGTCGTCGCGAATGGTAGGCCCAGGCTATACAATCATGATGGGAGCAATTAAAAGAAAACGGACGATGGCAAGCTATAGTAAAATATTAATGGATATTGTTCCAACTCACAAGATCGTATGGGTTTTGTTATGGCAGACATACTTAAGAATAAACTTAAGATAAACCTAATGCGTCTGTTGGTGCTTGGGATATAGTTGTATACACGACTGGTTGATGTTAGGTTAGTGAGATTGCCTCCCTATTTGTTTTGTTATTATCAAGTGAATGAGTTGACCGACTTGTATCCTTCTTTTCATATTTCTGTAATTATTATCTTTGCCTCTTCTTTCTTCTTATCATCTCAGAATAGTATCATATATCTTCTTCGTATATGACCTGCTTAATATATAGTTTTTGTTTCTTGAAGTGGAATGGTATGAATGTAAACAAACACGCATTACTCAACGTCTTTTGTTTTTCGTGTGGTACGAAAGGTGGCCAAAAAGGCGGCCAAGTCATTGTATCGGATATATACGCAGTGAACAGAGGGCTGTAAATGTCCAAAAAATCAACCAGTTGGTTTCCTGAATTCCCCAGTGAAATATGACACCCCGGCGAGATTTTCCTCCCAATTGTCAGCCCTCAAGGGACTGAGGACAAAAACTTGTCCGTGTGAACCGGCCTTTACAGTAGCTATGGGCAGAAAACTACTTTTGGAGAGGTAATTATAAGAGTGAGAGAACTCTATTTCTTATTGCTAATCTGGCACCCTCTGCGTCATAAATGCGGGAAAGGGTTAAGACGATTTTATTCAGCTTAGGGAGGACGTCTAGCAATTAAAAGGCTACAGACTTTCCATTCATTCATCCATCCTAAGCTTCATACAATCGGCTAAATTAAGCTAACATTAAATACAAAATACGTCACCGGTACAGAAGGGGTTAAGCTACCGTACTGTACCGGTATATATATGTTAGTGCAAGGTCCAGAAAGTATTATTATCAGGACCTCCAGTTAGTGTTAGTCATATTGAGTACGGAAATTGAAGGAATAATAGGATCCATAAAATCTACATTCACTTTTGATTTTCGGTACCGGTATCGTATTATTTTGTATTCATCTTTGTTTATAAGTACCGGTACGATGGCATAATATTATATAATATTAGATTTAAACTAGCACTAAAGGCATTTTGGCTCGAACGTACCTTGATTTTGGCCCTGTCACTCTTTCAACTATGGGGAGGCACTCGCTATAGGCAGTTCTGCCTTTTTCCTCCTTCACTCACAAAAACAAAAATAATAATATCTTGCTGGTATATCAGGAAGGATCTCTAGGAATCAAAGGGTTAAAGACTATGTAAATGAACCTTCTAATTCAGACACATCCCTTTTGAGTTGCATGATATCGACTGGAGGTAGCTTGAATACAATACACTTTGACGTCAACTCACTGAAAGGGTTAATAAGTTACCGTAGGTAGGCTACCTGAAGGAAATTGAAACACAGAACCTCAACTTTCCTTTGCACTTGCTTGGTTTTTGGTCTATATATATATATATATATATATATATATATATATATATATATATATATATATATATATATATATATATATACAGTATATACGGTATATATACAGTATATATATATTTATAAATATATTTTTGAGTTTCCTTGCTAGACCTCAATCAAGCTTGGAAAAACGCCCCTTTCAAGATAAATTTGTAAATTTTTCGGTAGAAAAATGTTCAGGCCGAAGGCCAGTTCCTTCTAAAATTAGAGGCTCGCTATCGCTCGGCAGGAAAATATCTGTACCTAAAGGGCACGAAAGGTCTTAATATTGACAACAAAATTAGGCAAAAGGTCTCAAAATCGCCAAACTAACGGAACGAACGCCTTAAAACCTCAAAACTAATATGCTAAACATAAGGGAGTCCAGAAAAAGCGAGTACTACCGGTACCCCCTTAACCCTTTACTGGCGGGCCCGCCTTAAGTCGGGCTCCAATTTGCAGCAAGTTAGGAGCATTATTAAGGCTTTTAAAGGGTTAAAATCGAGTGAAAATGGCCGGGAGCGCAGCAGGCCACACGTCCGACACCCAGGGCTTACCGCCGCCCACTGACTCACGCTCTCTCTGTTCTCGAGAGGCCGGCAGTGTTGCCAGTAGTGAGCATAGAGGGAAAAAATATGCCGCTATACGCTAAACTCCCATGTTAGTGGTACCACTGCGTGAGAACGACAAGTGCTACGTAGCTCGTTCTGGTCTCATTTTGAAGCTTTTAGTGCCTAGTTTTTTGCTGAATACATTTCTTTTCATGCAGATACTTGATTGATCATTCAGAAGGGCCTGAATATGCCCAAAATAGCCCAAAACCCCCCGCTAGACAAGGGTTAAATACGATGACACCTTTCTTGAATTATTTTTAACTACCACTCCACAATTATATTTAGTTTTAACAAGGATGTATGGGAGTAATGTCGTTAGTAGATGTTACCCTTTGATACCTAGAGGTCCTTCCTAAGCTAAATATATTTGCCTTGTGATAGCCCGAATATAACGAAACTAACGTGATCGTACAGTCGCGCTAATAAGTCATGTCCCAGCTATCATTACGTTTGGCTTGTTCTGTCATTATTAATGTCTGTCAGATGTTGAATAGGGTGGGTAAGTGTAGGAACATGTTTGTCTATTTCACTCGATATGAAGAAATGCAGTTTAGATATTGCTGATACCAATTAATTATCAAAACATACTTGGTGCCGAGACATGACTTATTAGCGCAACTGTACATCGGCCTACCGGTACCGTACTATAGTCTATTCGCTGTAAGTAGTCGAGAAATCATGAACTCTATCCTCTGTAAATCAGAAACGACTAGAGTAATCGAGCTAATATTTCTACCATTTAGGAAGAGTCGGTCAAGGAATAGATGTGGAAATTTACAGCCAATTTGCTCTAGCCCTTTTTGAGTTACAGAGGATAGAGGTCATGATTTATCGCCTACTTACAGTGAATAGACTACCGGTATAGTACCAGGTAATACAAAGATCCAGTCTATCGTGTCCAGTGCCCTGAGTGTTATCCCCTTCAATACCACGACGTAATTTTAGTTCTATTTTGGCTATCATTAGACGATGTTATACAGTTTATGAAGGATCTGTGGTACGGTACCGGTAAGTCAAAGGCATAATTATGATAGGTTGTAGCTACCCTTCCCAAGGAGAATCATATAATACCGTAATGCATAAGTGCGCGGAATTTCGATGTGAGTATCCTAGGTTCGAGTCCTTGGTAGTGCCACATGTATTTGTTGATTTCGTTAATTGAGTTTGGAGGTGAAGTTGGTTGGTGGAAAAAACATTATAATTAGTCAAAATAAACCGAAGAATACGCCACCGTACTGTAGGGGTTAAGAAAGAGCTGACCATAACGTTGGGTTTAACCCCTTCAGTACCGGTGACGTATTTTATATTATATTCTGGTAACTATTAGACGATTTTATTCAGTTTAAAACGAGCCTCCAGCAATCAACAGGCTTCCAACTATCTCACTTAAGGGGGGTGACCTGTTTTTGTTCTGTCCTTTTCTATCTTTCTCTGGCTTGTATCCATTTGGCCCCATTCAGCCTACTGTTTTAAGACGTTTATCCCCATCCAGGTGTAAAATTTTTACTGGTGAGCGGTAGCGAGCCAGCATATTTTTTATTTTTGTTTGACAGCAGGCTAAATTTGTATATTTTTCGATAGAAAAATGTCTCCGGCGAAGCCGGATTTCTTCATATAATGCTGGCTCGCTATCGCTCGCCAGGAAGAAATCGCCACCTAGATGGGGATAAACGTCTTAAAATAGTTGGCTGAATGGGACTGAATGGATACAAGCCAGAGAAAGAGAGAAAAGGACAGAAATAACAAAAAGCAGGTCACCCCCCTTAACCCTTTTTACTACCTCAGATCCTTCTTAATAAACTGCACACAATCGTCTAAATAAATACAGCTGGAATAAACTCCAAAAGTCGTCGTCGGTACAGCAGGGGTTAATCATAAACACATCGACCCGCTCTGCATTTAATTAAGTGTCTTACAAGCATGCATAATTATTAATTAAGTGTCTTACAAGCATGCATAATTATTAATTAAGTGTCTTACAAGCATGCATAATTAAGTGTCTTACAAGCATGCATAATTAAGTGTCTTACAAGCTTTTTCGTACAAGCATGCATAATTAAGTGTCTTACAAGATTGCATAATTAGACATTGTCTTAGGCATGCATTAAGTTCTTACAAGCATGGCATCATTAACTTTGTCAAGCATGACCTTTTAAGTGTCTTTTACAGCATGCATAATTAAGTTGTACAAGCATGCATAATTAAGTGTCTTACAAGCATGCATAATTAAGTGTCTTACAAGCATGCATAATTAAGTGTCTTACAAGCATGCATAATTAAGTGTCTTACAAGCATGCATAATTAAGTGTCTTACAAATGCATATTAAGTGTCTTACAAGCATGCATAATATAAGTGTCTTACAAGCATGCATAATTAGTGTCTTACAATGTTGCATAATTAAGTGTCTTACAAGCATGCATAAGAGTTGTATTAGCATGTCATATTAAGTGTCTGTACAGCATGCATATTAGTGTCTTACAAGCATGTTTTATTAAAGTTGTCTTAGGAATGTTTACTTAGGAATGTTTAGAATTAGTTTTGCGATATTAGGAATGTTGTATTAGGAGTCGTATTAGGAATGTTGTATTAGGAGCGTATTAGGTGTATTAGGAGTCGTATTAGGAATGTTGTATTAGGAGTGTTTAGTAAATGTTGTTGTAATTAGAGGAATCGTATTAGGAGTCGTATTAGGAATGTTGTATTAGGAGTCGTATTAGGAATGTTGTATTAAGAGTCGTATTAGGAATGTTGTATTAGGAATGTTGTATTAGGAGTCGTATTAGGAATGTTGTATTAGGAGTCGTATTAGGAATGTTGTATTAGGAGTCGTATTAGGAATGTTGTATTAGGAATGTTGTATTAGGAGTCGTATTAGGAATGTTGTATTAGGAGTTGTATTAGGAATGTTGTATTAGGAGTCGTATTAGGAATGTTGTATTACGAGTCGTATTAGGAGTCGTATTAGGAATGTTGTATTAGGAGTCGTATTAGGAATGTTGTATTAGGAGTCGTATTAGGAATGTTGTATTAGGAATGTTGTATTAGGAGTCGTATTAGGAATGTTGTATTAGGAATGTTGTATTAGGAGTCGTATTAGGAATGTTGTATTAGGAGTCGTATTAGGAATGTTGTATTAGGAGTCGTATTAGGAATGTTGTATTAGGAATGTTGTATTAGGAGTCGTATTAGGAATGTTGTATTAGGAGTCGTATTAGGAATGTTGTATTAGGAGTCGTATTAGGAATGTTGTATTAGGAATGTTGTATTAGGAGTCGTATTAGGAATGTTGTATTAGGAATGTTGTATTAGGAGTCGTATTAGGAATGTTGTATTAGGAATGTTGTATTAGGAGTCGTATTAGGAATGTTGTATTAGGAATGTTGTATTAGGAGTCGTATTAGGAATGTTGTATTAGGAATGTTGTATTAGGAGTCGTATTAGGAATGTTGTATTAGGAGTCGTATTAGGAGTCGTATTAGGAATGACTTTCATGCTGCAACGATATTGAGATTGACGTTGTGGAATTGGTATTTATCATGTTTTATATACCTAACTACATATACCTGTGTACCTTTATATACCTAACTACATATACCTGTGTACCTTTATATACCTAACTACATATACCTGTGTACCTTTTAACCCTATATGGTCCTTTTGCCCCCCCCCCCCCCCCATGGTATGATATGGTGTTAAAATGTGTGTCAAAGCGTGAACAGGGACTGGTTGAAGCAAACTAATTAACAAATGTCAGGAATGAATGGAGGAAGTTTGTTAGAGAGAGTAGCCTACATGAAGCTCTCTGGACCCTTTCAAATGACAAACCTGGACCTTGTGTACCAGGTACTATTTAATTACGGTACCGGTATGTTACAAGTTAGGGGAGACTGGCCGTTTGTTTGGTCTATTAATTAATGTATTCATATACAGTATTTATTTAGTTTCCTCCCTAGACCTCCATCAAGCTTAAAAAAACACCCTCTAGATAAATTTGTACATTTTTCGGTAGAAAAATTTCCCGGCCAAAGGCCGGTTCCTCTTAAAATTGCATGCTCGCTATCGCTCGCCAGGAAATAATCGACACGTAAATGGGACGAAAGGTCTTAAAATTGACAACATAATGGGGCGAAAGGTGTTAAAATCGCCAAACTAATGGGCCGAACGTTTTATAATCTCAAAACTAGTGGGGCTAAACATTAGGGAGAAGGGGGTCCAGAAAAACGGTCTGCCCTATAACTCTTAACACCCTATAACTGTAACTATAAAATGAGTGAGGCCTGACCAAGGAGGTGAAGTATGAGCTATGACACCTGTGAGGGGTAAGCATGTGATAAATAATAAACAATAAAATGTACTACACCACTCAATGATTTACCCTTGTTTTTGCACGAACTTTACGGTTTTCTATTAGCGGAACCGTAATTTTGTATTGATTGGCGGTAAGGCGATTGTGGAAGGCATGGGGTAGAGGATGAGGAATTGCGTTTACGGAAGTGGATTTTCGTTTGTATAAGTTACAGTATCGCTATCGCTTGTCCAGAAGAAAATAGACACCTGAATGGGATGAAGCGTTTTATTATCCCCAAATTAATGAGGTGAAACTTTATAAAATCTCCAAATTAGGCCTATTGGAGCCAACCAAGGTTGGTCCAAAAAGATCTCCCTCGGACCAGATAGTGTTAAGATGAAGATTCAAGAGAGTAGTCCTAAAGACTATACCTCTACTCTGATGGTAACTCTTGTACCGGTACAGCCAGCCACCTGTTAGAGTGGAAAGCAACAGGTGATGCAGTACCGGTAGCCTATATATTTACACACACATTTTGCTTTGTCCGACTACATGGCTTTTGTTTACATTTTGAGGTCATTTAAACTAGAAAATCGTTGTGTCCAATATTTTATAGGGCGTCCGTTCCTTATTATGCTTTAAAGTTGTATATACGGTACCGGTATATATAAAGGTAGGAGTGACCGAGTGAGGAACTGCTCAGTCAGTATCTGGAAGTGTTAGATAAAGTTAGGAAGAAGGGAGGGATCCCTGTAGTACATACCGGTAGTATCTTACCAAGAAGAGGAGTTGGCAAGGAGTCCATCCAGGGCAATTACTGGTAGTATAAATTGTCTGGAAAAATATTGTAAGGAGAAAGCAATACCGGTACCATTCATAGACAACTTGAAAAAATTCTATGGTAAAGATAATATGTAAGTTAGGGATGGGGTGCACCTTTATTAGGGGTTTCCACGCTAGCTTGCTCATTAGATAGGACGTTTGTGGGGTTTTGCTGCATCCAGAATGGCCTTCTTGATGAAGTCATAATCCTTTATGTTGTCCAAGTGAGTTAAAGTTTAGAGCAGCCTTACCAGTTAGTTTAGGCTGTAGAAGCCAAACCCAGTTTTCCTTCGCCCAATTTAGATGTTCTGCTGTCTTCTCAAAGGTCTCGAATGACTTCTCAGGCTCGCGCTCATCAAATGTAGGAACCAGTTGAATACCTTTGGCTAGAATAGAGGCTTTGTAAGATTTGTCGAATTCTAGTCTATCTAATTTAAATGTATGCATGTCTTCAAACTGCTGTACTTTGCTTATTTCTATCTGTCTATCTTTCTCCCGTTGTTCTTGTTCAATCTGGAGCCTCAGGTTTTCTTGTTCGAGCTTCTGTTGTTCTAACTGTCTGTCTTTCTCTCTTTGCTCTTGTTCTAACTGGCTATGTAGATGGAGACGTTCTCTCTCAAAAGCTAAGCGAGAAGCATCCCAGACAACAGACGTATCATCACCTGAATCTGCTTGAAGTTGGGACTCATTCATAGAGAGTGACATAGGAGTAAATTTATCTACGGCCTCCGCAGGAAGTTTGCCAAGGGAGACCAAAGCTTCTAAGACTATGTTTTTTATTTGCTCTTTAGTATGGCTACTCTCATATGAAATGTTAAAACATCGTGCAATGAACTTCCAGTCGTCCTTGTTGTTTACTTCCAGTCGTCCTTGTTG
>CM064565.1:7417481-7472481 GCA_032716605.1 Paralithodes platypus | reverse complement strand
GTTCCCAGACGTCTTTCCTAATTTTGATCCTAAACTGATGAAATTCCTTGAATAGCGAGAATAAAATTTAAAATTAGGCTATCGTATTGCAAGGTTAAATATTTGTTAAGCCTTGGTAGATGTACACCTATAAATTACTACCTTATTCCCCTGAGCCCCGTGAATACTTGTATTTTCTATACCAGTACAATATTGCTTTAGACATACCGGTACCAACCTTCTCTCTTTTGTTGACTTCAGTACCGGCACCATTCATACCTCTGTTTTTTACTCTTAGCATCTTAACATTCTCTCTCTCTCTCTCTCTCTCTCTCTCTCTCTCTCTCTCTCTCTCTCTCTCTCTCTCTCTCTCTCTCTCTCTCTCTCTCTCTCTCTCTCTCTCTGTCTCTCTATCTCTCTCTCCTCTCTCTCTCTCTCTCTCTCTCTCTCTCTCTCATTTCTCTCTCTCTCTCTCTTATATATATAGCCTACTGTATATATATATATATATATATATGTATATATATATACCGTATATATATATATATATATATATATATATATATATATATATATACCGGTATATACAGTAATTATATACAGGGTGTTTTAAAACAACACTGCCAGAGTATGACGACCACATTGATAACAATATATAATACACATATTTCTATTCTATTTTTACCAAAAATATATTGTAACGGAGATAAATGGTTATTTAGAAATTTAGCAAAACAGGGTTCTGAGCTCAGCACAAAACATATGATACATAATATGAATGATTACCAAGTAAAAAAGGTAAAGAGGAGATATCTAATGACCTAATCACATATGAATAATTACAAAATCAAAGTAACATAAAATTGGTAATGATATTTTGCAATTAGAAGAAAACTGCTAAGTATTATAATCCAAGTAGCGTAAAAAGATATGCACCATTTGTAACGATGACCAAGAGGTAAAACTAATAATAATAATAATCGTCTGGTTACTTATATAGCGCCCGTTCTCCTCCTTCGAGGATTCACAAGCACTTGGCTTTCTTTAGTCTACCAGAGACCATTACCCATCCCCCTTGCTCATGGGGAGATGGTAACCGCCGGCTATATCCCAGAAAAACTTTTCAATCTGAGCGGGGATTGAACGCTAGACCTTCAAGATGGGATTCAGGCACGCTATCAACTGTCCGGCTGACCCGCCCGTGTTCGGATTATAGCTCATACCTGGGTGTCACTAATTATTTTACTCTATGCGGTTTAAATCATTAATGGTATATTATTTTGCATTTTGTCCTTAGATAATCTTCTTCGTTATTGTATTTACTAATTAGCAGATGAGGTCTGGCAGTGTTGTTTTAAAAAACCCTGTATATAGATAGAGAGAGAGAGAGAGAATGTGTGTGTACGTACAGTATATGTGTGCATACGTGCGCGCGGTCGTGCCCACATGTGTGCGAGCCCACCTGTGAGCTCTGGAACCACACACCTTAACTTAGCTATTTGTGATAACTATTAACTACACCAGGATATGGATATTGGCAGTGCCGGTACAGTCGGGAGTATTAATAAGGTGCATCAGTACACCCATTTCAGACTTTGAACCTTCATAACGAAGTCCTGAAGCATTTGGGATGTGAACAAGCATTGTATCATCTAGTTTGTGTTAGAGACTATAGTCTATTCGCTGTAAGTAGGCGAGAAATCATGACCTCTTAACCTCTGTAACTCAATAACGACTAGAGTAATCGAGCTAATATTTCTAACATTTGGGAAAAGTCAGTCAAGGAATAGAGGTGGAAAGTTACAGCCAATTTGCTCTAGCCCGTTTTGAGTTACAGAGGATAGAGGTCATGATTTCTCGCCTACTTACAGCGAATAGACTATAGTTCAGATTGGTGCTTAACTATTAGTGTTCAGGACTGACTGAGCATAGCGTTACGTATCTCGATTACTTTTTAATATTATCATAGCCACTTTAAGTACCGGTACGGTACATCTTAAGGGGGACATGGGCCGGTTTTCTGGACCACTTTCTCCCTCGTGTTAAACCCCATTAGTTTTGAGATTATAAGACGTTCGGTCCATTAGTTAAGCGATTTTAACACCTTTCGCCCAATTTAGTTGTCAATTTTAAGACTTTTCGTGCCATTTAGGTGTATATTTTTTCCTGGCGAGCGAAAGCGAGCCTGCAATTTTAAGAGGATACGGCCTTTGGCCGGGACATTTTTCTACCGAAAAATGTACAAATTTATCTTGAAAGGGTGTCTAGGGGGTGTTTTTCTAAGCTTGATGGAGGTGTAGCGAGGAAACTAAGAAATACAGGAATACAGGAATACAGGAATACAGGAATACAGAAATACAGGAATACAGAAATACAGGAATACAGGAATTAATAGACCAAACAAAAACCGGCCCAATATGTCTCCGGTGTGGTGAAGAGTACCGGTATAGTTTGTGTTAGACGAGCCTAAGGCCTTTAGTATTATGTGTCTCTGGGTCATGGGTCTGTGTTGTTGGTAAAGTGCCTCAGGCTTTCACGGGTAATTGTACCTGCTCTGTGTGGGCGCTGGGTTTATGGTGGGCCTAAACCCAAACTTTCTTCTTAAGGGGGGTCACCGGTTTTTTTCTTCTTTGTCTCCTTTTCTCTATTTCCCTGGCTTGTATCCATTCGGCCCCATTCAGCCAACTGTTTTAAGACTTTTATCCCCATCCAGGTGACGATTTCTTCCTGGCGAGCGATAGCGAACCAGCATTGTATGGAGAAATCCGGCTTTGCCGGAGACCTTTTTCTATCGAAAAATTTACAAATTTAGCTTGCTGTAAAAAAAAATATATGCTGGCTCGCTACGCTCGCCAGGAAAATATTGACACCTGGATGGGAGTAATCGTCTTAAGACAGTAGGCTGAATGGGGCCGAATGGATAAAACCCAAAGAGAGAGGGAGAGAAAGAGAAAAAAGCGAGATGGGCTCCCTTAAAGGTGGTGCCTCGTACCTTTATTGGTTTAATTTGCTGTTCTTCCTCGTTCTTCTCTCTTTCAACTCATTTTTTTTCCTGTCTTCCCTTTTTAACTCCTTCTATACCGGTGATGTACTTTTTAACTCCTTCTATACCGGTGATGTACTTTTTAACTCCTTCTATACCGGTGATGTACTTTTTAACTCCTTCTATACATGTACTTTTTAACTATACCGGTGATGTACTTTAAACTCCTTCTATACCGGTGATGTACTTTTTAACTCCTTCTATACCGGTGGGTGATGTACTTTTTAACTCCTCCGATGTACTTTTTACTCCTATACCGGTGATGTACTTTTTAACTCCTTCTATACCGGTGATGTACTATCCTTCTATACCGGTGATGTACTTTTTAACTCCTTCTATACCGGTGATGTACTTTTTAACTCCTTCTATACCGGTGATGTACTTTTTAACTCGTTCTATACCGGTGATGTACTTTTTAACCCCTTCTGTACCGGTGATGTACTTTTTAACCCCTTCTGTACCGGTGATGTACTTTTTAACCCCTTCTGTACCGGTGATGTACTTTTTAACTCCTTCTATACCGGTGATGTACTTTTTAACTCCTTCTATACCGGTGATGTACTTTTTAACTCCTATACCGGTGATGTACTTTTTAACTCCTTCTATACCGGTGATGTACTTTTTAACTCCTTCTATACCGGTGATGTACTTTTTATTAGGTGACCACGGGATTGGGCCCACTTAGGTTAGGTTAGGCTAGGTTCCAATTCCGTGGGCCCAATCCCGTATATTCCGTATGGGCCCAATCCCCATCCCTATGGAACCTTTTCATTATATTCTGCCAACTAGTAGACGATTTGTATCAGCTTAGGAAGGGCGTCTACCCAGTTCAAGCCTACAGACTATCTCAATTAATCTTTTTAGCTACCACACACCCTTCCCTATCTATCTATTGCCTGATACCGTGATCCCCTAAGGGGTGGCCACGAACGAACCGCCCCCATGCACCTCTGTCCCCAGTCAGTCGACGCCCCTCCTCCCAACAAGCATCGCCTTCCTTCATATACTTCCTCACTACATCCTTCCACCTCTCCTTCGGTGCACCTCTCCCTCTCTGTCCTTCCACCTCACTCTCGTACACCCTCTTAGTCAATCTCTCGCTTTCCATACGTTCCATATGGCCGAACCATCTCAAGTTGTTCCTTTTCACACTTTCCAGCACATCTACCTCCACACCACACCTCCTTCTTACTTCCTCATTGTCTGTCTATCCCTCCATGTAACTCCGCACGCACTTCACAAGTAACCCTTCCCAAGCTTCATAAAATTGTCTAAAAGTAGCTGAAATCAAATACACAAGACGTCGCCGGTATAGAAGGGGTTAATACTTCTCTTTGTAAAAATACTGGGTGATTTTTTGTTTTACTATTATTGTGCTATTATCGTTTTTCTTACGAGTTCTACCGGTATCGTGTTTTTTTATTTTGGTATTATAGAACCGGTACGGTACCGGGTACTCATGTTTTTGAGCAGAAATTTGTTAAGGGTACCGGTACCCTATATATACGGTACCGGTACTGTGTTTATAGCCAAGAGAACTCCTAGCGTCACATTTTGCGGTGTGCTATAGTCTATTCGCTGTAAGTAGGCGAGAAATCATGACCTCTATCATCTGTAACTCAAAAATGCTTAGAGCAAATTGGCTGTAAATTGTCACATCTATTCCTTGACTGACTCTTTCCAAATGGTAGAAATATTAGCTCGATTATTCAAGTCTTTTTTTTAGTTACCGGTACAGAGGTTAGAAGTCATGTTTTATTGCCTACGTCAGCGAATAGACTATAGTAAAGGATATACCACAACCTACATTGCCAGTTTTGTTTTTCATGTTTTACAAGGATGCAAAAGGCAAAGCTGCCTGTAACAAGTTTACCCTCAAAAATATATAAATACAGAATTAAACTATATACAGGTAAATATTATACTGTATGTGACAACCAAACTCAAAGGACGTTAAGAGTCAGAATTATTCAGAGCTTGAAGCAGTTTGGCAGATGGTTCACTTTTTGGGCGATTTTTGCATGTATTCATAAGTTTTCTAGTCTCCTCCCTAGACCTCCATAAAAAAAAAAAAAAAAAAAAATCCATTAGATCCCCCTTCTAGATTAATTTGTACATTTCTCGGTAGAAAAATGTCCCGGCCCAAGGCCGGTTCTTCTAACATTACAGGCTCACTATCGTTCGCCAGGGAAAAGATCGACTCCTAAATAGCACGAAAGGTCTAAATATTGACAAAGAAATGGGGGTGAAAGATCTTAAAATCGACTAACTAATGAGGCAAACATCTTAACATCTGAAAACTAATGGGGCTAAACATGAGGAAGAAAGTGGTCCAAAAAACCGGCCCATTAAGTTGTAAGGTGAGGGAATGAGTTCAATTGTTTACTTGTTAAGTGGAAGAAAGTGCGCAAATCGATTCATTCTTGGGTTAGAGAGATAGACAGAAAATGGGCGGGAATGTGTTAACAGGCGAGCGCCACCTACACTGTATTGATATTAAACTATGCAAGCCTATGGCGGATTCCTTGGGGGCGTATGTTTTTAGATGCTGAGCTCATATTTTGGACTCTTGAAGCCTGTTTAACCATCTTGGTGGTGTAATGGTTAGTGTTTAAACATATGTGTGTGAAAATCCAGGTTCGAATCCTGGTGGATCACATACAGTATATGCTTTCATTAATTTAATTGGAGGTGTTTGGTGTTGTGGTGAAATTAATAAAATATAGATTAATTAAGGTACCGGTACCGTTATCACTTAGGGTTGCAACAAGGCAGCATTTTAATAACCAGGACACAACTCAGGAACCGTGTAGTGCATGTTATGGTTGTGGTTCCCGTTGAATGTCTGAAATCCTATATTCGGCTCACCTTACTGTCCCGGGCCCCTGTCTGTATATCCCCCTGCTAGGCTAATCCACCCCCACCCCCCTTTGTTGTGGTATAGGTTCAGTACACACACACACACACACACACACACACACACACACACACACACACACACACACACACACACACACACACAACACCCACACAACACCCACACGTACACACACACACAGCACCCACCCACACAACACCCACACACACACACACACACAACCCCACACACAACACACACACACACAAACACACCACACTTCTTTCAGCCACACACAAACACATACACACACAACACATACAACACAACACATACAACACACACAAACACACACACACACACAAAGACACACAAACACACACAAACACACACACACCACACACACACACACACACACACACACACACACACACACACACACACACACACACACACACACACACACACACACACACACACACACACACCACACACACACAACACACACAACACACACACACAACACACACGCACAGACACACACACACACACAACACACACACACACACACACACACACACACACACACACACACACACCACACACACACACACACACACACACACACACACACACACACACACAACACACACACACACACACACAACACACACACACACACACACACAACACACACACACACAGAACACACACACACACACACACACACACACACACACACACACACACACACACACACACAACACACACACACACACACACACACACACACACACACACACACACACACACAACACACACACACACACACACACACCCAACACACACACACACACACACACACACACACACACACACACACACACACACACACACACACACACACACACACACACACACACACACACACACACACACACACACACACACACACAGTCAAGTTTTTTGTTTAACCTTGTTCAAAGTAGTGAAGCGCTTCCAAAGCCTCCCAAGTTTTGTATTTTTCTTTCTTTCTTAGGAATATGAATTTACTACGCTAAAGTTATCACTTTTCAGTTCGATTTAATGTAAAACGCTTTGCCATAGCACGAGTTAATTGATGTATTAACGATGTATTGAGTTAATTTCTGGTAAAATAAACGGACTTAGTGAAAAGTGTTAGCTACACGACATATCAGATCTAGGTGTTGCCAATCCATATATCGAATTAGGCCTAAATAAGATATAGGTTGTGGTACAAATAACTCTGTACGACATCGTAGTTACTAAAATCAACATTTATCTTTCATTAAGGTGGAGTAGATCCTTTTTAACAGTCCAGGAGTATGTATGGTCTTGGGGCTCTCCAATTATTTTTGAGAATTGAGTTAGTTTAGCGAACGTTTAACATTTATTAAACTTTGGCTCCTGTGATACTGACTTCAGCAATTAAACAAGACGATAGGTACAAGAACAGGAAGACATTAATTTGCAGTCGGTGATACTGGGCCCTGGGTGAGAGCAAGGTAACATGGGCCCTGGGTGAGAGCAAGGTAACATGGACCTTGGGTGAGAGCAAGGTAACATGGGCCCTGGGTGAGAGCAAGGTAACATGGACCTTGGGTGAGAGCAAGGTAACATGGGCCCTGGGTGAGAGCAAGGTAACATGGACCTTGGGTGAGAGCAAGGTAACATGGACCTTGGGTGAGAGCAAGGTAACATGGACCTTGGGTGAGAGCAAGGTAACATGGACCTTGGGTGAGAGCAAGGTAACATGGACCTTGGGTGAGAGCAAGGTAACATGGACCTTGGGTGAGAGCAAGGTAACATGGACCTTGGGTGAGAGCAAGGTAACATGGACCTTGGGTGAGAGCAAGGTAACATGGACCTTGGGTGAGAGAAAGGTAACATGGACCTTGGGTGAGAGCAAAGTAACATGGACCTTGGGTGAGAGCAAGGTAACATGGACCTTGGGTGAGAGCAAGGTTCAAAATAAAGGTATTAGATTAATCAATAACCCTGCAATCACACAGGACCTTCCTACATTATCCATACGAAGAAACGTTGCATCCCTTGCATTATTCGACAGATATTTTCACAGCAATTGTTCCAAGGAACTTGCTTCAATTGTGCCGCCTCTCCACATCTTTCCCCGTAGAACTAGGGCAGCTGAGAGCGCCCATGAATTTACACTTTCTCCTCCACAATGCAGAACTTCTGCTTATCAGAATTCATTTATCCCCAGAGCTACTACTCTTTGGAATTCACTTCCCTCGAATTGCTTTCCACAAACTTACAATCAACAAATGTTTAAATCCAGTTGTTACAAACATTTTATGAATGGAGGATGCCTTTAGGCACATGGACCTTTTTGTTTTATCTGTGTTTTTCCTTCCTCCGTTCATTGTCTCTTTAAAAAAAAAAAAAAAAAAAAAAGGTAACATGGACCTTGGGTGAGAGCAAGGTAACATGGGCCCTGGGTGAGAGCAAGGTAACATGGACCTTGGGTGAGAGCAAGGTAACATGGACCCTGGGTGAGAGCAAGGTAACATGGACCCTGGATGAGAGCAAGGTAACATGGACCTTGGGTGAGAGCAAGGTAACATGGACCCTGGGTGAGAGCAAGGTAACATGGACCTTGGGTGAGAGCAAGGTAACATGGACCTTGGGTGAGAGCAAGGTAACATGGACCTTGGGTGAGAGCAAAGTAACATGGACCTTGGGTGAGAGCAAGGTAACATGGACCTTGGGTGAGAGCAAGGTAACAGACCCTGGGTGAGAGCAAGGTAACATGGACCTGGGTGAGAGCAAGGTAACATGGGCCCTGGGTGAGAGAGAGAGAGAGAGAGAGCGATCATGCA
This sequence comes from Paralithodes platypus, assembly GCA_032716605.1. Lineage (NCBI taxonomy): Eukaryota > Metazoa > Arthropoda > Malacostraca > Decapoda > Lithodidae > Paralithodes > Paralithodes platypus. Next base: position 7,463,741 of record CM064565.1, on the reverse strand, counting down.
CGCACGTATGAGTAAGCTGTATTTCGAATATGTTATTGGTCACGTGGTAGGATAATGCATAATAGGGTACACACATAACGTAGGAAAAAGCGGTACCGGTACATAGACTATAGATATAGCCTAGCTAAGTTGTAAAAATAGGGTGTATTAACAGTATATATATATATATATATATATATATATATATATATATATATATATATACAGTATATACGGTATATATATATATATATATATATATATATATATATATATATATATATATATATATATCCAGTTGTTCCAAACATTTTATGAATGGAGGATGCCTTTAGGCACATGGACCTTTTTTGTTTTATCTGTTTTTCCTTCCTCCGTTCATTGTCTCTTTAAAAAAAAAAAAATATATATATATATATATATATGTATGTATGTATGTATGTATGTATGTATGTATATATGTATATATATATATATATATATATATATATATATATCAGTGAAGGTACAATTATGAAAAATAAAAACCTAGACTACGGCATATGAAATCAAAACTTGGATTTGCACTTTTTAGGTCTACCGTAGCCTACTCACTTACTTGTCCCAGAATGAAGTTTGAGGGGAAATATGCGGATATAATTGGGAAATGTTTAAACCTGTCACCGCCCTATAATAATGCTATGGAAAATAGATGATGAAGAAATAGGTGAGATTCTAAATATACGCCGCTATTGTAATTAATGCTACCTGTACGAATTTTATTACCTTCCTTCCTTCCTACCGTACCGGTAATTAGAGTACTCACCGTAGACTATTCATTTGAAAGAGATACGCAGTATTCCATCAGTGAGTACACATCAGTGTCTACTCAGGAGTTAGTAATATAGATTATTTTGAAAACTGTGCCGGTTACCATAACATTGTGAAATCATTGGCTTACACTTCTACAGATACATCGTTGTGTACAAAGGCTACGGTACCGTATTTCGATGGAGCCATCAATATTTTACATTACCGATAAGCTAACTTTTAAGCCCCTGAATTTGTAAAGGGAAATTATGAAACTATTTTTGTTTACCCTTTCCGCACATAGGCCTATATGAACTGTCGACGTGAGGAAACCAATACAAATGTTGATTAAAGCCCAAAGTCCCCGGCCACTGTACTCTTATCAAAGGCTTTTGGACTGCACGTATTTGTTTTAGCCTATGTAAGAACGATATCAAACATGCTTATATAACATATATATATATATATATATATATATACCATTTTATTCCCGTTCCGATAATATACCGGTATGTGTGTTGCAGAGCATTTTATATTAGCAATCTTGGTCACACTTGTTGTTCTTTGTCTTCCAGATTGTAACCACTTTGTGTCTACTTCAGAGCTACTATGTTGTGTATGCTGTTATCTTATCTAACTCTATAAATAACAAAAAAGAAGCCTAGACTGATACCTATACCGTACTTGAGCGGCATATCTACAATCATTACCAGTACTGAGTGTTATGATTTACGGTAATCACATCTTCGTGCGGTACAGTTATCTGTATTTCAGACTATACACCAACTTGTTAAATATTGGTGAATTCTTGTCCGGTACTGTTATTTATACTGATACATGCAAGTTGGTAAACAACACACTTTTCACCTCCTGTTTCAAATTTAATGTAAGTAAAGGTGCAGAAGCTTAAGGGGAGGTATTTAGTTTGTTCCCTAGACCTCCATCAAGCTTAAAATTACACCCCCTTGAGTCCCTTTCAAGATAAATTTGTACATTTTTCGGTAGAAAAATGTCCCGGCTAAAGGCCGGTTCCTCTTAAATTACAGGCTCGCTATCGCTCGCCAGGATAAAATCGACACCTGAATTGCACGAAAGGTCTTAATATGGGGTGAAAGTTCTTAAAATCGCTAAACTAATGGGGCAAACGTTTTATAATATCAAAAGCAATGGGGCTAATCATGAGGGAGAAAGGGGTCCAGAAAAGAAAAATCCTCAAGTGGAGATCTCCCCTTAAAGGTATGCTGTAGCTAAACTACTGTAGTCTATTATAAGTACCACCAGTAGGCCACAAATATTGACCTCTATCCTCAGTAACTCAAACTGGGCTAGAGCAAATGGGTTGTAAGTGTCCACACCTATAACCCTGGCTGACTCTTACCCAAATGGTAGACATACTAGCTTTAAGGGGAGATTTTCACTTGAGGGATTTTTTTCTGAACCCCTTTCTCCCTCATGTTTAGCCCTATTGCTTTTGAGACTTTAAGACCCTTTAGTTTGTCGATTTTACGAACTTTCGCCCCATTTGTCAATTTTAAGACCTTTCGAGCCATTTAGGTGTCGATTTTTTCCTAGCGAGCGATAGCGAGCTTGTAATTTAAGAGGAGCCGGCCTTCGGCCGGGACATTTTTCTATCGAAAAATGTACAAATTTATCTTGAAAGAGGGTCTAGAGGGTGTATTTTTAAGCTTGATGGAGGTCTAGGGAACAAGCTGAATACCCCCCCTTAATACCCCATTTGATTTATGGTTTGGGGACGCATTTTTACACTTTATTCTGGCTGTAATTAGACGATTTAATGCCATTTAGTATTGACCTATAGTCGTCAAAGAAGCAACACTATAATAGCAACAATGAAGCCTAAATTAACACTGTGTATTGTATTTTAAGGGGAGATTTCCACCTGGAGGATTTTTTTTCTGAACCTCTTTCTCCCTCGTGTTTAGCCCCATTGCTTGTGAGATTTAAAGACGCTTGCCCCATTAGTTTGGCGATTTTAAGAACCCTCGCCCCATTTCTGTCAATTTTAAGACCATTCGTGCCATTTAGGTGTCGATTTTTTCCCGGCGAGCGATAGCGAGCCTGTAATTTAAGGTCAACCGGCCTTCGGCCGGGAAATTTTTCTACCGAAAAATTTACAAATTTATCTTGAAAGGGGGTCAAGGGGGAGTAATTTTAAGCTTGATGGAAGTCTAGGGAATCAACTAAAAACCTCCCCTTAACAATAACAACTAGAACTTAATCGTACTTATATACTTGTCTGTACAATAGCCTGTTAGTAGATTGAAATGACCAAACCATGCGGCCATGTTTGACAGTTGTGATAGGATACATTGTTACGTGTAGTTACCGGTACTGTATATTAGTGATCATAACCCAACCTAACCCAACTCAACCTAACCCAACTCAACCTAACCCAACTCAACCTAACCCAACTCAACCTAACCCAACTCAACCCATAACTTACATGCCAGTACGGGTAACAACAAATCCATGCAGCTTTTATTATTGTGCCAAGTTTTGTTGTTATTACTTTAAAATGCAAGGGTCACGTCATTCTCAACTCACCATCACCATTATCACCCCCACTGCCTCCACCACCATCACCCACATCATCACCACCACCATCATCCACCTCACTGTCACCAAGTTATCACCACCACTATCGGTATCTCTGTTATCACATGTTATCTGCCATTGGGAAGTGCTGGTGTTTGAGATCTACTCTATATAGACTTGGTAGGCATTAGGCAATATGATCTTTTGTGGCATAGGCCTATATAGGATATAGCATTTCTGATGTAGAATCGTGGATCGATCTGTTTGGCCTATGGGTTACCTAGCCAAGTGTGTTGTTATTTATCAGGCCTTAAGTGTGTGTGTGTGTGTGTGTGTGTGTGTGTGTGTGTGTGTGTGTGTGTGTGTGTGTGTGATTGTGCTTGCTTGCTTGCTTGCTTGCTATATTGTAAGATGTTCTAACATTAGGCTACCATTACCGGGCTTACAGCAATACGATTTTTATGATATATATATACAATATATATATACAGTATATACCGGTATATATATACCGGTATATATTTTTGTGTATTTTATTCTTTAATCAAGTACCGGTATATCTCACAAATACATGTGAGCTACTAAATGTTTTTATACTACCAGTCGGACTCGAACCACCGACAGCCAGGTCGAGTGTCCATACTTTAACCCACTACACCACGGCGTGATAAAGGAAACTTAACCTTTTCCTATTTATATTAAGGAGAAGGGAAGTCCTACATGTAGAGTGTACCGGGTGTTTCAATTCATACAGGATCCATATTCCAAGATACCATACAGGGATTTTTACAAGTTTCCCCACGCAACTCTGGTTGAGATTTCATTTAATTCTCGCCTGGCTAAACACGAGTCATTAATATCAAGTATGGTATATCTTACAAATACACGTGAGCTACTAACTTTTATACTCCCAGCCGGACTTGAACCACCGACAGTCAGGACGAGTGTCCATGCTCTATTCCACTCGTCCTGACTGTTATTGGATAGGCCTGTGTGTAGGTGTGCGTATGTCCGTGTAGTTGTGTGGCAGCAGGAGTTCTTATCCTTGTGTTACCGTACTGTGTACCGGTATGTGTGTGAGAGGGGCGGGGGTCAACACTGAATAGTAGGGGTCACAAAGTAATCAACTATCAGACCGGAAGCTGCCATTTTCCCGGCCGACCAAACAATGAGGCAGAACAATTGAACATCGCAGACCTTCCTCCCTCCCTCCCCACCCCTCTACTACCTGGCTTTGTATGGATAGCCCGCCGTATGGTTACAATATTTAACGGTAGCTTGGAAATTGATACCATAGCCAATAGATAATAAATTGATACCATATTTGTCTGGGGGGGGGGGGGGAGGTAACGGAACAAGGTAAACTACAGTACCGGTATAGATGCAAGGAGTGGAATGACAGGTATTCTTTCCTCTATGAAACGTACCGGACTTATTATATAGCCCTATTGTAATCAGAGCACATCTTGGTCTCAGACACAATTTCTCCCTCTATCCACCCATCACAATCCTCCACAAGACTAGCAGTTGCTCTTCAACAATACACAAATCAACCCTTCATCTTCTCTCAATATTCTTGGTGTATCTTTTTCATCTGACCTTTCTTGGAAAGATCATAATACCACTCTTGCTAAAACAGTTTCCCAAAAGTTAAGTGTGCTCAACCGTCTCCATGGATTCTCCACCCTCGCACAGCTTCTTGCTCTGTATAGGGGCACAGTGCACCCATGTAGGTCTATCGAGTGTTGTTGCATGTGTGGGGAGGTTCCACCCATACGGCACATCTTGAAAGAGTCGAGTCAAAATAATTTCGCCTTAACAACTCACTTCCTCTTACTAATTCCCTACAATCTCTTTCGACACGCCGCAATGTTGCATCTCTTTCGATCTTCTATCGCTATTACAACAATCAGTGTTCTTCAGAGCTCTCAGTGTATACCCCCTCTCTTGTGGCGAGTGTGAGGCACCCGCCTTCCATCACTGTCCCACTCCTATTCTGTCCAGCTCTCCAACCCAAGAGTTGGCAAGTTTTCTCAGCCTTTCTTCTGCTCAACAAGTGAACTCTGGAAGTCTCTCCCTCAATAAATATTTCCTTCATCCTATGACGGACTGCTTAAATCTGACGATGATGGTACCGGTATATGAAACATGTAATGGAGGGTACCGGTACTTTTAATTACCGTATATTATTAATACAGTAAGTGGTAATCACATGACTGCCCAGGTCCTTGCCTGCGGAGTGATGCATGAGTAATATTAACCCTTACAGTACCATCGATGTGCGTTTTATTTTGTTCTACCTACATTTAGACGATAGTATGCAGCTTAGGAAGGATCTGTGGTAGTCAAAAGGGGTCCATGGAGATAGTTTGAAGCCTTATTATTGCTAGAGGTCCTTCCTAAGCTGAATAAAATCGTCTAACAGAACCAGAATATAATGCGAAGGACGTCCCCGGTACTGAATGGGTTAACTATATTTAACCCTTTCAAGCTCCAATACGCGTTTCTGTTCTGTTTTATGGCTACTATTAGACGATTTTAGTCAGATTAGTAACCGTATATGGAAGTCAAAGGGTTGATTAAGATAGTATTTACCCTTTTATTACCCACAGATACTTTCTTAGCTGCATGAAATCTAATGATAGCCAAAATAAACTGCTAAAACGCTTCAGAGCCTCAGTGTTAAGGGGAGGTTTTTAGTTAGCTCATTAGACCTCCATCAAGCTTAACATTACACCCCCTAGATCCCCTTTCAAGATAAATTTGTACATTTTTCGGTAGAAAAATTTCCCGGCCGAAGGCCGGTTCCTCTTAAATTACAGGCTCGCTATCGCTCGCCAGGAAAAAATCGACACCTTAATGGCAAGAAAAGTCTTAAAATTTACAGAAATGGGATGAAAGTTCTTAAAATCGCCAAACTAATGGGGCGAACGTCTTAAAATATCATAATCAATGGGGCTAACCATGAGGGAGAAAGGGTTCAAGAAAAAAATCCCTCCAGTGGAAATCTCCCCTTAACTTGAGAGGAGCTTGTTCTGTGTCAATATTTGTGCCATTGCAAATGTCCACTCGTAGCATGAGAGAGAACGGCCATCTCTTGCTTGGGGAAGACATTTTGGGCCCGTAATGATTGATGCACGTGTTGATATTATAGCAGTTAAATGCAAACGCGATACTGTGTAAGCCTATCCTGTACGGTACTAGTATTGCCAAATGTTTAAGGGGGGTGACCTGTTTTTTTTTCTCTCCTTTTCTCTCTTGGGCCTACTCTGGCTTGTATCCATTCGGCCCCATTCAACCTACTGTTTTAAGACGTTTATCCCCATCCAGGTGTGGATTTTTTCCTAGCGAGCGAAAGCGAGCCAGCAATATATGAAGAAATCCGGCTTCACCGGTTCGCCGGAGAAATGTTTCTATCGAAAAATATACAAATTTAGCCTGCTGTCAACATTTTGTGTTTAAATGTGCTGGCTTGCTATCTCTCGCCAGGAAAAAATCGACACCTGGATGGGGATAAACGTCTTAAAACAGTAGGCTGAATGGTGCCAAATGGATAAAAGCCAAAGAAAGAGAGGAAAGGGAAGAAAAAAAACCGGTGGACCCCCTTACTATGTTTATGAGTGTAAAGAGAGGGCAGTAACACTAGTGGCGCCATTATGACGACAGTTGGCATATCTGTTACTTACTTTAGGGTCTGTAGTGTAGCCCAGTAGTCGTAATTAGCCTACTACGCACGCAATGTGTTGATTTACTGGTAGCTATGTTTGTTGGCCATCCCTTCGGGGATCACGGCGTCAGGCAATAGATAGATAGATAGATAGATAGATAGCTATATTTGTTGCTGTGTTATCTCCACTAAAGCCAATATCACACGAGCGCATTTTCCCTCAACATTTATTGAGTCTATGGCCGATAGTATGCTCTTTTTTTTTTCCAGCTGATGGTAAATTGAATCCCTTAGTAGCTGATTTCTCGGTAATTAATGGAAATATATGAAACTGCTATGGTTGTGTGTCGTATTAATGCCAAGTTTTCATAATAAACATCATATTTCGCTACAAAATCGACCTTATAGCCGAGTAATCAAGATAGAAACATGATAATTTACCCTCAGCTGGAAAAAAATAGTGCAAAAGATCACCGAAAGTTAGATAGATATATTTGTTGCTGTGTTATCTCCACCAAAGCCAATATCTCACGAGCGCATTTTCTTCCCTCAACATGTATTGAGTCTATGGCCGATACTATGCTCTATTTTTTCCCAGCTGATGGTAAATTCAATCCCTTATCAGCTGATTTCTCGATAATTAATGGAAAAAGATGAACCTACTCTATATATGTGTGTGTCGTATTAATGCCAAGTTTTCGTAATTAATGACAAAAATCACTACAAAGTCTACATAACAGCTGAGTAGGCTAATCAAGATAATAACATAGCAATTTACCCTCTTGTTTACCGCTGGGTTTTGTTTTGTAGAGCATAATAATAACCCTTTAAGGGGAGATTTCCACTTGAGGGATTTTTTTCTGTACCCCTTTCTCCCTCATGTTTAGCCCCATTGCTTTTGAGATTTTAAGACTTTCTCCCCATTAGTTTGGCGATTTTAAGAACTTTCACCCCATTTATATCACTTTTAAGACCTTTCGTCCCATTTAGGTGTATTTTTTCCTGGCGAGCGACAGCGAGCCTGTAATTTAAGAGGAACCGGCCTTCGGCCGGGATATTTTTCTACCGAAAAATGTACAAATTTATCTTGAAAGGGGGTCAAGGGGGTGTAATTTCAAGTTGGATGGAAGTCTAGGAAACACACTAAAAACCTCCCCTTAACCCATAAATATTTGTATATCTCGCTTGTTATTCGCTATGTATCCTACCTAGTATTGTCACCAATGTAACAGTTGATAAACAAGTGACTATTCAAAACCAATTCTTAAGGGGGGTTCACCGGCTTTTTTTTTGTATCTTTCTCTCCTTTTTTCTCTTTCCCTGGCTTGTATCCATTCGGCCCCATTCAGCCAACTGTTTTAAGACGTTTACCCCTATCCAGGTGTCGATTTCTTCCTGGCGAGCGATAGCGAGCCAGCATTGTATGGAGAAATCCGGCTTCGCCGGAGACATTGTTCTATCAGAAAAATGTAGAAATTTAGCTTCCTGTCAAAACAAAAAAATATATTTGCTGGCTCGCTACCGCTCGCCAGGACAATATTAACACCTGGATGAGGGTAAGCGTCTTAAAACAGTAGGCTGAATGGATACAAACCAAAGAGAGGGAGAGAGAGTAACAAAAAGTAAGGTGGGGTCCCTCAAGCAGTTTTGTTTAATTATTATGGAATATACTGTATACAGTTAGTTATGCATTACACTACTTATTATGACACCGATACCAGCATCTTGGGAAGTTAAAACAATAGCTGCAATTCCATATATATTTTTTTTTTTGACAGCAAGCTAAATTTGTACGCGAAGCCGGATTTCTCCATACAATGCTGGCTCGCTATCGCTCGCCAGGAAGAAATCGACACCTGGATAGGGATAAGCGTCTTAAAACAGTTGGCTGAATGGGTCCGAATGGATACAAGCCAGGGAAAGAGAGAAAGATAAAAACAAAACAAAATCCCATCCCTACCGGTACCATATGTAATCTATTCATAAAGCATATGGTCTTTGTTTGGCATCCTGCAATGCAATGTAAATAATTTAATTTCATTTAATTTTTACAGGAATGTTCGTGTACTATTGAGTAAGCGTATGGTCTTAGTACGGGTAGGCTAGATATATTACAAAGATGTATTTAACATTGTGGGCAGCACAGTCAAATATTGTGTTATATTTATTAATTTCAACTCGTGGTTATGTCTCTATTTATAAGTGCAAAACAATGTTCTTACCGGTAGCAAAGTCACGGACATTAATACAGTGTTATGTTCTAGGTTTGATCAGTGTGGTATTAAACCAATAGAGGAAAATCAATTTGAAATGATGTGTGGGATACCACTTTGATCTGTGGGTATACAGTATACTGTAGGCTATAGTCTATTCACTGTAAGTAGGCGATAAATCATGACCTATCCTATCACCTCTGTAACTCAAAAACGACTAGAGTAATCGAGCTAATATGTCTACCATTTGGGAAGAGTCAGTCAAGGAATAGCTGTGGAAATTTACAGCCAAGCTCTAGCCATTTTTGAGTTACAGAGGATAGAGGTTATAATTTCTCGCCTACTTACAGCAAATAGAGTATAGTCAGAGGTCACCTAAGGTCACGTAAGGTAGGGTTCGCCACTCTTCCTAGTTGTGGATGGTGATTTGGTACAGCAGACTGTTCGAAGGAGCAGCACGTTCCTCTGCGAACATGGGCTCGTCTAGCAACTTTTGCAGTTCTACATCGAGGGCTCTCTTGAAGTTGTCTAACGCACAGTCTCATGTCTCTTTCTGGCCGTGGGAGTTTGTTGAGGAGACTAGGATCTCTTATGTGATAACAACCCTTTTGCAGGGAGCCCATAGCACCCCGGTTATTTATCCCGGGGATATCGCATTCCCAGTCTCTTCTATCACTGTATTTCATGACTATCGGAGTATATAGGTTTGGTACTTATTATTAAGTACGGTACGGTAACGTTCCCTTTTACGCTCCAACGAATACAGTTTCCCAATAGTGTAGCTGTTTAACGGAGTTTATATGTGAAGTGAAGTTCCTTTGTACACTCTCTAAATCAATAATTTGTCCTGCTTTGTATGGGGATGTTAATATGGTACGGTACAGGTCTTCGATATAGTTGGTAGGTATGGTATAGGTAGGCTAGTCATTATTGTTCTACTCAGCATTTATGATGCAGTTTCAACTTATGTTTCAAAATCATCAAAGACAAAGACGCGTCGATGGTGAAACCCCCCCCCCCCCCTTTTACACACACAACGGCCATCTGTAATCTGTATAATCACTACCAATAGATACGGACACACACACACACACACCCACCTCGTTGAGTGTTGTTTTGTATGTTTATTTAATGGTAGTTGTTAATTTTGCTTTTTATCGTGTAAAATAGTTACCGGTAAATGTTATAGCCTGCGGCAATGTTGAACGAAATGCGTAAACATGTACAATATAATGATATCTGAAAATCGTATGCATGTCAACTCTCTGGTCTCAGTTTTATAATTCAGCAATCACGCCAGACCAATTGACCACTTGCGAGTTTCAGGCTATAAGGAAGTTGGAGCCATAAACATTGATATGAAACAGAAATACAATGATAATGTATGTTTCTGATACATAAAAGGTATGTAATATTGGGTTTTATGTACCGGTATTTATCAATGTACTACGACCGTATTTTAGCTAGTAATTCTGCTAAATAGCGATGTCTACAGCTCCAACTTCCTTATAGAACGAAACTCGCAAGTCGGCAATTAGGCTGCCGGTAACAGTCATTATGCTAATATTGTGTGTGTGTGTGTGTGTGTGTGTATTTGAGTGTTTATGTACGTACGGTCGCGCTAATAAGTCATGTCCCAGCCGTCATTATGTTTGGCTTGCTCTGTGCTGTAATAATGTCTGCCAGATATTGAATAGGGTGGGTAAGTGTAAGAATAGGTTTGTATATCCCCCTCGAAATGAATAAATTAAGTTCAGATATTGCTGAAACTAATTATGGATCATCAAAATATACTTGGTGCCGAGATATCACTTATTAGGCCGACTGTACGTATGCACCGGTATGTATGTAATGTGTGTGGGTGTATTTATAAAGTGTATATAATTGTATGTCTTTGTGTTGTGATGCTATGTGTAGTGCCACAGGTATAAAAACAGTGTTTGAACTCGTGTTATCTGATAGCAGCTAGGCTATCTGTGTCACTATCTCGGCTATCATGACTGTGGCCCTCCTACAGCACCGGACAGAGTTTGGCTGGGTGCTTCCCAATTCTTGAGTGCCACACCAGCGCTTTATCCTCCAACCTTCAATAGGCATCATTAAACGACATCACAGCTTATCCTTCAATACCTTTACCTGACCATATATATATATATATATATATATATATATATATATAATTTTTTTTTTTTCGGGGGGGTTAAAGATCGAATTTAGTCACAAGAGTTGATTAAGAGTTGATTTTATACTATTCTCTACTGTTATCGGTGTCTTGACTGGAGAGAGGCTACATTTAAGTTGACAATTCAACCATGATTGAGGAGTCAGTGCAGAGGTTGGGTAGCATGCGGGTGGCCCTGAGTTTGGTTCTTGCTGGTTGAATGTCTTTGACACTCTTCCCCTTGGCCTACCAACCCATGTCTGCAATGACGGACATCATAATTGCAGTAGACCAGTGTCGCTTTTGCAATGTGAAGGCAGCACCTTATCAATATGATCGAGCTGCTTACTGTATACTGGTTACAGACAACACTCACAATCAAAGCCACTCCAACAGTAGGCCTACAGTAACATTCAACATGCACTTCATACACTACACTTGTACACACAACAAGCCATTTAGTCATGAATCGCTAGACCGAGCTGCCGTCTTCCAATGGCAAGGTGTGGGATCGAATTGCAGACCCTTTGATCAACAGTCAGAAGTGCTACCAACCATGCCATGGCCCGTGGCGAGACATGTGGGGGGGGGGGGTCTGTGTTTCATCCCATTATTCATACAAGAGAGAGAGAGAGAGAGAGAGAGAGAGTACAAAGGAAATCAAGCAACAACAGATCCAGTGACCCTTCTAGGTTGCTTGTCCTCCAAAACACTGAGGATCAAGTGTCCAAACAGTGGTTTAGAGTGGGTAAGGGAACATTGGAAAGGGAACTACTGCCCTGCCACTAACGTGGCAGGACTAGGAAGTTAGTAGGGGACATATGGGTTAGTAACTGAGGGGAGGATAAAGTTATTCATTTACAAACGCAGTCAGTCGCGGGTTTGATGCGAGATATTTGTCTAGGCGGAATTTAAATGAATCAACGGTGCTGCAGTCTATAACGTCTCGGGGAAGCCCATTCCACAAGTTGACAACTCGATTGAAGAAGAAATTCTTAGATTCGTGCGAGTTAAAAGATTTACCAATAATTTTGCAACCGTTTCCCCGCGTGTAATTAGATTGGTCGATAGTGAAGTACTTACTACAGTTCATATTGTCGATGCCTTTGATGATTTTGAACACTTGAATTAAGTCGCCTCTTAATCTGCGCTGGGTTAAAGGAAATAGATTTAATTCTCTAAGACGCTCTTCGTATGGTTTGTTCTTTAGGCTAGGTATCATTTTGGTAACTCTACGTTGAACTCGTTCTAGCTTGTTTATATCTTTTTGGTAATAAGGGCACCAGGATTGAACGCAGTATTCCAGAAGAGGGCGGACTAAGGAATTGTAAAGGGTTAGGATAACTTCTTTGGATTTATGCTCAAATGACCTGCCTATAAAGCCAATTATTTTGTTTGCCTTCTTAACAACTTCTGAACATTGTTGACTCGGTTTTAGGTTACTCGATATTGTTACTCCCAGATCAGTTTCTCTGTTTACATTCTTAAGCTGAGTGCCATTCATCGAATAGTTTGCTTTCTCATTTAGGTATCCGACATGTAGTACTTTACATTTATCCGCATTGAAACTCATTTGCCAAATTTGGGCCCAACATGACAATTTATCTAGATTGTGTTGCATATCGTCAACTTGTTCTTTTGAGAGTACGCTATTTGCAATTTTTGTATCGTCAGCAAATTTTGAGATTGTGCAGGTGAGACCCTCATCTATGTCGTTGATGTAAATTAGAAAGAGAATTGGTCCTAGTACCGATCCCTGGGGTACCCCGCTACTTACATTGGTCCATTTAGATGCCTTACCGTTTATGACTACCCTTTGCTTTCTGTTGCTGAGCCAATTTTCTATCCATTTCAACACACCGTCTTGTATTCCATGCGCTTTTAGTTTTAGCAGTAAACGTTTGTGGGGAACTTTGTCAAAGGCCTTTTGAAAATCAAGGTATATAATATCTACAGCTTTACTCTCATCGTAGAGGTTGAGGATATCGTGGAAGAAGTCTAAGAGGTTTGTTAAACAGGAACGTTTTTTACGAAAGCCGTGTTGAGTATCTTTAAGTATGTTATTTTCCTCCAAGTGATTTACGAGTCTGTCTCGTATGACCGTTTCTAGCATTTTACATACAACTGAGGTTAAGCTAATTGGACGATAGTTACTGGGTAGGGATTTGCTGCCTTTTTTGAATATCGGTGTTACGTTGGCTAGCTTCCACTGATCAGGCATAGTTCCAGACTGCAAGGATTTATTGAATAGTAATGTCAGTGGTTTGGAGAGCTCATTCTTAGCTTCCTTTAGAACTCTAGGCGAGATTGTATCAGGTCCTGGCGTTTTATTTACCTTGAGTTTATCTAAACAATTCAATACTTCTCTCTCTGTAACGGTGATATTGCTTAGAACATCTGAATTATCAATCTGAATCGGCGATGGTGTAGGGATATCACTGAGGTCTTCTGTTGTAAAAACTGATGCAAAGAAGGTATTGAGGGCATTACTCATTTGTACTTCGTCTTTGGTGTATTCTCCTTTTTCATCGACTAACGGTCCAACAGTTGAAGTAACTACTTTTTTCTTTCTGATATAACTATAGAATTCTTTCGGGTTTGTTTTACTTTGATTCGCAATATGTAACTCTAAGGTCTTTTTACTTTGCTTAATTAACTTTTTGGCTTTGCGTCGTAGCTCTACAAATTTCACCCGTTCTTCGTCATTTTGTGAGGATTTTAATCTATCATTAGCACATTTTTTAGCAAGCAGGCAGTTTGAAATATCTTTATTCCACCATTTGGGCTTATTATTATGGCCTGGACGCCGTATTTTCGATGGTATGCAGTCTTGCACTGCTTTTAGGTAAGTGGTTTCGAATAACTTCCAAGATGTATTTATGTCGTTATTGTTAATTAAAAAGCTCCAGTCAGTTTCTTTAAACATAGCTCTAAGTTTATGGAAGTTTGCTTTCTTGAAATTAGGGACTTTTTCGATGCTACTATTTGGTTCGTTACTAGTAAACTTTAAAGTGAAAGTTATCGTACGATGGTCGCTGTTACTGAATTCATCACCAACATTCAAATTCTCTATCAATTCTTCTTTTGTTGCAAGTACAATGTCAAGAACGTTATTACCACGGGTCGGCATTCGAACAAATTGATAAAGCGAACTCTCTTGCAAGTTCGTATACAAGTCATGTCCGGAGTGTGAAGTAAGAGTATCGCCCCACTTGGTCACAGGTAAATTAAAGTCGCCAAAAATTACGGTATCTTGTGAGTTACTTACATCTGCAATTTGTTCGTAAATTTCTCGGTCAGTTTGCACTGATTGAGCTGGAGGTCTGTATATTAACGCAAGTATTATTTTTGTACCTTTATTATTCTTTATTAGCACAAAAGATGTGTCGACGTTCACAATTTGAGGTTTTGACACGAGGGTCGGGTTAAGACTTTCTTTGATATAAAATAAAACGCCACCTCCATTTTTATTTATTCGGCTGTTCTCAAACATTACATAACCGGGAAGTGAATACTCTGCTAAAAAGTCTCTATCTTGTGTATTGAGCCAAGATTCTGTTATGCCAATCACATCATAATTTTCTGTAAACACTAGTTCCTCTAAATCTGAAAATTTATTGCGTATGCTACGAGCGTTTGCATAGAAAACCTTTAAAGTTGCGGTTTTAGAACTCGCAGATCGTTCTTTCATCGAATTTTTGGTTCTGGTCGGATCTACATTTACATTCATGGCTGTCCTCGGTCCTCGGTCGTTATCCCTGACGGTTTTGAATTTGGGTCGTGTTGGTGGAGCTTTATCCAAATTCGCGGTTCTTGACGGATTAGTATTTAATTCCTTTGTAGATTGCCGTCCTCGCTGTCTTCGGTCCTCCTTCCTGGTTGTCCTGTGCTGAGTCGATTTCTTCTCCGAAAATCCTTCACCGCATCGTTGAGAAGACGCCCAAACGCGCTGCTCCCACCTGGTTCAGATGAACTCCATCATCCGAAAACAAATAGTCATCGTAGTAGAAATTGTCCCAGGTGTCGACGAATCCCACGTTCTCCTTCCTGCAGAGGTTTGCTAGACAACGATTTGTGCTGGTGGCTATGTTGTAAAATCGGCTCTCTACACCGAGCCGGGGGACGATTCCTGAGACGATGATCCTTGATGACTTCTCCTTAAACGACTTGATCAGCTGCTGGTACTTTAAAAGCAAATCTTCCGACCGGGTTCGCTGTATATCGTTGGATCCAACGTGGATGACGTACATTGTATTTGCAGGGGCCAGCTTTGATACTTCGTCAACTGCTGCAACTACGTCATCCACACCACCACCAGGGATACAAAAACGCTTCCTGGTCTTAGGTGCCCTGGCGCAAAACTCTGTGAGCTGACCACGTATCATCGAGTCTCCCACGAGCCGGACTTCTTCTATTTCCTCTTCGTCATCTGAGTCTGCGAATATCTGGAAACGGTTTTGACACTCGGTAATCGGTATGTGTTTCCTGGTCTTGGGGCAAACGTTGTTCCTCACGACACGGAAGTTGTCTTGAGGGGGAAGAGAGTCGCTATTTGTATCTTGAGTATCGGAAACATCAGCTGAAATGGCTACTGTAGGCGTTGAATTGTTGGCAGTTGACGTTGGGGCGTTGGTGGCTGCTGGAGTTGCGGTGACAATTGAAGTTTGTGGCACTCCAACGTTGAGTGTTACAAACTCTTGGAGTGATTCCAGCTTCATGGTGAGGACGTTGATCTTGTTGTAGGCTTCATCTAATTTCACTGTAAAATTCTCTCGTTGCTGGCAGAGCCGGCAGACTTGAAGATCGATAGTAGCAAACATGGACTCACCAAACCTACCGGCGCAGTTCGCACAAGCGCGAGGCATGGTGACAGTCACTTTCTTCAGATCACTTCACTCACTTAAAAAACAATTCACTCACTTTACAACACACTTCACTCACTTTAAAAACACTTCAATCACTTCAACCGAAAACAAATATGCTGAAATACGCAGAAATAGGATATCAGGGGTGATAGCCTAACCGAAAACAAAATGTTGAGATACGCAGAATTAGGCTTCCAGGGGCGATAGCCTAACCAAAAGGTTTTTTTTTTTAAATTGAAATACGCAATAATAGGCTACCAGCGTTGAATAGCCTAACCGAATATAATAAAATTGAAATTCGCAGAAATAGGCTACCAGGTGTGAGAACCTAACCTTAAACAAATATATGTATAACAGAATATGTAACTAAATATACAATTCACCAAATAGAGATTATATAAAAATAAAGTGTGACTGCACACAAGGGGTTAATATACTGTGTCAACAGATGACTCTGGTGTCACTGAAGCCTAGTAAAGCAGTAGCCTACTCTTTTTAGATAAAAAAGTGTATCAGTCAAAGGTTATTACAAGATCGTGCAAGCAACAACTAAAATTACAGATATATATAGCTACAGTAGGATACCAAATACAATATCTACAAGAGTTAATAATAAAACAGATTGGCTGGCTATAGGCTAGGCTAGGTTTGGGTTAGGTTAAAAGCTTGGCAGGTTGGGTTAGGCTAGGTTAGTTTGTACAAATACCACCCTTAGCTTAAAGTAAAATCAGTCTGAGGAGAAAAGTCAAGAATATATCTAGGGGGAAAAGATAAATGAATGCACTTAAATTTGGTACAAAATTTGCTGGAATTTAATATGTATAATCCCCAAAAAGGTTTGTTTACAAAATGGTGTCGGCGTTAGTCCCTGTAGGCGGTTAGTTAGTAAACAATATTGTTTATTAGCAAATTAATATGCAAAGCTTTACTTACATACAAGGCAGTTAAATTGATACTTACTACAGTAGGTAATGGGTAAAATTAGGGGCTACGATTTTATATAAAATAGTAATAAGAGAGCGTTTGTTTACAAAGCAAAACAAAACAATAGATGGCGCTAGTGGCGCCCTGTCCGAGCAGGAGTCTTGTGATAAACACAAAGTTTTTCAGTCAATACACAGCGAAATATCGTGCAGTGTTACTTACTAAGCTACAGGATGGTTAAACGTGCTCTTAACCACCTTTCATGCACAAGAATGAAGAGGATGAGTAGTTAATACTCAAATTATGATCGATATCGTGAGAGCGTTGACAGAGCGTCTGCAGCGTCTGGCTGAGAGAGAGAGAGAGAGAGAGAGAGAGAGTGAGAGAGGCTACCGGTATATTTATTAGCCCTTTGACTTACACAGGTACTTCCTAAACTGTATAATGATCTATTGTTAGCCATACTACACGAGAGCGAGGGCGTGGAGGGCGTGACCTGGGTAAAAGTGGTAATACCGTATGAGACTTGCCAAGTATTGTATTTGTCCGGAAGTGCTCCCGGGGCCTGGTTAAGCACACACACACCCACCCTCATGACAACCCTATGTAAACACTCTGCCCACCCCTCTATTACTATGCTAACTTACATTACACACACGCACACACACACACACACACACACACACACACACACACACACACACACACCAAGACACACACACACACACACACACACACACACACACACACACCAAGACACACACACACACACACACACACACACACACACACACACCCTCATGACAACCCTATGTAAACACTCTGCCCACCCCTCTATTACTATGCTAACTTACATTACACACACGCACACACACACACACCAACATACAAACACACACACACACCAAGACACACACACACACACACAGACAGACAGACAGACAGACAGACATACTTGAGATTAGGATAACTAGGAGACATTTTTGAAGAATACATAGATGTAGTCAAACACACACCCCAAGGTAAAATAGAGGCAGATGGATTTCATCAGGCCACAGCCATCTGCCATAACCGGTTTCCTGTTGCGACTGTGGCATACCGGGTATTTCAATTATACCTGGTGCATAATATTTGACCTCTGAGAACAAGTAGTATAGTACGGTGGCGCTAATAAGTCATGTCTCAGCTGGCATTACGTTTTGCTCGCTCTGTGCTGTATTAATGTCTGTCAGATGTTGAATAAGGTGGGTATATGTAGGAACATATGTGTAATATCTCACCCGAAATGAAGAAATCGTGTTTAGATATTGCTGATACCAATTATTGATCAAAACATACTTGGTGCCGAGACATGACTTATTAGCGCGACTGTACCTAGAGAAATGTCGTACATACACACACCTACTTATCTTTTGGGTTTAACCCTTTCACGCTTTATGACGCAGAGGTTGCCAGATTAGCGATAATAAGAGTTCTCTCACTCTTATAATTAGCCTACCTCTCCAAAATTAGTTTTCTGCCCACAGCTAACTCAAAGATAACTGCAGAGGTTGAAGTAACTAAACTAAAGGTTTCTAAATACCGCTGATGGTAACAAAGGCTTTAAAGTATCCCCAATAGGCTCAAAATCGCGTCATATGTCGGAGAGGGTTAAGAGGGTACCGGTACTACTCGCTTTTTCTGGACCTCTTTCTCCCTCGTGTTTAGCATATTAGTTTTGAGATCTTAAGACGTTCCTTCCATTTGTTTGTCAATATTAAGACCTTTCGTGCCATTTAGGTGTCGATTTTTTCCTGGCGAGCGTTAGCGAGCCTGTAATTTTAAGAAAAACCGGCCTTCGGCCGGTTTTATCTTGAAGGGGTATATTTCTGAACTTCATGGAGGTCCACAGAGGAAACTAAAAAATATACGAATACATGAATGAATAGCCCAAAAACCGGCCACTGCCCCCTTAAAGTATTAAAACCGGCCACTGCCCCCTTAAAGTATTAAAACCGGCCACTGCCCCCTTTAAGTATTAAAACCGGCCACTGCCCCCTTAAAGTATTAAAACCGGCCACTGCCCCCTTAAAGTATTAAAACCGGCCACTGCCCCCTTAAAGTATTAAAACCGGCCACTGCCCCCTTAAAGTATTTGTCTATCTTGAAGTGCCACCTGATCCAAATATGATAACTAGATATTAGGCCTAACTATATATTAGGCCTATGTCCATATAGGCCTAGGTACGGTCGCGCTAATAAGTCATGTCTCAGCTGTCATTATGTTTGACTCGCTCTGTGCTGTAATAATGTCTGCCTTTTGTTGAATAGGGTGGGTTACTGGGTAGGAATAGGTTTGTTTATCCCCCTCGAAATGAATACATTAAGTCAAGATATTGCTGAAACCAATTATGGATCAAAATATACTGGGTGCCGAGACATCACTTATTAGGCCGATTGTACAGTCGAGGTTAAGGGGAGGTATTTAGTTTGTTCCCTAGACCTCCACCAAGCTTAAAATTACACCCCCTTGAGTCCCTTTCAAGATGAATTTGTACATTTTTCAGTAGAAAAATTTCCCGGCCGAAGGCCGGTTCTTCTTAAATTACAGGCTCGCTATCGCTCGCCAGGATAAATTCGACACCTGAATTGCACGAAAGGTCTTAATATGGGGTGAAAGTTCTTAAAATCGCTAAACTAATGGGGAAACGTTTTATAATATCAAAAGCAATGTGGCTAAACATGAGGGAGAAAGGGGTCGAGAAAAAATCCCTCAAGTGAAGATCTCCCCTTAATAAGTGTTGTCAGATATTTCACAAAGTTTCGGACACTGACTAATACTCTGAGGGATAAGCACTTTTCCCAGTAACTATAAAAATACCAATAACACTTTTTGAGCGAACACCACTGGAATCTATGACAACACTTAAGGGGAGGTCTCCACTTGAGGTATTTTTGTCTTGACCCCTTTCTCCCTCATGGTTAGCCCCATTGTTTTTGAGATTTTAAGAAGTTTGCCCCATTAGTTTGGTGATTTTAAGAATTTCCGCCCCATTCTGTCAATTTTAAGACCTTTCGTGCAATTTAGGTGTCGACTTTATCCTAGCGAGCGATAGCGAGCCTGTAATTTAAGAGTAACCGGGACAAATTCATCTTGAAAGGGGGTCAAGGGGGTGATATTTTAAGATTGCTGGAAGAGTAGGAAACAAACTAGAAACCTCCCCTTAATACCCCGATTGTACACACATTGGAGGCTACAACAAACAATACTCCCTTCCTCTTTTCCTCTGCGCTGCACCTTATTGGTTCCATTTACTTTCATCTATTGAACTTAACCCTTTCGCTGCGGGTGACGTTCTGGAATGTTTTGGCCAGTTACAGCAATTTCCAGGCTTTAAAAGCCTGTAAAAAACGTAAAAATCAAGTGTCAGTGGGTAGGAGCGTGAGGGGCCCACCTCCGACCCTCAGAGCACCGAGCGGCTCACGGAGCTAGGCTGTGTCTCGGGCGAGTCTCTCTCTGTCTCTCTCATAAGTTCAGCCAAGCGAGCGAGTGTTACATAATAGCGGGGTTCCCGCGTTTCACTGGGATCACTGCGGGTGAACCAGACCACGTACACGGTCCGTTCTGGTGTCATTTTGAAGCTATTTTCGCCTAGTTTTCGGCAGAATACACTTCATTTAATGCAGATGCTTGATTTATCATTCAGGAGTGCCTGGAATATGCCCTAAATAGCCCAAACATAGCCGCAGCCAGTGGGTTAAGGGAGCCCACCTCGGGGTTTTTTTCTCTTTTTCTCCCTCTCTCTTTGGCTTGTATCTATTTGGCCCCATTCAGCCTACCATTTTAAGACGTTTACCCCCATCCAGGTGTCAATATTTTCCTGGCGAGCGGTAGCGAGACAGTATATAAATATATTTTTGTTGACAGCAAGCTAAATTTGTAAATTTTTCGATAGAAAAGTGCTTCCGGCGAAGCCGGATTTCTCCATACAATGCTGGCTCGCTATCGCTTGCCAGGAAGGAATCGACACCTGGATGGGGATAAACGTCTTAAAACAGTTGGCTGAATGGGGCCGAATGGATACAAGCCAGGGAAAGAGCAAAAAGGAGAGAAAGATTAAAAAAAAGCCGGTGACCCCCCTTAACCACGTGACACCCACAGGTTCCTTCCTAAGCTGAATAAAAGTGACTAATGCTAGCAAGAGTAAATGATAAAGGCATTATAGTGCACTATAGTCTATTCGCTGTAAGTAGGCGAGAAATCATGACCTCTATCCTCTGTAACTCAAAAAATCATGACCTCTAACCTCTGTAACTCAAAAAATCATGACTTCTATCCTCTGTAACTCAAAAAATCATGACCTCTAACCTCTGTAACTCAAAAAATCATGACCTCTAACCTCTGTAACTCAAAAAATCATGACCTCTAACCTCTGTAACTCAAAAAAATCATGACCTCTAACCTCTGTAACTCAAAAAATCATGACCTCTAACCTCTGTAACTCAAAAAAATCATGACCTCTAACCTCTGTAACTCAAAAAATCATGACCTCTGACCTCTGTAACTCAAAAAATCATGACCTCTAACCTCTGTAACTCAAAAAATCATGACCTCTAACCTCTGTAACTCAAAAAATCATGACCTCTAACCTCTGTAACTCAAAAAATCATGACCTCTAACCTCTGTAACTCAAAAAATCATGACCTCTAACCTCTGTAACTCAAAAAATCATGACCTCTAACCTCTGTAACTCAAAAAATCATGACCTCTAACCTCTGTAACTCAAAAATCATGACCTCTAACCTCTGTAACTCAAAAAATCATGACCTCTAACCTCTGTAACTCAAAAAATCATGACCTCTAACCTCTGTAACTCAAAAAATCATGACCTCTAACCTCTGTAACTCAAAAAATCATGACTTCTAACCTCTGTAACTCAAAAAATCATGACCTCTAACCTCTGTAACTCAAAAAATCATGACCTCTAACCTCTGTAACTCAAAAAATCATGACCTCTAACCTCTGTAACTCAAAAACGACTAGAGTTATGGAGCTAATATTTCGACAATTTGGGAAGAGTCAGTCGAGAAATAGATGTGGAAATGTACAGCCAATTGCTAATAACCCTTTGTGAAACTATAGGACGCTATTTCGCATATTATTCTGGGGTTAATAAGCCGATTTTGATCTGTTTAAGGGGGGTAGGCTACTCGCTTTTCCTGGACCCCCTTCTCTCTCATGTTCAGCATAGGCCTATTAGTTTTTGAGATTTTCGGCCGCTATTTCCGTTAGTTTGGCGATTTTGAGACCTTTCGACCCATTTCTTTGTCAATATTAAGACCTTTTCGTGCCAATTAGGTGTTGATTGTTTTCCTGGCGAGCGATAACGAGCCTGTAATTTTAGTACTAGAGTCTAGGTTAAATCTATCTCCATTAAGGGGGGTGACCCGCTTTTTTCTCTTCTTTTCTCCCTCCCTCTGGGTTGTATCCATTCGGCCCCATTCAGCCTACTCTTTTAAGATATTTATCCCCATCCAGGTGTCGATTTTTTCTTGGCGAGCGATAGCGAGCCAGCATTATATGAAGAAATCCGGCTTTGCCAGAGACATTTTTCTATCGAAAAATGTACAAATTTAGCCTGCTCTCAAAAACATATTTAAAAATATGCCGGCTCGCTACCGCTCGCCATGAAAAAAATCGACACCTGGATGGGGATAAACGTCTTAAAACAGTAGGCTGAATGGGGCCGAATGGATACAAGCTAGAGAAAGAGAGAACAGGAGAGAACAAAAAAGCAGGTCACTATAAGCTATAGACTCCCATACACTCTTTCCAAGGTGAATACAATAGTCAACTGATGGCTATAGTCTATTCGCTGTAAGTAGGCGAGAAATCATGACCGCTATCCTCTGTAACTCAAAAAGGGCTGGAGCAAATGAGCTGTACATTTCCACATCTATTCCTTGACGGACTCTTCCCAAATGGTAGACATATTAGCTCGATTACTCTAGCCGTTTTTGAGTTACAGAGGGTAGAGGTCATGATTTTTTGAGTTACAGTGGTTAGAGGTCATGATTTTTTGAGTTACAGAGGTTAGAGGTCATGATTTTTTGAGTTACAGAGGTTAGAAGTCATGATTTTTTGAGTTACAGAGGTTAGAGGTCATGATTTTTTGAGTTACAGAGGTTAGAGGTCATGATTTTTTGAGTTACAGAGGTTAGAGGTCATGATGTCTCGCCTACTTACAGCGAATAGACTATAGACTACAATGCCAATATGCGCCACTGAATAATAGCCTACCAAAAGAGTTATTTTATATTGCAGAGATGTTGCATATACCGGTACTGTAGGCTATATACGGAACTATACTTGCCTACTAGGCTATATTGAGCAACGCATTGCTGTTCTCTTCCACCTTGAAGCAGCCTTGCTTGTTTGGTTTTAATCTTTCTCTCCTTTTCTCTCTTTCCCTGGCTTGTATCCATTCGGCCCCATTCAGCCAACTATTTTAAGACGTTTATACCCATCCAGGTGTCAATTTCTTTCTGGCGAGCGATAGCGAGCCAGCATTGTATTGAGAAATCCGGCTTCGCCGGAGACATTTTTCTATCGAAAAATGTACACATTTAGCTTGCTGTAAAAACATATATAAATATGCTGGCTCGCTACCGCTCGCCAGGAAAATATTGACACGTGGATGGGGGTAAACATCTTAAAATAGTCGGCTGAATGGGGCCGAATGGAGAGAGGGAGAGAAAGATAAAAAAAAAAAGCGAGGTGGGCTCCCTTAAGATATATTATATTATATAGAGTACCGGTACTGGCATTTACCGGTAAGTACTGTATTATAAGGTAGGCTACTATATATACTGGAATTAATATATATAGTATAATAATTAGTATATATAGTATAATAATTAGTATATATAGTATAATAATTAGTATATATAGTATAATAATTAGTATATATAGTATAATAATTAGTATATATAGTATAATAATTAGTATATATAGTATAATAATTAGTATATATAGTATAATAATTAGTATATATAGTATAATAATTAGTATATATAGTATAATAATTAGTATATATAGTATAATAATTATAATAATTAGTATATTATAGTATAATAAGATATATAGTATAATAATTAGTATATATAGTATAATAATTAGTATATATAGTATAATAATTAGTATATATAGTATAATAATTAGTATATATAGTATAATAATTAGTATATATAGTATAATAATTAGTATATAGAGTATAATAATTATATACACTTTGACTATACTTGCCTATACTGCCTGCTGTGCTATCTATATTGAGCAACGCATTCCAGTTCTCTCTACCACCTTGAAGCAGCCTCTTAAGGGGGTACTACTCGTTTTTTATGGACCCCCTGCTCCCTCATCTTTAGCCTATTAGTTCTGAGGTTTTAAGACGTTCGTTCCGTTAGTTTGGCGATTTTCAGACCTTTCGCCTAATTGTTTTCAATATTAAGACCTTTCGTGCCCTTTAGGTGTCGATTTTTTTGTGGCGAGCGATAGCGAGCCTCTAATTTTAGAAGGAACTGGTCTTCGGCTGGTACATTTTTCTACCGAAAAATGTACACATTTATCTTGAAGGGGGTCTAGGGGGCGTTTTTCTTAGCTTGATGGAGGACTAGCGAGGAAACTCAAAAATATATAAATAAATGTTTATATAGACCAAAAACCAAGCACTACCGGTACCCCCGTAAGTAGTGTTTAGGGTTCGTGCTGTATATCTTACTATTAAGATTAGGCTAATTCCGTTATTCCTAGTATTATCTCTCTCTCTCTCTCTCTCTCTCTCTCTCTCTCTCTCTCTCTCTCTCTCTCTCTCTCTCTCTCTCTCTAACATTGTGGAAAATGAAACGAAAACTTTAGATATTCAAGTGAATGCAAATAAATCAGTGTGTATGTTTTTTAGGGATACTAATAATATAAATGGTCTGCCGAGAATGAAGCTTAATGAAGTAATGATCAATGTACAATGAACATACATAGGATTTATTGATGATAAACTAAATAATGATAAGGATGAAATAAGGACAAGAAATAAGTTTTATAGTGAATTCAATTGTATTTTACGTAAATTCCCTAATGTTAATATTAATGTTTTTATTCAACTATTTAATAGTTATTGCTTAAGTTTTTATGGTATAGAATTATGGTTTTCCAATAAGCGGTGTGGTGTTCCTCTGAAACAATTTGCGGTTGGATACCACCACAAAGCCATTAAGAAGATTTTAAAACTTAAATACTGGGAGAGCAACCACAAAGCATGTGATTTAGCAGGGTTAATGACATTCACTCATCTAATTAATTGGCAAACAATACGGTTTGCTCACAGATGTATGATGAAGCCTTGTATCTTTTTAAGAAAATGTTTACTTAACAATGATGATAGCTTATATTTGATGAAGGAACTAAAGAATATTTTATTGAATATTTATAATATCGAATGTTTAATGGAAAATAACATTGACGCAGTAAAATCTAGAATTACTTTTATTCAAAGCCGTGAACCAACTATGAGATAAATGTGCTTCACATGTACAAAGTTTTATGTAGCTTTTACGAAATAAAATATTGAGTCTATCATTCTATCTCTCTACTCTCAGGCCCAATCCCCACTTTTCTATTTTTTTCCTCTTTTCCTTTGTTTTAATTCTTTTTATTTTTTTATTTTTTTTTTTTTATTTTTTGGGGGGGGACTCAAGACAGAGCCAGAATAGGGACAACACAACAGAAAACAATGAACACACAAAATACAAATTCACACACCTAGTATTACCGGTGTAGTGAAATGTTCTGCCCAGTGATATTATGATGCCAGGTTAAGGGGAGGTTTTTAGTGTGTTTCCTAGACTTCCATCAAGCTTGAAATTACACCCCCTTGAGCCCCTTTCAAGATAAATTTGTAAATTTTTCGGTAGAAAAATTTCCCGGCTGAAAGCCGGTTCCTCTTAAATAACAGGCTCGCTATCGCTCGCCAGGATAAAATCGACACCTAAAGGGCACGAAAGGTCTTAAAATTGACAGAAATGGGTCGAAAATTCTTAAAATCGTCAAAATAATGGGGGGAACGTCTTAAAATTAGAAAAACAATGGGGCTAAACATGAGGGAGAAAGGAGTCAAGACAAAAATCCCTCAAGTGGATATCTCCCCTTAAGGGGAGGCAGTTGCTTTTTTCTGGACCTCCTTCTCCCTCGTGTTTAGCATATTAGTGGAGAGGTTTTAAAGGTGGGGGCTCATGGGTTGAGATAAACATGGAATGATAATCGCCAAGCTATACATAATTATCTTGCAAAATGCAATGGCACTGAAATAATTATTAACAATGGTATAAAGGATTTTGTGGATCGTCTATACCGGGCCTGTGACGTCATAGTGACGTCACACCAGTATCCTTATCCTAGACTGGATGGTGGACTCACACTCTTGTGACGTCACAGGCCCGATATAGACGATCCACAAAATCCTTTATACCATTGTTAATAATTATTTCAGTGCCATTGCATTTTGCAAGATAATTATGTACAGCTTGGCGATTATCATTCCATGTTTATCTCAACCCATGAGCCCCCACCTTTAAGACGTTCCTTCCATTAGTTTGGCGATTTTAATGCCTTTCGCCCCATTTTGTTGTCAATATTAAGACCTTTCGTGCCTTTTAGGTGTCGATTTATTTCTGGCGAGCGATAGCGAGCCTCTAATTTTAGAAGGAATCAGCCTTGGGCCGGGACATTTTTCTACCGAAAAATTTACAAATTTATCTTTGAAAAGGGGGTCTAGGGTTTTTTTTCTTAGCTTGATGGAGGTCTAGGGAGGAAACTAAAATATATATATATATAAATATTTGTATAGACCTAAAAATAAACACTATCCCCTTAACCCTCTCCGACATATGACGCGATTTTGAGTATTGGGGATACTTTAAAGCCGTTGTTACCAACAGGGGTATTTAGAAACCTTTAGTTTAGTTACTTCAACCTCTGCAGTTGTCTTGAGTTAGCTGTGGGCAGAAAACTAATTTTGGAGAGGTAATTATAAGAGTGGGAGAACTGTATTTCTTATTGCTAATCTGGCAATCTCTGCGTCATAAATGCGTGAAAGGGTTAAGTAGGGTTTTGTGTTCGTGCTGTATATCTTGCTATTAAGGGGAGGTATTTAGTTTGTTCCCTAGAGGCTAGACCTCCATCAAGCTTAAAATTACACCCCCTTGAGTCCCTTTCAAGATAAATTTGTACATTTTTCGGTAGCAAAATGTCCCGGCCGAAGGCCGGTTCCTCTTAAATTACAGGCTCGCTATCGCTCGCCAGGATAAAATCGACACCTAAATGGCACAAATGGTCTTAAATTTGACAAATGGGGCGAAAGTTCTTAAAATCGCCAAAATAATGGGGCAAACGTCTTAAAATATCAAAAGCAATGGGGCTAAACATGAGGGAGAAAGGGGCCAAGAAAATAAATCTCTCAAGTGGATATCTCCGTTATTCCTAGTGTTCCCGGTGTAGTGAAATGTTCTGCCGCCCAGTGATATTATGATGCCAGGTTAAAGCAGCCGCTATGCCTTGACATTATGATGCCAGGTTAAAGCAGCCGCTATGCCTTGACATTATGATGCCAGGTTAAAGCAGCCGCTATGCCTTGACATTATGATGCCAGGTTAAAGCAGCCGCTATGCCTTGACATTATGATGCCAGGTTAAAGCAGCCGCTATGCCTTGACATTATGATGCCAGGTTAAAGCAGCCGCTATGCCTTGACATTATGATGCCAGGTTAAAGCAGCCGCTATGCCTTGACATTATGATGCCAGATTAAAGCAGCCGCTATGCCTTGACATTATGATGCCAGGTTAAAGCAGCCGCTATGCCTTGACATTATGATGCCAGGTTAAAGCAGCCGCTATGCCTTGACATTATGATGCCAGGTTAAAGCAGCCGCTATGCCTTGACATTATGATGCCAGGTTAAAGCAGCCGCTATGCCTTGACATTATGATGCCAGGTTAAAGCAGCCGCTATGCCTTGACATTTGCGCCGAATTACGATTCTATTTCAATGTATGTTTATTTGATTGGATTGCATTAGCTTTGTTAGGTTAGTTTGGTTGATACACTAAAATTGGATTGCATTACCTTCGTTAGGTTGTTGTTGTTCCCTAAGCTGCCTGGCCGAACAGCCCCGAGTCCCTGAGAAAGGCCATGGCCACGATCGGGCTTTCCCACAGAGCTCTCATTGAGTGTAGATTGTGTTGTTGGCGTAAGTGGTTGTGTGAAATGCAGTGTTCTATGATGTGTTTAATGGTATGGGGTGCTGTGTTACATCCCGGGCAGGCGTCGACAACGGAGTCATCCAGTCTCTTCTGATAGCTCAGGAGAGCTGGATGGTGTCCGCATCTCAGCCTGGCCAGGTGGACTCTGTCCTCGCGAGGAAGGGAGGATTCGGAAGGATGGATTTCGGGAGGTCGTGCATGCAGCTGCGTGTTGTCTGTGAGTGGATGGATCGGTGAGAGATATGAGTATGGATGTGCTTCTGGAAGTTGGTTCGGGGTGGGCAGAGAGGGAGAGAGGACAATAATTGTGTGTGATACCGTGTGCTGGGTGTTGTTTTGATATTTCTTGGTGTCTGTGGGTGTGTTGCCATGTAGTTTAGTGGGTGGTCTTGGTTCGTGGAGGCTGCTGCCAGGAATTGAGCGCCTCTCATGTCCAGATGGTCCCTGACTTTGAGGATCCTGGCCTCCTGATGTAGGTGATCTGTGGGTGAAGTAGCTGTGCAGCCTGTAATGATCTTCAGGGCTTTGTTTTGAATAGTCTGTAAGGGCTTTGTTAGGTTAGTTTGGTTGATACACTAACATTGGATTGCATTAGTTTAGTTAGGTTAGTTTGGTTGATACACTCAAATTAAGGAACAATTGAATATAAATAGACCGGTAAAGGCCTTGTATACATTATAACGGTCTCCTTTTATCGCATCACATTATTATTTATATCGTTATTTTCTGTATTAGGATTATTGCATGTCATGGTAGGTTAGGCTTTGTAGTGATAGGTCAGGTTAGGGTTAAGGAGACACGGACTGCTTTTTTGCCCAATACATTCATACATTCATAAATGTCCTCGCTAGACATCCCTCAAACTTAGAGAAACATCCCCTAGACCCCCCCTCAAGATAAATTTGTACATTTTTCGGTAGAAAAATGTCCCGGCCGAAGGCCGATTCCTCTTACAATTACAGGCTCGCTATCGCTCGCCAGGAAAAATCGACACCTAAATGGCACGATACCTACCTTTGTTCACCTATGTAGAGTTCGCCACTCTTGCTAGTGGCACCGAGGAGCGCATCGCCCTTCGTTGTTGTTTGAAAATTGGTGCAGCATATACAGTATAGGTCTTAAAATTGGTGCAGCATATACAGTATAGGTCGTAAAATTGGTGCAGCATATACAGTATAGGTCTTAAAATTGGTGCAGCATATACAGTATAGGTCTTAAAATTGGTGCAGCATATACAGTATAGGTCTTAAAATTGGTGCAGCATATACAGTATAGGTCTTAAAATTGACAACGAAATGGAGGTAAAGATATAAAGATCGCCAAACTAATGGACCGAACGTCTTAAAGTCTCAAAACTAATGGGGCTAAACATGAGGGAAAAGAAGGTCCAGAAAAACGGCCTCGTCTGCCAAGGTGGTTGGGTCATCTAAATATGGTGGGGTATCGCAGTAATGTTGTTATGACCTTGGTGGTGCAAACGGAACGCTGGCAGAATAGTAACACCGATACCGTTAGTTCTGAAATGCGTTAATATTATTGCAGGGTACCGTACTGGACTATTTTATATACTGTATATACACACACACACACACACACACACACACACACACACACACACACACACACACACACACACACACACACACACACACACACACACACACACACGGTAATTCAAAACTCTAGCGACAAACTTGAGGAGGAAAAAGATTAACATATTCCGAATAGACATTTCTAAGTAAGAAGATACCGTAACAAAAGTGCTTTAAGGGGGGGGTCACCGTTTGTTTTTCTATCCTTTTCTCCCTTTCCCTGGCTTGTATCCATTCGGCCCCATTCAGCCAACTGTTTTAAGACGTTTATTCCCATCCAGGTGTCGATTTCTTCCTGGCGAGCGATAGCGAGCCAGGATTGTATGGAGAAATCCGGCTTCGCCGGATACATGTTTCTATCGAAAAATGTACAAATTTAGCTTGCTGTCAAAATAAAAATATATACTGTATATGCTGGCTCGCTACCGCTCGCCAGGAAAATATTGACACCTGGATGGGGGTACCGGTGATCGTCTTAAAACAGTAGGCTGAATGGGGCCGAATGGATACAAGCCAAAGAGAGAGGGAGAGCAAGTGAAAACAAGCGAGGTTTGGGAGATAGGAAATTGGTTGGTGTCTTTACTAACTTTAATTGCCAATGAGATACGATGTGGTTAACCCCTTCACTACCGGGGATGTCTTTGTCTCCTATTTCACCGTATATTTAGACGCTATTATACAACTTAAGGAATGACGTGTTGTGTTAGTTAAAATAGTGAATTGAGATACTGGGATAGTACCCTTTAATTAGTGCATACCCGTCCTAAGCTAAATAAAATCGTCTAATAATTGCCAGAAAATAATGAAAAGACGACCTCGGTAATGAAGGGGTTAAGGGGAGGCAGTTGGTTTTTCGAGTCCTCCTCCTTCCTCATGTTTAGCCTTATTAGTTATGAGATTATCAGACCTTTTGCCCCATTCCTTTGCCAATATTAAGACCTTTCGTGCCATTTAGGTGTCGATTTTTTCCCTAGCGAGCGATAGCGAGCCTGTATTTGAAGAGGAATCGGCCTTCGGCAGCGACATTTTTCTACCGAAAAATTTACACATTTATATCGAAGGGGGGGGGGGGGGTGTGTCTTGTGGGTGCTTTTCTCAAGTTTGATAGAGGTTTAGAGAGCAAACTAATCCCCTTCCTTAAACCATTGAGCCGAACCAGTAAATTATACTGCACAATACCGTCTGAGCTGCCTTAAGTTGGAAATAATATGGAAGGCATATTGATGTAACTTATGGAGTTTGATTGTTACACAGGATTGATGTAGCAGTGTTTTATATTATTTGTATATTGATGTAGCTTATTGAGTATTTATTACATAGGATTGATGTAGCAGTTTTATATTTTTATATTGATGTAGCTTATTGAGTATTTATTACATAGGATTGATGTAGCAGTTTTATATTATTTGTATATTGATGTAGCTTATGGAGTATTTATTACATAGGATTGATGTAGCAGTTTTATATTATTGTTATATTGATGTAGCTTATGGAGTATTTATTACATAGATTGATGTAGCAGTTTTATATTATTGTTATATTGATGTAGCTTATGGAGTATTTATTACATAGGATTGATGTAGCAGTTTTATATTATTGTTATATTGATGTAGCTTATGGAGTATTTATTACATAGGATTGATGTAGCAGTTTTATATTATTGTTATATTGATGTAGCTTATGGAGTATTTATTACATAGGATTGATGTAGCAGTTTTATATTATTGTTATATTGATGTAGCTTATGGAGTATTTATTACATAGGATTGATGTAGCAGTTTTATATTATTGTTATATTGATGTAGCTTATGGAGTATTTATTACATAGGATTGATGTAGCAGTTTTATATTATTGTTATATTGATGTAGCTTATGGAGTATTTATTACATAGGATTGATGTAGCAGTTTTATATTGATGTAGCTTATGGAGTATTTATTACATAGGATTGATGTAGCAGTTTTATATTATTGTTATATTGATGTAGCTTATGGAGTATTTATTACATAGGATTGATGTAGCAGTTTTATATTGATGTAGCTTATGGAGTATTTATTACATAGGATTGATGTAGCAGTTTTATATTATTTGTATATTGATGTAGCTTATGGAGTATTTATTACATAGGATTGATGTAGCAGTTTTTATATTATTTGTATATTGATGTAGCTTATGGAGTATTTATTACATAGGATTGATGTAGCAGTTTTATATTATTTGTATATTGATGTAGCTTATGGAGTATTTATTACATAGGATTGATGTAGCAGTTTTATATTATTTGTATATTGATGTAGCTTATGGAGTATTTATTACATAGGATTGATGTAGCAGTTTTTATATTATTTGTATATGTAGCTTATGGAGTATTTATTACATAGGATTGATGTAGCAGTTTTATATTATTTGTATATTGATGTAGCTTATGGAGTATTTATTACATAGGATTGATGTAGCAGTTTTTATATTATTTTTTAGCACAACTGGATATTGTGAAATGGTAACGCTGATATTACAGGCAATGGTAACGCTGATATTACAGGCAATGGTAACGCTGATATTACAGGCAATGGTAACGCTGATATTACAGGCAATGATGTAGCCAACAGCTCAGTTAAGGGGAGGCAGATCGTTTTTCTGGACCCCCCTTCTCCCTAATGTTTAGCCCCACTAGTTTTGAAATTTTAAGACGTTGGTTCCATTAGTTTGGGGATTTTATGACCTTTCACCCCATTTCTTTGTCAATATTAGGAGCCTTCGCGCCATTTAGGTGTCTATTTTTTCCTGGCGAACGGTAGCGAGCCTGCAATTTTAGGAGGAATCGGCCATTGGCCGGGACATTTTTTACCGAAAAATGTACAAATTATCTTGGGGGTGTTTTTCTAAGCTTGATGGAGGTCTAGGGAGGAAACTTAATAAAATATATGAATACATTAATTACCGGTAATAGACCAAACAAACAGCCACTGTCCCCTAATAACTACCCGAATCTTAATATAATAGTCGCGAGATTCGTGGTGATCGCGAAGCTTCCAGGAGTTTATTTCTTCCGTCCGACCACCAACGTAATCTTAACTCTTAAAGAGCGGGGCCCGACTTAAGGCCGTATCTAAAAAGCAGCAAATTAGGAGCATTATTAAGGCTTTTAAAGGGTTAAAATAGAGTGCAAATGGCCGGGAGCGCAGCAGGCCACACGGCCGACACCCAGGGCTTACCGCCGCCCACTAACTCACGCTCCCTCTGTTCTCGAGAGGCCGGCAGTGTAGCCAGTAGTGAGCGTAGCTGGAAAAAATATGCTGCTGTACGCTAAACTCCCATGTTAGTGGTAGCACTGCATGAAAACGAGTGCTACGTAGCTCGTTCTGGTCTCATTTTGAAGCTTTTAGCACCTAGTTTTTTGCTGAATAAATTTCTTTTCATGCAGATACTTGATTGATCAGTCAGGAGGGCCTGAATATGCCCAAAATAGCCCCCCCCCCCCCCCCCCCCCCCGTAACTCTCGTCTAGCGGGGGGGGGCCCCCCTAGACGAGAGTTACGGGGGTCACCGGCTTTTTTCCTCTTTTTCTGACTTGTATCCATTCGGCCCCATTCAGCCAATTGTTTTAAGACGTTTATCCCTATCCAGGTTTCGATTTTTTCCAGGCGAGCGATAGCGAGCCAGCATTGTATGGAGAAATCCGGCTTCGCCGGAATTTTTTTTCTATCGAAAAATTTACAAATTTAGCTTGCTGTAAAACAAAAATATATATATGCTGGCTCGCTACCGCTCGCCAGGAAAATATTGACACCTGGATGGGGGTAAACATCTTAAAACAGTAGGCTGAATGGGGCCGAATGGATACAAGCCAAAGAGAGAGGGATAGAAAGATAAACAAAAAGCGAGGTGGGCCCCCTATAATAATACTGAAATAGGATAGACTATACAATACAAATATAGATATTATAATTTTGAATCATGCCTAAATTATCCACTTCCAGTAGTCGGCTTGGTCTTGGTAGTGTTTTTAGCATATGATCCTCCTTGATATCGCTCGCCCAGCAATAAATAGACACCTGAGTGGGATGAAGCGTCTTATCGCCAAACTAACTAAAGGATGAAACCTCATATATTTTCGAAACTAGTGGAGTGAAACTGTGGAGCTCTCTCTCTCTCTCTCTCTCTCTCTCTCTCTCTCTCTCTCTCTCTCTCTCTCTCTCTCTCTCTCTCTCTCTCTCTCTCTCGACATTTGGTTATAGTCGGTTCATTCTAGGTTGGGTTGAAATCGTAACCTCTCATAACTCAAAAAGGACTAGAGTAATCGAGCTAATATTTCTACCAAATAGGAAGACTTGGCTAAGGAATAGGTGTGGAAATTGACAGCTCATTTGCTCTAGCCCTTTTTGAGTTACAGAGGTTAGAGGTTAGGATTTCTGGCCAACCTAGAATGAAGGGACTGCAGTAGATTACGGTATGTCCTCGTCTCAGGGTGCCGAACAAAAGTAGAGTCCATTATTTTCAGTCTTAACCCTTTCAAGCTCCAATACGCATTTCTTGTTCTGTTTTCTGGTCATTATTAGACGATTTTATTCAGATTAGGAAGGGTATACGGAAGTCAGAGGGTTGGTTGAGATAGCCTTGACCCTTTTAATACCCACAGATCCTTCCTAAACTGTATAAGCTCGTCTAATGCTAGCCAAAAGTAAACTGCTAAAACGCGTCAGAGCTTCAAGGGGTTAATTATTGTATAAGTAAGGATAAAATTGTGGTTTATAGACGTTCCAGTTTTGTCTTTGGAAGTGATAAAATGGCCAAAACAAGGCTATTCCATGTTAATTTTCTTGTATTTCTTCTCATATTCATTCAAATCTTCAAACAAAATTGCTCCAGCCTTTTCTTTGGTGAGTCCTTGAGTCAGGAATTGATGGGTGTGTTTGCTATATGAGGGAGGACCAATGATATGCATGCCGGCGCAGCAATCTACATCATTCATGTCGTTTCGTGCTACATACATTCTCGCTCTTTTATTCCTCAATTACGGTATATTTACGGTATCATATTGTTGTTGTTTTTTTTTTTTCTATGTGAGTGAGGGAGACAAAAGGCAGAACTACCTGTAGCGAGTGCCAAGAGTGACAGGACCAAAATCAAGGGAAGTTCGAGTCAAAATGCCTGGACACACAGTTTGAAGTAAATTGGCAGATGAAGTTTAACATTGACAAATGCAAGGTATTAAAGATAGGGAAGATGCATATAAATGTTAAATATAAACTAGCTAATATGGAATTAGAAAACTCAGACTGTGAGAAAGATCTAGGTGTGTTTGTTAGCAATGATTTGAAGCCTAGAAAACAGTGTATAAGCGTTCGTAACAAGGCAAACAGGATTCTCGGGTTCATATCTAGGAGTGTGAGTAACAGAACTGCTGATTTTATCTTAAAACTTTACTTGTCATTAGAGAGACCCCATATGGATTATGCTGTTCAATGTTGGTGTCCTTATTACAGAATGGACATAGATTCATTGGAGAGAGTACAACGTAGAATGACAAAATGATCCATAATATTAGAAATTTTCCGTATGAAGAAAGGTTGAAGAAATTAGGCTTACATTCGTTAGAGAGACGCAGAGTTAGAGAGGATATGATAGAGGTATTCAAGTGGGTTAGTGGGATTAATAAAGGGGACATGAAAAATGTACTAAAGCTCAGTGATAGCGAAAGAACTCGTACAAATGGTTTCAAATTAGATAAATTTCGTTTCAGAAAAGATATAGGCAAATATTGGTTTGGTAACAGAGTTGTAGATGGGTGGAATTGGCTACCAAGTGATATAGTGGGATCAAGAACGATAGGGAGCTTTAACCCTCTCACGACCATAGGACGCAGAGGTTGCCAGATTAGCAATACTAAATAGAGTTCTCTCACTCTTATAATTACCTCTCCAAAATTAGTTTTCTGCCCACAGCTAACTCAAAGACAACTGCAGAGGTTGAAGTAACTAAACTAAAGGTTTCTAAATACCCCTGATGGTAACAAAGGCTTTAAAGTATCCCTAATAGGCTCAACACAGCTAACTCAAAGACAACTGCAGAGGTTGAAGTAACTAAACTAAAGGTTTCTAAATACCCCTGATGGTAACAAAGGCTTTAAAGTATCCCTAATAGGCTCAAAATTGCGTCAAGGACGTGAGAGGGTTAAGATAACATTAGATGGGCATATGGACGAGATGGGTCGGGTGTGGGCTAATCGGCGCTCAGAAGACCCCGTAATCTTGTGTTAATCCCTGACCATTTTGGTGGGGGCAGTACTCCAGGTATTTCGTGAGTTGGGCCTTGAAATTGGGGTTGGGTGTGACAGGGATCTGCCTTGTATGGGCCGATCGGCTTTTTGCAGATTCCCATTTTCTTATGTTCTTATGAAGCAATTTAAGTCATAGGAGGAGGGAAAGACAGATTCTGGGAGAGAGTTCTAGAGCTCAGCTGTTGAATAGAAGAAAGTCAGTAACGTTTTACTCTTGGGTTGGAGAGTTGCACAGAGTAGGGGTGGGATTGTGTTGCAAGACGGATACCACGTACCCTACGTAGAGGAGGTGGTATACACTGGGAGAGCTCTGAGGAGCATTGATTATTGTAGTAGCGATATAATAGCGAGAGAGATGCAACACTGTGGCGAAGAGAGAGAGATTGCAGAGGGTTGGTGAGTGGGCGGGAATTAATGATACGACAGGCCTACCTTTCTACTTCGTCTAGGAGTGCGGTGTGAGAGGATCCTCCCCACACATGTGAACAATACTCAATACAAGGACGCCTGTACAGAGCAAGAAGCTGTGCAGGGGTAAAGAACCCTGGTATTACGTAGTTGTCAGGTTGATACATGCCACTTATAAACACCGGTATTTATCTTGATTTACTTGGCCACTTACACTTCTTAAATAATTATCTTGGTTTATTTTGTTCTTGTTAAGGGGAGGTATTTAGTTGATTCCCTAGACTTCCAGCAATCTTAAAATTACTCCCCCTTGACTCCCTTTCAAGATAAATTTGTACATTTTTCGGTAGAAAAATTTCCCGGCCGAAGGCCGGTTCCCCTTAAATTACAGGCTCGCTATCGCTCGCCAGGAAAAAATCGACACCTAAATAGCGCGAATAGTCTTAAAATTGACAGAAATGGGGCAAGGGTTCTTAAAATCGCCAAACTAATAACGCTGAGCATATAGATAGATAGATAGATGTATTTTTTAGTTTCCTCGCTTGACCTCCATCAAGCTTAGAAAAACACCCCCTAGACCCCCTTGCAAGATAAATAGCCGAACCATCTCCTGGTGTTCCTTTTCACACTTTCCAGCACATCTACCTCCACACCACACCTCCTAGATAATATATAAATATACCGGCAGCTTACGGTACGCTAGCTAATGTATTTGGTATATTGTATAATTGTTGTACACTCACGGCGGTAAGTCGTATACCAGGGTTGTGCCAAAGCCTTAGCCACACACTGGCAGCAGGTTCGAACAATTGCTGGTTGAGCGGGCACGACGCCAGTGAAACAAGTGCATTGATAGTTAATAAGTTCCGCCCATACACAGTTGCGTATGTATAAGTATATATAACGGCAACATAATAGAAATAGGGGAGCTATCCCCCCGCCAAAGGTGGCTTTCTAGGGCCTTTCCTAGCTGATGCTGAGAGGATTGGGTTCTAGTCTTGTGGTGATGGGCTGGTCTATCAGAGTGAGAGCTGAGCGATCTCTGCCATACCCATAGCTTACTCTGACTGTTCCTTTAACTTATATATTTTCTAGATCTCAAGTGACGGCGTCTTTTCCGTGGATTGACCTCCCAATCTACCAAGATTGGAAGCCAAAGCGTCACATTTTTCCCTTGCCCCTCAACTTTCTCTTCATAATTGCTGAGGGGCACAGGGCCCTGGGTGGGGCTTTGGTTTCCCGGGCGTTTCTGCACCCTCCTCAGCTCCTCGCCATGGAGTGGCTTCGGTCACCCAGGCTTTATTGTGGTCGGCAAGGAGGGTTCTGTGGGGGCGCTCGGTTATGGCCTTGGAATTGCTCGGGGCCTTGGGGCTGTTCGGCCAGGCAGCTTGGGGAACAACAACAACAACAACAACAACAACAACAACAATTTACCGAATACAAATGACACCAAGGGACTGGAATTCTCGAACCGAGGCTCCAATCTTGATTTGCCCACTGACATATCCTGGTTTAAAGATCCTGCAGGGTTGATAGCTGCTAAGCCCCACGGTACTTTAACTAATTATCTTGACTACGAATACAAATGTGTATTGTTTACACCATTATAGAAATCAAGGAATACATTAAGCTCATATACAAATATCATAGCACTTTTTCATGGGGTAGTGATATATGGAAATTTACCTTTAGAATGGAAAGTGGTAATGGTAGTGGTAGTGGTAGTTAGTATAAACAGATCTTGGGAGAATATGAAACCTAATTATTGCTAAACCGGCACATCAAGACATACTAAGTTGGAGTCCAATTTGAGAAGACCAGTCTCTTGAATATTGGTTTGTGTTAGCACTCTCTCTCTCTCTCTCTCTCTCTCTCTCTCTCTCTCTCTCTCTCTCTCTCTCTCTCTCTCTCTCTCTCTCTCTCTCAATCTCCCCCCTCTCTCTCTCTCTCCTCTCTCTCTCCTCTCTCTCCTTCATCTCTCTCTCTCTCTCTCTCTATCCACCTCCCTCTCTCTCTCTCTCTTCTCTCCTCTCCTCTCTCTCTCTCTATAATTGTCAGATGCCCTTTAATGTAAGCAAATGTCAGATACTACAAATAGGCTTCCAAAACAATAAATGCGAATATCACATGAATGGTGAAAAGGTATAGAGCGTATCACATATAAAAAACCAAGCAGTGCTTAGAAATGAAAATCTAAAATCCACAAGCCAATACATTGCATCAGCTAACGAAGCAAACAGAACACTATGATTCATTAGAAGAAATGTTCATTGTCCTAGTAAACTGTAAACACATACTGTAGTTATACCCTTATATGAAAGTATTGTGAGTAGGCTATGCTGTGCAGTTTTGGTCTCCCTACATGATAAAACACATATAGACACTCGAATCCGTTCAGCGCAGAGCAACAAGATTGATTTCATTTCTTAAAAATATACCACACAATGAGAGATTAAGGGAACTTGATCTGTTTTCGGTTAAGAAAGGAGAATAAGTGGACAGCTGAGAGTGTTTTAAGGTTCTGAAAGGATTCAGTAATGTAAATTCCAATAATGTACTGAAGATAGCAAAGGAGAGTTCCACAAGAGGAAACAAATTAATAATAATGGGCAGGAAAGGGAACCTAGACACAACTACAGATTTCTTCACCCACACTATAATTGGGCAGTGGAATAAGCTCCCTAATGAAGTTATAGACAGTGGCATAATATACATATAAATAGAAGACTAGACTCATACCACAGGGAAGTTGGTCTGGAGTAAGACATGATTTACTGACAAGAGAACCTGACAGAAATTAACACTTGTCAATTGCAGAGAGCAGAAACAAAAGAGGTGAAGGTATGCATAATATATCCTTTCCATTTATAATTATTCTATACAAATAATTCAATCGATTTCTGAACCCTGCAAAGTTATTCACTCCTGTTTTCATGTACGGCAAATTGCCGGATTGGGGGGGAAGGAGAACATGCATCCTTGCTATCCTTTCCTTCCACTTTCTCTTAGGGTTGCTATCTCTACTAAGTCCTGGCCAACTCGCAGAAATCGTAAGATATCTGTGGCCAGTGTATTTTTGTAAAACTATGTAAATTCTCTCTCTCTCTCTCTCTCTCTGCGATTCATTTACAAACTGCGTTTGTAAATGAATAACTTTATTTTATCCCCCCCTCAGTTACTAACCCATCTGTCCCCTACTAACTTCCTAATCCTGCCACGGACATTACATTAGTTCCAGGGCAGTAATTCCCTTTCCAATGTTCCCTTACCCACTCTAAACCACTGTTTGGACACTTGATCCTCAGTGTTTTGGAGGACAAGCAACCTAGAAGGGTCACTAGATCTGTTGTTGCTTGATTTCCTTTCTACTCTGTATGACAAGTAATATTAAAACATTATGTCATGACACTGGCGTAGCGTATGGTAAACGAGGTCAGAAACGTGTAATATAGTATAGTTTACATAGAGGATATCATAGGCCTATTGTGTTTCACCATTTGCTTTTACCAATCTCTATGATAAATTATACGTAAGAAATTTAACCTTTTCAGTCTGAGAGACGTTTTTTTTATTCAATTGTAGCTACATTTAGACGGTTTTATGCAGCTTTGGAAGGATCTTTGGTTGCTATAAGGATTTGATAAGATAATGTATAGCCTTTGATCGGTAGAGGTCTTTCCTAAGTTGAATAATATCATTTAATGGTAATTATAATATATTGACACAGACGTTACTCGTGCTAACAAGGTTAAAACCTAACTACAGTAGACATTATGCAAGGGACGTGGGTATTGAACAGAACCCTCGTCTTCATTGTTATGCCTATTCCGTTACGTGCCTTAACATAACATAGTTGACACATAACTAAATATATATCATTGAATATATAACTTAGCATAGGCTTACCTACGATATACAACATAAAATTTTCACCATCTCCGGGACTTAATACTACATATTTGTTTAGCTTATACACACTGTCTAAAAGCATATAGTGAAGTGTGTGTGTGCGTGTGTGGAATCTAAACCATTTATCTACTTGATGTTTTCTGCCAACTGACTGGCGACCCAGTAGTGGGCGGGGCCTGGCAGTTTAAGGGGAGGTTTTTAGTTTGGTCCCTAGATCTCCATCAAGCTTAAGATTACGCCCCCTTGAGCCCCTTTCAAGATAAATTTGTACATTTTTCGGTAGAAAAATGTCCCGGCTGAAAGCCGGTTCCTCTTAAATTACAGGCTCGCTATCGCTCGCCAGGATAAAATCGACACCTAAATTGCACGAAAGGTCTTATAATTGACGGAAATGGGGCGAAAGTTCTTAAAATCGCCAAACTAATGGGGCGACTGTTATAAAATCTCAAAAGCAATGGGGCTAAACATGAGGGAGAAAGGGGTCCAGAAAAAAATCCCTCAAGTCGATATCTCCCCTTAAACTACCCAGTTCCACTGAGTGTAAACTGTGTTCGGATGAGATAAACATGCGTGGTGTCTAGCAAGGGGTTCATCCCCTGGTCAACAATTTACCGCCGTGACTGTACCACTAAACCTATGCCTATTACAGATAAATTGATTACGCTTGTAAGTACAGTATAGAAGAAAAAAAACTACGGTACGTCAATGTAGTATAGATACCGGTATGTTAGTAGCCACAGAGTGTGAGGTGAAGTTGAACGGTCAGGCTATGGAGATTGTCAGCTCATTTAAGTATCTGGGCAGTGTGTTGATTAAAGATGGGACTATGGATGAAGAAGTGCGGGAGAGGGTGCAACAGGGGAAGAGGGTTGTAAAAGAAGTCCTTGTATGATAGTGTGGTAATCCCGACACTGACTTACGGAAGCGAAGCATAGACGTTGGTGGAAAGACTCAGACCAAGAGTGAGAGGGGTGGAAATGAGTTACTTGAGAAGTGCGTGCGGAGTTACATGGAGGGATAGACAGACGAATGAGGAGGTAATAAGGAGGTGTGGTGTGGAGGTAGATGTGCTGGAAAGTGTGAAAAGGAACACCTTGAGATGGTTCGGCCATATGGAACGTATGGGAAGTGAGAGAATGACTAAGAAGGTGTACGAGAGCGAGGTGGAAGGACAGAGAGGGAGAGGTAAACTGAAAGAGAGGTGGAAGGATGGAGTTAGGAAGTATATGGATGAAGGCGGTGCTGGTTGGGAGGAGGGGCGTCGATTGACTGGGGACAGAGGTGCATGGGGGCGGTTCGTTCGTGGTAACCCCTTCGGGGATCACGGCATCAGGTAATAGATGGATAGATAGATAGATGTTAGTTGTACGCTAAGAATGTCTATTACAGTATAGGCCTACCGTAGACATTCTTTGCCTTCTTACGCATCAAATCAACCAAGCTACAGACCAACATGGTGAAACACATACAATAGCACTGGATATATCAAAGACATTTGATAGAGTCTGGCATCAATCCTTATTGTCGAAGATGTCACACTACGGCCTTGCATCATTAGTTCCACTAATTTCTTCTTATCTTCATAACAGAAAAATACGTGTAATGGTAGATGGCCTTTATTCTCAATTTCACTCAATAAATGCTGGTGTTCCCCAGGGATCAGTTTTGGCCCCAACTCTCTTCCTCATTCATATCAATGATCTCATATCTACCACTCATAATCCAATACATTCCTACGCAGATGACTCAACACTCCACAGTTCCTTCACATTTACCAATTCTTTCACCCAACCCGATCTTATAAATTCAAAAATAAACACTGCAATTTCTCTGAACCAGGACCTTTCTAGAATTAATGAATGGGGACCAAAAAATCTAGTTTCCTTTAATGCACAGAAAACCAAGTACATTCAATTTTCTAACCGACAGAATCTCACTGGACTCCCATATATTTTTTAATGATGTAAATATTCCCACTTCCCCTAGTATTGACATTCTCGGTGTAACATTAACTACTAACTTGAGCTGGACACATTATGTTAGAAGCATTGCTAAGAATGCCTCTAAAAAACTGGGACTCCTGTACAGAGTTCGAGAAATCTTCACTGACGAGCAGTTGGCCGTAATATATAAAAGTCATGTGCGTTCTCAGATGGATTACTGTTCACCTCTGTGGAGTGGAAGTGGAGTGGTTGCATTGAGGCAGTTGGACAAAATTCAAAATAAAGCTATTAGATTAATCAATAACCCTGCAATCACACAGGACCTTCCTACATTATCCATACGAAGAAACGTTGCATCCCTTGCATTATTCTACAGATATTTTCACAGCAATTGTTCCGAGGAACTTGCTTCAATTGTGCCGCCTCTCCACATCTTTCCCGTAGAACTAGGGCAGCTGAGAGCGCCCATGAATTTACACTTTCTTCTCCACAATGCAGAACTTCTGCTTATCAAAATTCATTTATCCCTAGAACTACTACTCTTTGGAATTCACTTCCCTCGAGTTGCTTTCCACAAACTTACAATCTACAAAAGTTTAAATCCAGTTGTTCCAAACATTTTATGAATGGAGGATGCCTTTAGGCACATGGACCTTTTTGTTTTATCTGTGTTTTTCCTTCCTCCGTTCATTGTCTCTTAAAAAAAAAAAAAAACGTACAACAAACCTAGAACCTTTGTAATGTTAAAAGGATTTGCCTATGTCGTTGGTAAAATGTGA
Organism: Paralithodes platypus; assembly: GCA_032716605.1. Classification (NCBI taxonomy): domain Eukaryota; kingdom Metazoa; phylum Arthropoda; class Malacostraca; order Decapoda; family Lithodidae; genus Paralithodes; species Paralithodes platypus. The sequence continues at coordinate 7,420,387 of CM064565.1, read as the reverse complement.
GAGATAAAATGCCATGATGCTGGGATCTGTCTTACACTCGCCCTCCTTCCTACTGCCTTATATGGACCAAGTCACTGTCTGTCTGGGGGTTTAGAGGAATGACACACCAGTTCCTCAAGGTAAAGTACAGCCTTGCTCAGGTCTCCACAGAGCATTATCGGTATATCACGCGGTTATTTATACAGGGTGTCCCAAATTAGGCATGCCAAACTCGAGGATATAGGATTATATAGAAGATTCTAAGGCCGTTCCATAGCTGCGGTTGTGGATGGCTATCGCTCACTTCCTCATCCTATCAACTCCTATCTCCTATTCTCTTTCTAATTTTCATAAATGATCTTCTCAACTGTACCTCCAGTCCCATCCATTCATACGCAAACTCTACTTTACACTACCGGTACTCTACTTTACACTACCGGTACTCTACTTTACACTACCGGTACTCTACTTTACACTACCGGTACTCTACTTTACACTACCGGTACTCTACTTTACACTACCGGTACTCAATTAGTTTTCCTGAACGCCCCAGCCAGCAATCCCCCAAAGACACGTACCGGTGATGAAGCCATACAACACTTATCCTCTGATCTAACTACTATTTCCAAGTGGGGCAGAGAAAACCTTGTTGCCTTTAATGCTTCCAAAACCCAATTTCTCCATCTATCTACCCGTCGGGAACTCCCAGCGGACTATCCCTTATTCTTCAACAATACAAAAATCAGTCCTTCATCTTCTCTCAATATTCTTGGTGTCTCTTTTTCTTCTGCTCTCACTTGGAAGGACCATATTACCAGTCTTGCTAAAGCAGCCTCCCAGAAGCTGGGTGTGCTCAACTGCCTCAAGGGGTTCTTTACCCATGCACAGCTTCTTGCTCTGTACAGGGGCACAGTGCGTCCTTGTATTGAGTATTGTTCACATGTGTGGAGAGGATCCAATTACACCGCTCTCCTAGACAAAGTAGAAAGGAAGGCCTGTTGTTTCATTAATTCCCGCCCACTAACCAACTCTCTGCAAACTCTCTATCGCTACTACAATAATCAGTGTTCCTCAGAGCTCTTCCAGTGTATACCACCTCCTCTACGTAGGGTATGTGGTACCCGTCTTGCAGTTGCAACACAATCCCACCCCTACTCTGTGCAACTCTCCAACCCAAGAGTGAAACATTACTCTCAAACTTTCTTCTATTCAACAGCTGAACTCTGGAACTCTCTCCCAGAATCAGTCTTTCCCTCCTCCTATGACTTAAATTGCTTCAAACTCCGTGTGTCCAGGCATTTTGACTCGAACTTCTCTTGATTATGGCCCCGTCACTCTTTCAACTATGGGGTAGGCATTCGCTACAGGCAGTTCTGCCTTTTGTATCCCTCACTCACATAGAAAAAAAAAATCAATTAAGTAACACCCCGTTCTTAACATTAATCATCAATTACAAACCCCAATGTACTTGAATAAACTAATAAAAGCATATGGGCCCCCCGGGAATCGAACTCGGGACACTACACCCAAGAACATAAGCATCTAAACCATTAGACCACCAACACAATAACAAACATTCTAAATCTCACATTCTTCTGGCCAATTTTATTCGGTTTGGAAAGTAAGAGTCGCAGGTATTTAGTAATTGCCAGTATAAAGTGTAAAACACCATCCTCGACTACTGAAAGGGTTAACACAGTGAGCGTGGTGCACCTCTCAATGGTTTGTTATATGGATGGATGGCTTAAGGGAGGTCACCGTTTTTTTTTTTTTTTTTTTATCTGTCCTCCTCCCCCCACTCTTTCCTCGTTCCCTGGTCCTCTGTATCCATTCTCGGCCCCATCTCAGATCGTATCTCCGTTATTAAGACGTTCTAACCCCATCCGCCAGGTTTCAAATATCTCTTTCCTGGCGAGCGGTAGCGAGCCAGCAAATATATATTTTTGTTTTGACAGCAAGCTAAATTTGTACATTTTTCGATAAAATAATGTTTCCGGCGAAGCCGGTTTTCTCCATACAATGCTGGCTCGCAATCGCTCGCGATAGCGAGCCTCACTCAAAACTAGTGGGGCTAAACATGAGGGAGAAGGGGGTCCAGAAAAACGGTCTGTCTCCCCTTAAGTTTGTAGCTTACACAGTTTAATGTATACGATGTGGTGGTGCGGCAGAGGTGAATGGCTGGCTGGGAGAAAGGTGGTCATTTAAGGGGAGATTATCCATTTGAGGGATTTTTTTCTGGACCCCTTTCTCCCTCATGTTTAGCCCCATTGTTTTTGAGATTTTAAGACGTTCGCCCTAGTAGTTTGGACATTTAATAAAGTACATTTTGTGCCCCATTTCTGGTCAATTTTTAAAAGACCTTTCGTGCCATTAAGGTTATCGATTTTTTCCTGGCGAGCGAAAGCGAGCCTGTAATGTTAAGAGCAACCGGGCCTCTCGTCGCCTGGACATTTTTCTACCGAAAAATGTACAAATTTATCTTGAAAGGGGGTCTAGGGGGTGTAATTTTAAGCTTGATGAAAACGTAGGGAACAAACTAAATACCTCCCCTTAAATGTGTTTGTTTAGTGTGTGTGTGTGTGTGTTTGATAAGTTTATGTGTGTGTGTGTGTGTTTGATAAGTTTATGTGTGTGTGTGTGTTTGATAAGTTTGTGTGTGTGTGTGTGTTTGATAAGTTTATGTGTGTGTGTGTGTGTTTGATAAGTTTGTGTGTGTGTGTGTGTGTTTGATAAGTTTGTGTGTGGGGGGGGGTTTGGGGGGTGGTGTGTGTTTGATAAGTTTATGTGTGTGTGTGTGTGCGCGTTTAGTTGTTTGTAGCCTATGTGTACTGGTTTAGTAGTTTGTGTGTGTGTATGATTAGTTTGTGTGGGTGTGTGCGTTTAGTTGTTTGTGAGAGTGTGTGTGAGTCATAATGTGAGTATGACAC
>CM064565.1:7320292-7417381 GCA_032716605.1 Paralithodes platypus | reverse complement strand
TACTTACAGTAGGTTCGTATACTTGACTATACTCTGTTTCTTTTAAACATGACACGTACAGCCACGAAGATCATATTACTTACAGTAGGTTCGATACTTGACTATTCTCTGTTTCTTTTAAACATGACACGTACAGCCACGAAGATCATATTACTTACAGTAGGTTCGTATACTTGACTAGTCACCCTCATCCTTTCAAAATAATTAAAAGGCGTTCAAATATCCATAACCACAACTGTAATTTAATGCGAAGCAAAATGAAAGAAACGAAGGGCTCTGGAGGGGAAACGACTTGCTACCCTCCAAGGAATGTAAAGAGGGAGAAAAAGTAGATGGTGAAAAGTTGAAGGAGGCAACGTTAAGTTTAAGGGGGCATGGCTGTTTTTTATTTTCCTGGTCCCCCTTCTCCCTCATGCTTAGCCCCAATAGTTTTCAGATTTTAAGACGTTCGGTTCAATAGTTTGGCAATTTTAAGACTTTCGCACCTTTTCTTTGTCCATATTAAGACCTACCGTGTCATTTAGGTGTCGATTTCTTCCTGGCGAGCGATATCGTGCCTGGATTATAAAAGGAACCGGCCTTCGGCCGGTACATTTTGTACAAATTTTTTTTAAAATGGGGGTGGTTTTTAAGCTTGATGGAAGCCTAGGGAGGAAAATAGAGTATAATTATTGTCATTTGATTGAAGGAATTATGATATTGTAATACTACACTATTTATAAGGCAGATATTGTCAAATGGCATCTTAGCAGTGAATTTTGTGGGCAGATAGATGGATGGAAATCAAATAGGTTTCGCTTTTCTCTGACAGGCGTCTCTTATTTTTTGCTGTACTTCTTTTGTCACATATACTACTACTACTACTACTAATAATAATAATAATAATTAATTTCAATAAACCATCTTAATAACACAGGTTATTTTTAAACTGCATAAAATCATCTAATGTTAGCCAGAATCAAAGGTGTGACGCTTCTGCATAGTAGCCACGTGCGGGCATGCGCGCGCGTCGGCTGCCCAGTCGTTTAGAAACCGGCTGGTGGCAGCCGGCCGGCCGCCTTTTCCTTAGCATATATCCTACGACAATGTAACTAATGTCTGGGATATTCTTATGTTGTTTCACAGCTTGTAGCTGCCCTTATTCTTAACCAACGCATCTTAGTATATTTTATTCTCGATAGTTGATTGTTTCATTATAATATATAAGATGTAAGTCTAGTGAGAGTGGGAGGAGAGGAGCGGGAGAGAGAGACCGGCTGGGGGACGTTGCTTCGCGCGGAGAGTCTAGCTTGGGACGAGCCTGATATTGCCATATGCATATGATAGCAACGTTAGGCTTAGTTTCGACTCACGCACGGGGTAGACGATTTTGACCCGGCAACTGTGTTGAGTGTTGCCAAGCATGGGATGTATTCTGCATGCCTAGGGCGGGGTCCAGACAGATTCAAGACTCAGAGCTCACCTCACTGTCGTACCCTTCGGACCCCCTTGATATCTATCCCTCTCAACCACACTTAGAAACTTTCTCTCTTACTTTGTATACCTTCCTACCACTACTTCACCAATCTATTTAATTACCCCATCCCCTTGATAGACCTTATATCTATTATTGTATTAACGACGAGCTCTCAGATAACTAGATAGGATTTTGGGCCTTATGCAGAGATTTAATTGTTAATGAGACCTAGGAAGCTTTTTTGTTGTCTCATATTTGGTGGTTTCATGCTTGCTAGTGTGTTCTTGTGTCAGGTTAGCAGGGGCTAGACCGGAGGGGAGGCTTTTTGCGACCCTTTAAGTAAAGTCTGCTGGTGCGAGTCCTGTGGACCCGCATGACTTTACTAGGATACCCGTGGGAGTCTGGGGGCATTTTCTTGTCTGTGTCCCTGTGTGTCTAGTGTTGTGTTGTGTGAGGGCCCTTGCCTAGTCCACTCAGCACTGCGCTAGCACGTCTTGCTTTTGTTTTAGGGTCGCCAGGAGAGAGTCAGATACTTGGGATCTGAGTCTCTCAAGAGAGCACCATTTCAATTAGAGTAATTTGGCGCACAGACTTGGGAACGTCCCTAGGCTAGAGCAGGTGGCTCAGCCCGGGTATCCGAAGCCTATATCCTTCCAGCTAGACCTCTGCCACCTGGCAGATTAACAGCTAGGGGTTTATTATCTCTGTATGCTTGTTATTGTGCCAGAGTTTACCATTTTTGTGAGCATTGTGAGTCAGGGTGTGGCTTAGAGACTCTGTCCGAGCAGGCTTGCCTGACTAAGAGTGAGAAGCACACCTGTATGTGGTTATGTTGCGAGTTGCTGCCTTTATTTAATTATACCTATGCCATTATACACTGTAGGTCCTATCACTAGTATTTATTCCTGCTTATGAGTTAAGAGTTCTCTAAATCCGTAACGTACTTTCTTTGCTAAGCATCAGATCCTACAGTAGCCGCATGCAGTTTAGAAACCTGCATCTTGTCTACCGGTACGATGTTTTGAGGACTGTTTGCTTTCACCTTCTTTCACGCAGGGGTGATTAGTTGTATTAATTAACGTAACGTTAAATGTACTTTCTTCTAGTTTGTTATTAATTGTTTCTGCAATTTAATTCCGTTATCTATCTTTTCCTTGAAGCTTTAAGTCAACTTAATTGTGTGATCTTTTATATAGCCTGCTTGACTATCAGCAGTCTATAGTGCGTGCACCCTGTAACCGAGTCATAGGATACCTCGTTGTCCAGGCAGGACTCTTGACGGTTTAGGGTGGTTTGTTGCCTGGGTTTATAGATAAGGGTTGGATCCAGCGTTTTCCGTTGTTGCTTGTTGCCGCATACCTAGTCCAATAGAAAGAGCCCAGTGTTTATATATCCCAGGACGTAACAAATGGCGACCTTGCCAGGATTTACTGAACAGAGGAATATAGTGGTCATTTGTTTTGAGATTCCTTATGATTAGAAGAATAAAGTGGACATAGTTTTTTTTTTTGGAGCAACCAATATAACACATTAAAGACTTTAAATAACATTAGTATATACATACTTGCATAGGAGATAAGGCACATTCTATAACCGTGATAATTACTGCAGTACACAAACAAGTCTAATGCATCAGAACACAGTGATGGGTCAGGTCACAATACAGGCTCGGAGGGAGAAAGACCTGTGGAGGGGCTAGTCGATAGCGAGGAGGGTGCTAGAAGATTTTTAGAGGTGCCCCTTACCGCTGCCAGGGTGTTGAAGCTGAATAAGTATGGCTTAAAGTGTGTGGCAGGTCTTCAGGGTCACCAGGGTTTAAGTGGCATGAGGAAAGATCAGCTGAGGACTTTGATATTGGGTTTAGAAGGGAGAGACCTGGGTGGAGAGGCGACTGGGGGCCCCGGTCCCCAGCCCCCTCTCCACTCTACCCCCATATCAAACGTCAGGGTGCCTGAATTTAGTACATACCCCCAAGTTGATGGTCAATGGCAGCGTGGAATTCAATCACAGGGACCCTCTCCATTAAATGCACCTTCCCCTCCTCAAGGGTTGACTCCAGATTTGTTGTTTCGGATTGAGATGGCCAAGGTTGAGGTTGCTAGAGCTCAGGTTGAGGTTACCGAAAGACAGGCTAGAGCTCAGGCTGAGGCTACCGAAAGACAGGCTAGAGCTCAGGTTGAGGCTGCCGAGAGACAGGCTAGTGTGCAGGCTGAGGCTGTAGAGTGAACAGCTATACGAGAGGCTGAACTGCAGGCAGAGTCTACTAGGTATCGGGCTGACAGGGAGCTGGAGAGATCTCGAGTGGAGGTAACAGGGTGAAATATTGGGGGAGGTAACAGACATCGGGACCAATCATTGTCGCACCTGCTTAAACTAGTTCCTGTGTTCGATGAATTATGTGTGACTGAGTTTTTTATGCGATTTGAGAAGAAGTGTCAGGAACACCAGTGGCCTCAGGAAAAGTGGGCAGCATTAGTTTCATCAAGACTCCTAGGAAAGGGGCTAAAAGTGTATGATGCACTACCTTTAGAGTCCTGTGTAGTTTATGATGAGCTAAAGAAGGCTGTGCTACGGGCCTATGAGTTACAACCAGAAACTTACCACTTGAAGTTTCGGGGTGTTACTAAGGGCAAGGATAGTACCTTCCTAGAACACGCCCGGGACTTGTCTGATGCACTACGACATTGGCTGCGTTCTGAGAGGGCAGCTACTTTTGAGGAGTTGAGTGAGCTGGTTCTCTTGGAGCAGTTCTTTAAGTGCACAGGCGGGGACTTAACATTAAATATAAAGGAAAAAAATCCTAGAACTCTCCAGGAGGCAGCAGAAATGGCTGACCTCTGACTGTCATTAATTTCGAGGGTGCGGAGCAGCAGCTAGGAGTGAGTCGGGTGCAAAGGATCGTACCCCTCCCCCTCCCAAGAATTTTGATACACATAAATACACAAAACCATGTAGCACTGACAATAAAACTGAACATAAACCAAATACCGTCCCGTATAAGAAGTCTAATGGTACCTCCCACTCCCAAGGGAAACCAAAGAGTAAAGAGTGCTTTGCATGTCACAAGGAGGGTCACTTTGCAAATGCTTGTCCGAACAAGCCACCAAACAAGGTTGTGTCATTGGCCCGCAGCATAGGGGTGTCGCCTATATCTTCTGAGTTTGCCAAGGGTAGTTCGTCAGAGGTTGGGACACAGCCTGTGTTCAAGAGTCCGGAAGGCTCGAACCCTGTCCGCGACGTCTTTGGGGGTCATAGAGGGCATGGTTTTGTGAGGTGGGCTGGCGAAAGGCGAGGAGTTAAGCTATTGCGTGATACTGGGGCTTATCAGACCTTGTTAAAGAACTTTACTGGTAGACCGATTAACGCTGCTCGGGTGGTGGTAGTTCAGGGGATCAATGCTACGAAGTCCTACCCGCTGGTGCGGATGGAGCTGGAGGTGGGTGGTGTGGCGAAGGAGCTGGATGTCGGAATTGTAGAGAACTTGCCTGTTGGGGGCGTCGACCTCCTCCTCGGCAACGACTTTGCGGTGCCTGCTTCTAAGGTTTCACCCTTGGTCGTTGCCGAGAAGGCGGCCGACGTTAGTAGGGAGGAACAGGAGTGGGTTGAGAAGTGTAGCGTACAAACCATGGCGTGTGTTGTGACGCGTTCTCAGACATCCGGAGCCTTGCAGCTACCACCTCAGTCTATCAAACCGCGGAGGAAAGGTCACAAGAAAACGGGAAGTGTTGGTCAATTGGAGAGTTTTGAGCCGGCAGTGTTTCTTGGTGATTCATTATTGGCACCTATGTTAGAGTCTGGAGAGGCCCCGGGGCCTGTCACCGCTAGTGCAGGTGCAGGGCAGGAAGGGACTGCGACAGCATCGTTATGCGCAGCGTGAGGATAGGATGGCTCAGCGGGACATTGGAGGTGGAAATAAATTATTTAAGATGAACTTGGATAATCTCGCACCTGCTGATATATGTTCCTTGCAGCTGGAAGATCCTGAAGTCAGGGCGTGTGGTAATGGTGCTGTCGAACTGGAGAGCGATGGGGATGCGCAGCCTGGTGATTTTTTCTTTTCCGAGGGGATCTTGTATCGGAGACATCAGGATCCCAAGAAAAAGTGGGATGGCGGGTCAGGATTAGTGGACCAGTTAGTAGTATCGAGGGTGTGCCGTGAGAGCTTATTGAGATTAGCTCATGATGTGCCTTTGGCAGGGCACCTGGGGGCACGTAAGACGGAGGCAGCTCTGAGCAAGCTTTTCTGGTGGCCTGGGTTAAAGGCGAGTGTCGTGTCATGGGTGTCACAGTGTCACACTTGTTAAGTTGTTGGGAAACCCAATCAGGTCATCCCGAGAGCCCCGTTACAACCCATCCCTGTCATTGGGCCGCCCTTCAGCAAAGTAGTTATCGATATGGCCCATTGCCCCCCACTAGTGCCGGCAATACATTTTTACTAACTGTAATGGATGTAGCAACACGGTATCCAGATGCTTACCCCATGCGCAATGGGATGGCTAAGACTGTTGTCAAAAACCTACTTGTCTATTTCTCTCGTTATGGCTACCCTCAGGAGATCCAGTCTGATCAGGGATCCAATTTTACTTCTGCTCTGTTTAAGAAGACCATGCAGCAACATGGGATAGTGTCTGTGGTGTCATCTGCCTACCATCCCGAGAGTCAGGGAGTTTTGGAAAGGTGGCACTCGACTCTCAAGTGTATGTTGCGGTGTTATTGCATGGGAAATGGGAAGGACTGGGATCTAGGTCTCCCATAAGTTTTATTTGCTGCGAGAGAAGTACCTGGGGAGAGCTTGGGATTTAGCCCGAACGAGTTGGTTTTTGGACACAGGGTCAGGGGGCCCCTCCACAGTCAAGGAGATCTGGGAGGGAGTCACAAAGCCATGCTCGCTTCTAAAGTATGTTGTTGAAAGCCGTGAGAGAATGCTAAAGAGCCTGGAGGTAGCGGGTCGGAACCTTGAGAGTTCACAAGCTCAGATGAAGGACAGATACGACCAGAAGGTGAAGCTGAGGGAGTTTGAAGTAGATCAGGAGGTACTGATACTACTGCCTCTGGTAGGACACCCCTTGTCTGCCAAGTATTCTGGTCCGTATCGGGTTGTAAGGAAGGTTTCTGATCTCGACTATTTAGTAGCTACTCCTGATCGTAAGAAAAAGAACCAACTTTGCCATGTAAATCTGATGAAAGAGTATGTGAGGCGCCCCTCCGAGCCTCTCACTGTCCCGGTGTTGATCTGCAGCGATCGTGGTGGAGAAGGAGGAAGGGACAGTCAAGCTGCGGGGGAGGATAATTGGGATTGTCATGTTTCCACGGATCAGTGGGCGGGGAATTCTAGACAAGTGGCTCACGAGTTGATATTGCACCTGCCTGAGCAACAGCGTGTAGCTGTGCAGCACTTGTTTGATTCAAACACAGCTGTTTTCGCGGATCATCCTGGCCTCACTACTCAAGCGGTGCACGATGTCGATGTTGGGGACCACCCACCCTTTAAATCAGTGCCATACCGTGTTCCCCCTATTATATTACCAGCACTTAGGGAAGAGCTGGATTATATGCTGAAACGTGGGCTGATTTCTGAGGGTGCAGTAAGGTGGACTTCCCCAGTCAGACTGCAGCCCAAACCAGATGGCAAGGTGCGGTTTTGTATAGATTTCCGCAGGTTGAATGGTTTAACCCCCACAAATGCCTACCCTCTCCCTCGCGTGGATGACAGTGTGGATAAGATAGGAAAAGCCAAGTTCCTCACTAAGATAGACCTTGTTAAGGGTTATTGGCAAGTGCCCTTGTCTGAGCGAGCGCGAGAGGTGTGTGGGTTTGTGGTGGACGGTGCCACATATCGTTGCCATGTTATGCCATACGGGCTGAAAAATGCCCCTGCAACGTTTCAGAAATTAATGAACGACATTGTAGCCGACCTTCCCAACTGTACGGTGTACCTAGATGATGTCATAATATACGACGAGGATTTTAACAGTCACTGTGCTCACATCGGACAGCTTTTTAATAAACTGAATGAAGGCAGGTTTGGTGGTAAACCTGGGTAAGTGCGATTTTGTCAAAGCCACAGTTTTGTACCTGGGGTTCGAGGTGGGGATGGGTCAGGTGTGCCCTCCACAGACAAAGATCAATGCCATCGATCAGTTTCCCCAGCCTACGACTAAGAAACAAATCATGCGGTTTCTAGGTATGATAGGCTATTATCGTCGCTTCATCAAAGGCTATTCGACTGTTCTTGCACCTTTAACTGACTTATTATCTAAGGACAAGAAGTTCCGGTGGTCTCCTGAGTGTGCAGAGGCGTTTTCCTTGGTGAAACACCTGTTATGTACCCACCCCATACTCAGGGCCCCGGACTTCAGCAGACCTTTTCAGCTGGCGACTGATGCCAGTGGCGTAGGGGCTGGGACTGTCTTGTTACAGACAGATGATGAAGGTATCGAACATCCAGTGAGTTTTTACAGAAAAAAATTCAATAGTGCACAAAGGAATTACTCTGAAATTGAAAAAGAACTCCTGGCGATAGTGCTGGCGCTCAGGCACTTCGATGTATATGTTCCTGCTTTCGGACCAGACATAGTGGTTTATACCGATCATCACCCTCTGAAATTCTTGAATCAGTTTCATAACTGGAATATGAGGCTGACCAGGTGGTCACTCATGCTTCAGGAGTATAATCTGGACATACGCCATATTGCCGGTTCTGATAACGTGATAGCGGATTGTCTATCAAGGGTGGATGATGTTGGTTAGACTGCCACAGGATTGAGGGTTGAGTGTGGAGGAAAATAGGCTGTCACTGAAGTTCAGCCGAAAAAAAAAAAAATTAAAAAAAAAAGCAAAAACCTTATAAAAACTCTTTATTTTTATAACGTGTAGAATTTTGTATAAGATGTTGTAGCAGTATCTAAGTTGAATGTTTTCGCTTATTGTCGCTAAGTTAGTTGAACTTGCTCGGTGGAGCGCAACAGTCTTTATTTTTTTTATATATAGTGCCTTGTGTCGCAACAGTGTGTGGTACTAGAAGCTTTCTGTTAGATATGAAGAACTTAGTCAAGGGTCTTATATCTTGGGGGTGGTGTGACGCTTCCGCATAGTAGCCACGTGCGGGCATGCGCGCGCATCGGCTGCCCAGCCGTTTAGAAACTGGCTGGTGGCAGCCGGCCGGCCGGCTTTTCTTTAGTATATATCCTACGACAATGTAACTAATGTCTGGGATATTCTTATGTTGTTTCACAGCTTGTAGCTGCCCTTATTCTTAACCAACGCATCTTAGTATATTTTATTCTCGATAGTTGATTGTTTCATTATAATATATAAGATGTAAGTCTAGTGAGAGTGGGAGGAGACGAGCGGGAGAGAGAGACCGGCTGGGGGACGTTGCTTCGCGCGGAGAGTCTAGCTTGGGACGAGCCTGATGTTGCCATATGCATTTGATAGCAACGTTAGGCTTAGTTTCGACTCACGCATGGGGTAGACAATTTTGACCCGGCAACTGTGTTGAGTGTTGCCAAGTATGGGATGTATTCTGCATGCCTAGGGCGGGGTCCAGACAGATTCAAGACTCAGAGCTCACCTCACTGTCGTACCCTTCGGACCCCCTTGATATCTATCCCTCTCAACCCCACTTAGAAACTTTCTCTCTTACTTTGTATACCTTCCTTCCACTACTTCACCAATCTATTTAATTATCCCATCCCCTTGAGGAGAAAAGGAGAGAGGCAAAACGGAAAATTAGAGAAGCGAAAAAAGATGCAAACGAAAGGTGGGGCCAAAGGCTGAGTGAGAATTTTGAAGAATGAAAGAAGATGTTCTGGAAGGAGGTAAATAAAGTAAGGAAAGGAGGACAAAAGAGGGAAGAGTCAGTGAAAGATGAAAATGGAGAATTACTAGTGGAACCAGTTGAAGTGAGGAAAAGATATGCCGAGTATTTTGAATCTTTGTTAAATACAAGAGATGGAAGAGAAGCAGTGATTGAAGCAGAGGTGGATGGAGATAGGTTACCCAGGCCACCCAGGTGGCAGGGAATGAATGAAAGGATTGAGGAAAATGAGGTGAAAGAAGCAGTGAAACAAATGAGAGCGGGAAAAGCAGAAGGTTTGGATGGTATTGCTATGGAGTGTATAAAAAAGGGTGGAGATGTGATAATAGATTGGTTGGTGAGACTTTTCAATGTGTGCTTTGCTGTGTCAATGGTACCAATAGACTGGAAGAGTGCATGTATTGTGCCGTTGTACAAGGGGAAGGGAGATCGGCAGGAGTGTTCAAGTTATAGAGGTATTAGTTTATTGTCAGTGGTTGGAAAGCTGTATGGCAGGGTGTTGATAGAGAGGATAATAAAGTGTACAGAAGTTGCAATAGGAGAAGGACAGTGCGGTTTTAGGAGGGGAAGAGGGTGCGTGGATCAGATGTTTGCAGTAAGACAGTTATGCGAGAAGTATTTAGAGAAGCATAAGGAGATATTTTGGGCTTTTATGGACTTGGAAAAGCGTATGATCGTGTGGACCGTGAAGCAATGTGGAAGGTGTTAAGGATTTATGAAATAGGAGGAAATTTGTTAGAAGCAGTTAAGAGTTTTTATGAAGGGAGCAGAGCATGTGTGAGAGTAGGAAATGGTGAGTTGAGTGAATGGTTTGAAGTAAAGGTAGGTTTGCGACAGGGTTGCGTAATGTCACCATGGCTGTTTAATATGTTTATGGATGGTGTGGTGAGGGAGGTGAAAAGGAGAACTATGGGAAGAGGATTGGGTTTAGTAGGAAAGAATGGTAGAGATTGGGAGTTGAATCAGTTGCTGTTCGCTGATGACACAGCATTGGTGGCGGATTCTGATGAGAAACTGCAGCGGGTAGTCAAAGAGTTTGGTGTGGTTTGTGGAAGGAGGAAACTGAAGGTGAACGTCAATAAAAGTAAAGTAATGGTGTGTAATAGGGGAGAGCATAGGGTGAATCTAGATGTGAGGCTGGATGGGGAAATATTGGAACAAGTAGAGTGTTTTAAATATCTAGGAGGAACGATAAGCAGGAGTGGAGGTATGGAAGTGGAGGTAAAACAGAGAGTGTGTGAAGGAAGGAAGGTTTTCGGAGCAATGGGAAGTATGTGGAAGACGAGAAATCTCGGAGTGAAAGTAAAAAGTGCACTGTATCAAGGAATTGTTGTGCCAACAGTGATGTATGGGGATGAGACATGGGCTCTGAAGAAAAAGGAGAAAAGAGGGCTGGATGTGATGGAGATGAGCTGCTTGAGGAGTATGTGTGGAGTTACTCGTAGAGACAGATTGAGGAATGAAGAGATACGTAGGAGAGTGGGGCAGCAGGAACATTTGTCAGCCAGAGTGGACAGAAGGGTGCTGAGCTGGTATGGTCAGGTTGAACGAATGGGAGATGAAAGGCTTACAAAGATAATATGTGAGTCAGGTACAAGGGGAGATAGAAGGGCAGGAAGACCCCCATTGAGATGGAGAGACTGTGTAAGAAAGGCTTTGGATGATAGAGGAATGACTATAGATCAGGCAGGGCAAGTGGTGGTGGACAGGAGTGAATGGAGAATGCTTGTGAATAGTTGAGTGAACACGTGGTCATTTGGAGTAAGGGGTCGGGCGCAAGTTGGACTAGATAATAGTCCATCAGGCGCCTGGCCTGGGGAGACGATTAATATGAAGGGTGTGCCTGGAAGTGTGGTGGGACACAATGTTACTTTGGCTCCGCTGCATGTCTGCCTGCCGAGATCGGAACCTCTCCGGGTGGTCAGGGGCCGGGGGAGTGCTGGAGCGACCTTGGTAACCCTGGTCTCTGGGTCTTCTCCTGGGTGACCTGGTTGTGTGTGAGTTTGTGTTTTTTATCAGTGTTTATTTTTTGTTTTATGTTGTTTTTGTGTTTTCCCTGTTCTTGCTCTGTCTTGAGTCGGCTACCCCCAAAATGGGGATTGGGCCTGAGAATATAGATAGATAGAATAGATCCCCTTGATAGACCTTATATCTATTATTGTATTAACGACGAGCTCTCAGATAACTAGATAGGATTTTGGGCCTTATGCAGAGATTTAATTGTTAATGAAACCTAGGAAGCTTTTTTGTTGTCTCATATTTGGTGGTTTCATGCTTGCTAGTGTGTTCTTGTGTCAGGTTAGCAGGGGCTAGACCGGAGGGGAGGCTTTTTGCGATCCTTTAAGTAAAGTCTGCTGGTGCGAGTCCTGTGGACCCGCACGACTTTACTAGGATACCCGTGGGAGTCTGGGGGCATTTTCTTGTCTGTGTCCCTGTGTGTCTAGTGTTGAGTTGTGTGAGGGCCCTTGCCTAGTCCACTCAGCACTGCGCTAGCACGTCTTGCTTTTGTTTTAGGGTCGCCAGGAGAGAGTCAGATACTTGGGATCTGAGTCTCTCAAGAGAGCACCCTTTCAATTAGAGTAATTTGGCGCACAGACATGGGAACGTCCCTAGGCTAGAGCAGGTGGCTCAGCCCGGGTATCCGAAGCCTATATCCTTCCAGCTAGACCTCTGCCACCTGGCAGATTAACAGCTAGGGGTTTATTCTGTATGCTTGTTATTGTGCCACAGTTTACCGTTTTTGTGAGCATTGTGAGTCAGGGTGTGGCTTAGAGACTCTGTCCGAGCAGGCTTGCCTGACTAAGAGTGAGAAGCACACCTGTATGTGGTTATGTTGCGAGTTGCTGCCTTTATTTAATTATACCTATGCCATTATACACTGTAGGTCCTATCACTAGTATTTATTCCTGCTTATGAGTTAGAGTTCTCTAAATCCGTAACGTACTTTCTTTGCTAAGCATCAGATCCTACAGTAGCCGCATGCAGTTTAGAAACCCGCATCTTGTCTACCGGTACGATGTTTTGAGGACTGTTTGCTTTCACCTTCTTTCACGCAGGGGTGATTAGTTGTATTAATTAACGTAACGTTAAATGTACTTTCTTCTAGTTTGTTATTAAATTGTTTCTGCAATTTAATTCCGTTATCTATCTTTTCCTTGAAGCTTTAAGTCAACTTAATTGTGTGATCTTTTATATAGCCTCTTGACTATCAGCAGTCTATAGTGCGTGCACCCTGTAACCGAGTCATAGGATACCTCGTTGTCCAGGCAGGACTCTTGACGGTTTAGGGTGGTTTGTTGCCTGGGTTTATAGATAAGGGTTGGATCTAGCGTTTTCCGTTGTTGCTTGTTGCCGCATACCTAGTCCAATAGAAAGAGCCCAGTGTTTATATATCCCAGGACGTAACAAAGGTAAAAAGGCGTCATGGTACTGAAGGGGTTAAGAATGTGGAAGGAATTATGAACACGGAATGTGAAATAAAGAGGCTATGGGTGCTATGGGATGCGTGAGGGGGGTCGGAATATGGTGAGAGAGAGCGAGAGAGAGAGAGAGAGAGAGAGAGAGAGAAAAAAAAGAGGCTATGGGTGCTATGGGACGCGTGAGGGGGGTCGGAATATGGTGAGAGAGAGAGAGAGAGAGAGAGAGAATAAAGAGGCTATGGTATGAGCTATATATAAGACGAGAGAGAGAGAGAGAGAGAATAAAGAGGCTATGGGATGCGTGAGGGGGGTCGGAATATGGTGAGAGAGAGAGAGAGAGAGAGAGAGAGAGAGAGAGAGAGGGAGAGAGACAGAGAGAATAAAGAGGCTATGGGTGCTGTCGGACGCGTGCGGGGGGTCGGAATATGGTGAGAGAGAGAGAGAGAGAGAGAGAGAGAGAATAAAGAGGCTATGGGTGCTATGGGATGCGTGAGGGGGGTCGGAATATGGTGAGAGAGAGCGAGAGAGAGAGAGAGAGAGAGAGAATAAAGAGGCTATGGGTGCTATGGGACGCGTGAGGGGGGTCGGAATATGGTGAGAGAGAGAGAGAGAGAGAGAGAGAATAAAGAGGCTATGGGTGCTATGGGACGCGTGAGGGGGGTCGGAATATGGTGAGAGAGAGAGAGAGAGAGAGAGAGAGAGAGAGGGAGAGAGAGAGAGAGAATAAAGAGGCTATGGGTGCTATGGGACGCGTGAGGGGGGTCGGAATATGGTGAGAGAGAGAGAGAGAGAGAGAGAATAAAGAGGCTATGGGTGCTATGGGACGCGTGAGGGGGGTCGGAATATGGTGAGAGAGAGAGAGAGAGAGAGAGAGAGAGAGAGAGAGAATAAAGAGGCTATGGGTGCTATGGGACGCGTGAGGGGGGTCGGAATATGGTGAGAGTACAAAGGAGTACAAAGGAAATCAAGGAACAACAGATCTAGTGACCCTTCTAGGCTGCTTGTCCTCCAAAACACTGAGGATTCAAGTGTCCAAACAGTGGTTTAGAGTGGGTAAGGGAACATTGGAAAGGGAACTACTGCCCTGCCACTAACGTGGCAGGACTAGGAAGTTAGTAGGGGACATATGGGTTAGTAACTGAGGGGAGGATAAAGTTATTAATTTACAAACGCAGTCAGTCGCGGGTTTGATGCGAGATATTTGTCTAGGCGGAATTTAAATGAATCAACGGTGCTGCAGTCTATAACGTCTCGGGGAAGCCCATTCCACAAGTTGACAACTCGATTGAAGAAGAAATTCTTAGATTCGTGCGAGTTAAAAGATTTACCAATAATTTTGCAACCGTTTCCCCGTGTGTAATTAGATTGGTCGATAGTGAAGTACTTACTACAGTTCATATTGTCGATGCCTTTGATGATTTTGAACACTTGAATTAAGTCGCCTCGTAATCTGCGCTGGGTTAAAGGAAATAGATTTAATTCTCTAAGACGCTCTTCGTATGGTTTGTTCTTTAGGCTAGGTATCATTTTGGTAACTCTACGTTGAACTCGTTCTAGCTTGTTTATATCTTTTTGGTAACAAGGGCACCAGGATTTGAACGCAGTATTCCAGAAGAGGGCGGACTAAGGAATTGTAAAGGGTTAGGATAACTTCTTTGGATTTATGCTCAAATGACCTGCCTATAAAGCCAATTATTTTGTTTGCCTCTTAACAACTTCTGAACATTGTTGACTCGGTTTTAGGTTACTCGATATTGTTACTCCCAGATCAGTTTCTCTGTTTACATTCTTAAGCTGAGTGCCATTCATCGAATAGTTTGCTTTCTCATTTAGGTATCCGACATGTAGTACTTTACATTTATCCGCATTGAAACTCATTTGCCAAATTTGGGCCCAACATGACAATTTATCTAGATTGTGTTGCATATCGTCAACTTGTTCTTTTGAGAGTACGCTATTTGCAATTTTTGTATCGTCAGCAAATTTTGAGATTGTGCAGGTGAGACCCTCATCTATGTCGTTGATGTAAATTAGAAAGAGAAGTGGTCCTAGTACCGATCCCTGGGGTACCCCGCTACATACATTGGTCCATTTAGATGCCTTACCGTTTATGACTACCCTTTGCTTTCTGTTGCTGAGCCAATTTTCTATCCATTTCAACACACCGTCTTGTATTCCATGCGCTTTTAGTTTTAGCAGTAAACGTTTGTGGGGAACTTTGTCAAAGGCCTTTTGAAAATCAAGGTATATAATATCTACAGCTTTACTCTCATCGTAGAGGTTGAGGATATCGTGGAAGAAGTCTAAGAGGTTTGTTAAACAGGAACGTTTTTTACGAAAGCCGTGTTGAGTATCTTTAAGTATGTTATTTTCCTCTAAGTGATTTACGAGTCTGTCTCGTATGACCGTTTCTAGCATTTTACATACAACTGAGGTTAAGCTAATTGGACGATAGTTACTGGGTAGGGATTTGCTGCCTTTTTTTAATATCGGTGTTACGTTGGCTAGCTTCCACTGATCAGGCATAGTTCCAGACTGCAAGGATTTATTGAATAGTAATGTCAGTGGTTTGGAGAGCTCATTCTTAGCTTCCTTTAGAACTTAGGGAAAGAGAAAAGGAGAGAAAGATGACCAAAAAAAAAGCCGGTGACCCCCCTTAAAATCGTCTGACGCTACCTAGAATGAAATCAAGAAATCGTAGTGGGTTTGAACAAAAGTTTGGCAGTGCCTTTGGAAACGAAGGGCCGAAATTGAATACGTTATCTGGTTGAGTTGTCGCCAGTAAAGATTTATGTTCGTGACTGTAACATGCACTTTTTTGATATAACGCCCCCCCCGTACGGTAGGCGTCAGTCCATAGTAGTCATATTATCTGTACACACACACACAAAGGATAAAAAACTATGTAAGGCGCACACACACACACACACAAAGGATAAAAAACTACGTAAGGCACACACACACACACACACACACACAAAGGATAAAAAACTATGTAAGGCACACACACACACACACACACACACACACACACACACACACACACACACACACACACACACACACACACACAAAGGATAAAAAACTGGGTAAGGATTTCCCATTTAGGCAATTCAAAGCAAGAACCGGTTCCACCTCAATCCAACCTACTCAAGTGTTTGATGATATATACGGTGGGGGGGGGGGGGGGGGGGGTCTGGGCTGTCTCCTTGGTCTCTGGCCAGGAGGACGATGAAGAGAGACGAACCGAACGTGATAGTGGAGGGAAAGAGAGATCGTGAGGAGGGTGAAAAGGTATATGAGTGAGAGTGAGTTTATAAATACCAATGATGAGATATAGTGGTGTTGGTCTGGTGTATACAGTATATGCTTGGTGTACGGAGATAGAATGTTATATCTATATTCTAACCACACCCAGCTAAGTGGCTAGGCCGCTAGGGCATACTTATTCTAACCACACCCAGCTAAGTGGCTAGGCCGCTAGGGCATACTTATTCTAACCACACCCAGCTAAGTGGCTAGGCAGGCCTAGGGCATACTTATTCTAACCACACCCAGCTAAGTGGCTGGTATGCGGGGCCGCTAGGGCAATTTACTTATTCTAACCACACACAGCTAAGTGGCGAGGCCGCTGGGGCATACTTATTTAACCACCACCCAGGCGAGGTGGCTAGGGCCGCTAGGCATACTTATTCTCACCACACCCAGCTAAGTGGCTAGGCCGCTAGGGGTCCATACTTATTCTAACCACCACCCATGATAGAAGTGGACTAGGGCCCGGCCATAGGGCATACTTATTCTAATCCACACCCAGCTAAGTGGCTAGGGCCGCTACGGGCATAACTTATTCAAACAACCCACACCCAGCTAAGTGGCTAGGCCGCTGGGGCATACTTTATATCTAAACTCACACCCAGGCTAAGTCGGCTAGGAACGCTAGGGCATACTCTATTCTAACCCCACCCAGCTAGTGGCTATGGCCGCTGGGGCATACTTTCTAACACACACCCAGCTAAGTGGCTAGGCCGCTGGGGCATACTTATTTCCTAACCTACACCCAGCCTAAGTGGCTAGGCCGCTGGGGGCATAATCATTCTAACGCACAACCCAGCTAAGTGGCTAGGCCGCTGGGGCCTAACTTATTCTAACCACACCCAGCCTAAGTGGGCCTAGGCCGCATAGTTGCATACTTATTCTAAACTAATACACCAGCCCTAGCTAAGGTGGCTAGGCCGCTGGAGGCATACTTATTCTAAACCCACCCAGCTAAGTCGGCTAGGCCGCTAGGGGCATACTTCCTCATTCTAACCACACCCAGCTAACTGAGTGGGCTAGGCCGTGGGGCATATCTTATTTAAACCACACCCAGCTAAGAGGTGGCTAGGCCGCTAGGGCATACTTATGTCTAACCCACACCCAGACAAGTGGCTAGGCGTCGCTGGCGGCCATACTTATTCTAAACCACACCCAGGCTAAGTGGCTAGGGCGCTGGGGCATTACATCTTCATTCTAACCACACTAGCTAAGTGAGCTAGACCGCCGCTGGGGCCATAACTTATTCTAAACAACACCAGCTAAGTGGCTAGGCCGCTAGGGCATACTTATTCTAACACACCCAGCTAAGTGGCTAGGCCGCTGGGCATATTTATTCTAACCACACCAGCTAAGTGGCTAGGCTGCTGGGGGCATACTTATTCTAACCACACCCAGTAATGGCTAGGCCGCTGGGGCATAATTATTCTAACCACACCAGCTAAGTTGCTAGGCCGCTGGGGCCTACTTATTCTAACCACACCCAGCTAAGTGGCTAGGCCGTAGGGCATACTTATTTAACCACACCCAGCTAAGTGGCTAGGCCGCTGGGGCATACTTATTCTAAGCACAACAGCTAAGTGGCTAGGCCGCTAGGGCATACTTATTCTAACCACACCAGCTAAGTGGCTAGGGCCTGGGGCATACTTATTTTAACCACACCAGCTAAGTGCTAGGCACTGGGGCATACTATTCTAACAACCCAGCTAAGTGGCTAGGCCGTGGGGCATACTTATTCTAACACACCAGCTAAGTGGCTAGGCCGCTGGGGCATACTTATTCTAACCACAACCAGCTAAGTGGCTAGGCCGTGGGGCATACTTATTCTAACCACACCCAGTAAGTGGCTAGGCCGCTGGGGCATATATTCTAACCACACCCAGCTAAGTGGCTAGGCCGCTAGGGCATACTTATTCTAACCACACAGCCTAAGTGGCTAGGCCGACTGGGGCATACGTACAACCACCCAGCTAAGTAGTGCTAGGCCGCTGGGGCATACTTATTCTAACCACACCCAGCTAAGTGGCTAGGCCGCTGGGGCATACTTATTCTAACCACACCCAGCTAAGTGGCTAGGCCGCTGGGGCATACTTATTCTAACCACACCCAGCTAAGTGGCTAGGTCGCTGGGGCATACTTATTCTAACCACACCCAGCTAAGTGGCTAGGTCGCTTAGGGCATACTTATTCTAACCACACCCAGCTAAGTGGCTAGGCCGCTGGGGCATACTTATTCTAACCACACCCAGCTAAGTGGCTAGGCCGCTAGGGCATACTTATTCTAACCACACCCAGCTAAGTGGCTAGGCCGCTAGGGCATACTTATTCTAACCATACCCAGCTAAGTGGCTAGGCCGCTGGGGCATACTTATTCTAACCATACCCAGCTAAGTGGCTAGGCCGCTGGGGCATACTTATTCTAACCACACCCAGCTAAGTGGCTAGGCCGCTGGGGCATACTTATTCTAACCACACCCAGCTAAGTGGCTAGGCCGCTGGGGCATACTTATTCTAACCACACCCAGCTAAGTGGCTAGGCCGCTGGGGCATACTTATTCTAACCACACCCAGCTAAGTGGCTAGGCCGCTGGGGCACACGTATTCTAACAACACCCAGCTAAGCGGCTAGGCCGCTGGCGTCTACTTATTCTAACCACCGCCAGCTAAGTGGCTAGGCCGCTGGGGCATACTTATTCTAACCACACCCAGCTAAGTGGCTAGGGCCGCTGGGGCATACTTATTCTAACCACACCCAGCTAAGTGGCTAGGCCGCTGGGGCATACTTATTCTAACCACACCCAGCTAAGTGGCTAGGCCGCTGGGGCATACTTATTCTAACCACACCCAGCTAAGTGGCTAGGCCGCTTAGGGGCAACTTATTCTAACCACACCCAGCTAAGTGGCTAGGCCGCTAGGGCATACTTATTCTAACCACACCCAGCTAAGTGGCTAGGCCGCTTAGGGCATACTTATTCTAACCACACCCAGCTAAGTGGCTAGGCCGCTAGGGCATACTTATTCTAACCACACCCAGCTAAGTGGCTAGGCCGCTGGGGCATACTTATTCTAACCACACCCAGCTAAGTGGCTAGGCCGCTGGGGCATACTTATTCTAACCACACCCAGCTAAGTGGCTAGGCCGCTGGGGCATACTTATTCTAACCACACCCAGCTAAGTGGCTAGGCCGCTGGGGCATACTTATTCTAACCACACCCAGCTAAGTGGCTAGGCCGCTTAGGGCATACTTATTCTAACCACACCCAGCTAAGTGGCTAGGCCGCTAGGGCATACTTATTCTAACCACACCCAGCTAAGTGGCTAGGCCGCTAGGGCATACTTATTCTAACCACACCCAGCTAAGTGGCTAGGCCGCTAGGGCATACTTATTCTAACCACACCCAGCTAAGTGGCTAGGCCGCTGGGGCATACTTATTCTAGTAGACCCTAAATAAGGGAAACTGAAAACAATATAATAGCAAAATAAAATGCCCTCTTCCCACTGTACGCGCCAAATGGTTGTACTGTACTGTACAATGAAGACATATGCGAATATCTCGTTTCTAAATATATTTTTTATTAATTTCACCACAACACCAAAGACCTCCAATTAAATTAATGAAAGCATATATGTGATCCACCAGGATTCGAACCCGGGTTATCACACATATTTTTAAACACCTTAACCATTACACCAACAAGACGGTAACAGTTAAATTTGGAGAGGTATCGTAGGTAATTTGGAAAGGTATCGTAGGTAATTGTAGGCATACCTGTACCTTCACTTGTATTTGGAAAGGTATCGTAGGTAATTGTAGGCATACCTGTACCTTCACTTGTATTTGGAAAGGTATCGTAGGTAATTGTAGGCATACCTGTACCTTCACTTGTATTTGGAAAGGTATCTTAGGTAATTGTAGGCATACCTGTACCTTCACTTGTATTTGGAAAGGTATCTTAGGTAATTGTAGGCATACCTGTACCTTCACTTGTATTTGGAAAGGTATCGTAGGTAATTGTAGGCATACCTGTACCTTCACTTGTATTCAATAAGCTCTCCCAACATTCACTGCTGCCATGTAGAGAGTTTTAAGGGGGGATGGTTCACTTTTTGGCCGATTTTTGCATGTATTCATTATTTTTCTAGTTTCCTTCCTAGACCTCCCATCAAATTTAGCCAACTGTTTTAAGACGTTTACCCCCATCCAGGTGTCAATATTTTCCTGGCGAGCGGTAGCAAGCCAGCATATAATTATATATATACCGGTATATTTTTTTCTTTTACAGCAAGCTAAATTTGTACATTTTTCGATAGAAAAATTTCACCGGCTGGCTCGCTATCGCTCGCCAGGAAAAAATCAACACATGGATGGGGATAAAATGTCTTAAAACAGTTGGCTGAATGGGGCCGAATGGATACAAGCCAGGGAAAGAGAGAAAGGTAAAAAAAAAAAAAAACGAAGCCGGTGGTTCCCCCTTAAGGATGGGGAGCAACAATGACTAAAAAGTGTACGAGAGGGAGAGGCAAACCGAGATTGAGATGGACGGATTGAGTTGAAAGGTACGGTATCGGTGTATGAGTGAAAGTAGTGTTGGGCGGGATGAGGGGCGCCGCGGCTGAAGAATGACTAGAGCATGAAGGCTACTCATTTGTGGTCAACCTCTTGGGGATGAGAGAGAGAGAGAGAGAGAGAGAGAGAGAGAGAGAGAGAGAGGATGAATGAAAAATATGATTGACAGGTATAATAAAAGTGGAACTATTTATTCAGCCATGGAATAAGGGTTGGTGGGGTGTTATACAACCAATGCATTCATGTTATAAGAGAGAGAGAGAGATGGTATTGGGTTTTTTTAAGGGGGGTCACCGGCTTTTTTTTATCTTTCTCTCCTTTTCTCTCTTTCCCTGGCTTGTATCCATTCGGTCCCATTCAGCCAACTGTTTTAAGACGTTTATCCCCATCCAGGTCTCGATTTCTTCCTGGCGAGCGATAGCGAGCCAGCATTGTATGGAGGCAAATTTTCGGAGACATTTTTCTAGCGAAAAATGTACTAATTTAGCTTGCTGTCAAAACAAAAAATATATGTATGCTGGCTCGCTGGCACAGTGAGGCACAGAGTGAGGCAGCTTCAGAGATTGGGCTGCTTCGAGCTGTCAGTCTTTGCTTCACATGGCCCACTCCCTAGACTGGAACAAGACCTCACGGGCTTCACCGTGTTTAGCGGTAGAATGTACAGGCTCTCAGCCTGTGCCCGAGAGGGAGTAGTTGGAATATAGAAGACAAAAACAGAATAATACAGAAAACTTGGACTAGTTTTATTGTTCAGCTTTATCGACTCTTTATTGTCAAATTTCGATGGCCAATATTTTTCCGACAACTATATCTGGGATCTATTGCAATTGGAAACAAGATTAGTTGATTACAATAGCCTACACTAATTACAATAGCCTACACTAATTACAATAGCCTACACTAATTACAATAGCCTACACTAATTACAATAGCCTACACTAATTACAATAGCCTACACTAATTACAATAGCCTACACTAATTACAATAGCCTACACTAATTACAATAGCCTACACTAATTTAGGACACACATTCGTATACCAGTTTAATTAAGCTTGCAGATACTAGACTGTTGTAGTTAAAAACAAATGGGAAAGCGCTCGTGTGATACCCATTAAGGGGAGGTATTTAGTTTGTTCCCTAGACCTCCATCAAGCTTAAAATTACACCCCCTTGAGTCCCTTTCAAGATACATTTGTACATTTTTCGGTAGAAAAATTTCCCGGCCGAAGGCCGGTTCCTCTTAAATTACAGGCTCGCTATCGCTCGCCAGGATAAAATCGACACCTGAATTGCACGAAAGGTCTTAATATGGGGTGAAAGTTCTTAAAATCGCTAAACTATCGTTTTATAATACCAAAATCAATGGGGCTAAACATGAGGGAGAAAAAGGGGTCAAGAAAAAAATCCCTCAAGTGGAAATCTCCCCTTAATCGGCTTTTTTAATTTTATCCTTTTCTCACTTTCCCTGGCTTGTATCCATTCGGCCCCATTCAGCCAACTGTTTTAAGACGTTTATCCCCATCCAGGTGTCGATTTCTTCCTGGCGAACAATAGCGAGCCAGCATTGTATGGAGAAATCCGGCTTCGCCGGAGACATTTTTCTATCGAAAAATTTACAAATTTACCTTGCTGTCAAAACAAAAAATATATATGCTGGCTCGCTACCGCTAGCCAGGAAAATATACACCGGGAAGGGGGTAAACGTCTTAAAACAGTAGGCTGAATGGGGCCGAATGGATACAAGCCAAAGAGAGAGGGAGAGCAAGATAAAAAAAGCGAGGTGGGCTCCCTTAATTAATGTTATTTGGTCCGAGGAAAGTCTTATAATTTTACCTCTCCTGTTTCGCTCTACTATTATAGTTTGCAAATTTGAAGACGTTTTCCTTTATTAGTTTGGCGATAATAAGATGCTTCACCCCATTCAGGTATCGACTTTTTGTTTCTGTGCGAGCGATAGCGATCCTCTTAAGTTGGAAGAAATCGACCTTCGGCCTTGACATTTCCTATCGAAAAATGTACCGTACTAATTTAACTTGACGCGGTCTGGGGTGGGCATTTTTTGTTTGAAGGAGGTCTGGGAAGGCGTTTTTGTTACTCAACTTCTAGGGGATAAACTAAAGGGCGCCGCTTTAGCGTGCGTTCTACCAGAACATTTACACTTTAGCCTGCGGTCTGTCGGGTCACTTACATTAAAAAAAAAACCCAAAAGTGTGCTAAGCATTTTTATTATGATTATTGTTTCTGAGACCTAGTGTGAGTATTAACCTAACCTAACCTAACCTAACCTAACCTAACCTAACCTGACCTGACCTGACCTAACCTAACCTAACCTAACCTAACCTAAACTAAACTAACCTAACCTAACCTAACCTAACCTAACCTAACCTAACCTAACCTGACCTGACCTGACCTGACTTCACCTAACCTAACCTAGACCTAGACCTAGTAGGTGGGATATGAAATAACCCTTACCTACCAGCTAGTGCTTGTTCTTAGTACGGTACACAGTACATGGGATACAACACTAACCCTTACCTACCAGCTAGTGCTTGTTCTTAGTACGGTACACAGTACATGGGATACAACACTAACCCTTACCTACCAGCTAGTGCTTGTTCTTAGTACGGTACACAGTACATGGGATACAACACTAACCCTTACCTACCAGCTAGTGCTTGTTCTTAGTACGGTACACAGTACATGGGATACAAAACTAACCCTTACCTACCAGCTAGTGCTTGTTCTTAGTACGGTACACAGTACATGGGATACAACACTAACCCTGACCTACCAGCTAGTGCTTGTTCTTAGTACGGTACACAGTACATGGGATACAAAACTAACCCTTACCTACCAGCTAGTGCTTGTTCTTAGTATGGTACAGAGTACATGGGATACAAAACTAACCCTTACCTACCAGCTAGTGCTTGTTCTTAGTACGGTACACAGTACATGGGATACAACACTAACCCTTACCTACCAGCTAGTGCTTGTTCTTAGTACGGTACATAGTACATGGGATACAACACTAACCCTTACCTACCAGCTAGTGCTTGTTCTTAGTACGGTACACAGTACATGGGATACAACACTAACCCTTACCTACCAGCTAGTGCTTGTTCTTAGTACGGTACACAGTACATGGGATACAACACTAACCCTTACCTACCAGCTAGTGCGGGCTCCTATAGTACCTATTAGTACATGGGATACAAAACCAAGCCATGGCCGTAGACCACGGGTGCTCGGTAGACCGCAAGCTAAAGCACCACCAACTAAAGTACATTGCTATAAAATGACACAAACAAGCAAAATCCTCAATAATAATTAAACAAATTATCATAACCCACAAGGCGTCTGACCAGATAGTGTTAAGTAATAGTAGCCAACCAGTCAACTTGGTTGATTAACGCTTTAAGGGGAGGTATTTAGTTTGTTCCCTAGACCTCTATCAAGCTTAAAATTACACCCCCTTGAGTCCCTTTCAAGATAAATTTGTACATTTTTCGGTAGAAAAATTTCCCGGCCGAAGGCCGGTTCCTCTTAATTATTATGTTACTTCCAACAACCAACCATACTCCTAAAATCGATTAATGAAATTTACAAACACATGTGGCAGTCCGTGGACTCGAACCCAGGATGCTCACACCGAAAATCAACACCTTATACATCGCACCACGAAGACAGTTAAAGGCTGGTGGACACTGCCTACGATTTATTATGCAACTTCGAATCCTGCATTATCAATCTAAGCATGTACACACATCCCAACTGCAACTCACGTAGGCTATGCATATGTGAATGGAAAGAGCAATTAATGGGGCCTTAACCACTTAGGGAAGTCCTCTCGATAAATTACTCCTGAACCAATATCAATTATTATGTTCCTTCCAACAACCAACCATACTCCTAAAATCGATTAATGAAATTTACAAACACATGTGGCAGTCCGTGAACTCGAACCCAGGATGCTCACACCGAAAATCAACACCTTATACATCGCACCACGAAGACAGTTAAAGGTTGGTGGACACTGCCTACGATTTATTATGCAACTTCGAATCCTGCAGGCTCGCTATCGCTCGCCAGGATAAAATCGACACCTGAATGGCACGAAAGGTCTTAATATGGGGTGAAAGTTCTTAAAATCGCTAAACTAATGGGGCAAACGTTTTATAATATCAAAAGCAATGGGTTTAAACATGAGGGAGAAAGGGGTCAAGAACAAAAATCCCTCAAGCGGAGATCTCCCCTTAAGTTTACGCAACACGTTTTATGATGACCAATATGATTAGGTACAACTTTCACCGCTACCACAACTCAGCCTTACTGGTACCGTACTAGACATTTCGCTGGTAAGAACGTTCGCTGGCAGTATTTTCGTCCACAGTAGGTTGTTTTACCCACCGTTTGGTTTGGATCAGGTTAGTACAGTAGGTTGTGTTAGGGTAGAGTACGGTCGGTTAGGTTAGGTTGTCTTAGCTTGGCTCTTGGGTTATTTACCGTTATTTACTTTATTTATACCAGGGTGGACTTTGGTATGTTAATATAAGAACATAACATAAGAACATAAGAAAATGGGAGTCTGCAGAAAGCCGATTGGCCTAAGCAAGGCAGATCACAATATATACTGTGAGAGGTTGGCCTATTGGATATCGCACATATGCTTTCATTAATTTCATTGGAGGTGTTTGGTGTTGTGGTGAAGTTAATAAAAAATAGATTATCAGTAGGTTCAGGGATATTTCGTAGCGAGGCCGGTCTATATGATCTGTGCCCCATGAATATTCTTACCTCTTACTTAAACATTAGGCTACCATGGTGCGGTGGGAGTATGAACATGATTAGATTAATACCCAGTATTCGAGAATGGATAATAAGTCGTAGGCGTGTGCATAAACCTTTAACCGTCTTGGTGGTGTAATGGTTAAGGTGTCAAAAATCTGTGTGTGATAACCCGGATTCGAATCCTGGTGGATCGCACATGTGCTTTCATTAATTTCATTTGAGGTGTTTGGTGTTGTGGTGAAGTTAATACAAAATAGGATATACATTACTAGAGAAAGGAGTACCGGTACTTTATATATGTACACTTCACTTATGGCTTTGAAGCTGTAACCACATGTGCATAATTAGAAACCAGATTGTAGAATGTTTTTGTAAAAAATACAATCATATATACAACAGCGGGGTTGTGACCGGGAGGGTGGAGAGAGTAAAAATGCATGCACCCTCCACTCCCCTCCCCTCCTCTTCCACTACTCATAAAGTGTTTTTGCTGGATTCGGTCATGTGCCTGCTCCTCTCTCGTATATCTACATAGGATATAGGATATATTTGTGATTAATGGACGGTTCCTGAGTGCTGCCATTACCTCCACGATGATGAGGGAGGAGTAACAATGCGAAGTGTGAGTGTATTATGATGTTGGATAACCAGAGTTGAACATTTATCCTAGTTGTCACCCTCATTTCCATACGTATCCCACCATTGCTGTGGTTTTTTAATGCCTTATAAAATTACACTTCCATGAGGCCTATCGCCGCCCATCAGGAGAGCCTCTTATGAAGCCTATTGTATTGTCTGGGTTAACATCTCCCCCCTCCCTGTTCCATGTATTCCCTCCCGCTTTATTTCTCGTATCCCTCCTCCCAGTTCATCTCCATTCCCCTCTCATCTCATTTAATCTCCCTCCCATCCTATCGCCTTCCTTCCTCCACCCCTCCTCCCCCTCCCTCATATCATCCCATCCCATCTCCTCCCGCCCATTTCCAACTCTTCTCCTCTCCATTCCCCCCCCCCCCCCCGGGCTTCCCCTCGTAGCTACCCTCTCCACACGTGCCTCCCACATCTGTCTTAATCCC
The DNA here is from genome assembly GCA_032716605.1 of Paralithodes platypus. Lineage (NCBI taxonomy): Eukaryota > Metazoa > Arthropoda > Malacostraca > Decapoda > Lithodidae > Paralithodes > Paralithodes platypus. The sequence continues at coordinate 7,390,940 of CM064565.1, read as the reverse complement.
TCGAGTTAGTAAAATAATAAGGGACAGCCGTGGCCTACCCCAGATCAAGTTTTAGCTAAGTGAATCTGTTGTATAGGCTACCCCAGTTTCTCTCCAGATCACCACAATGACTTGCCATAATTTTACTTTCAGATGATATTATTTTCTCCTCGTCCCATCTCCTTCCTCCCAGCTCATCATTTCCTCTCCCTTCCTCCTCCTCGTCTCTTCCCTCTCAGCTTCTCGCCTCACTTCCCCTCCTCTCCCCTCCCACCCCCCACCCCTCCCCACCCCTCGCCTCTCAGCTACTCTCTCCACCCGTGCCTACCCCTGATCAAGTTACGTCAATCTGCTACAGGCTACCCCAGTTTCTCTCCCGACCACTACCAGTCTGGTCATAGATCTCACTTTCTGATTATATTTCGTGGTGTCCTCATTTTCACGCCTTTACTTTCGGTTGCCTCCGCGTATTTATAGATGGTTATGATTTACACTATTTGCAGATACAGTCATACAAAGCGTTTATTCGCACCCCCCCCCCCCCCCACTCTCTCTCTCTCTCTCTCTCTCTCTCTCTCTCTCTCTCTCTCTCTCTCTCTCTCTCTCTCTCTCTCTCTCTCTCTCTCTCTCTCTCTCTCTCTCTCTCTCTCTCTCTCTCTCTCTCTCTCTCTCTCTCTCTCTCTCTCTCTCTCTCTCTCTCTCTCTCTCTCTCTCTCTCTCTCTCTCTCTCATATACATTTACAATGTGCTAATTATACAACCAGTGTACAATACGCACTCTGCTATGTAAGCCTTTTCTTCCATTTCACTTACACTTTAGCTTTGACATTTGATAACATTCATAAATTGTTTTTATTTCTTGTGACAATATAATGCGGAACAAGCTCTGGTAACTAAACCTCCAGTTTATATCATAAGTCCTGTTAATTGACTTCCGTACATTGTCAATCCCCATGCTTAGTATCAACATTGTTATAATATAAACAGTCTACATTTCCTGCGATGAACATTCATTACTTCTCGGTAGTTTAACACTGCCGTGCTTCGTGCATGCTAGTTATCTCCCATGCACTAGAGTGTGACTAGAGCCTATTGGCCCTATGTAAATGAGAATCCTCTACATACCATCAACATAAGACGGCACTAATGTTATTTCAGTTGTGACTATTAAGACAGTGGCGACTTTAATGCAGAAGCGACATAATGCAGTGGCGACTTAATGCAGTGTTAAAGGTGGGGGCTCATGGGTTGAGATAAACATGGAATGATAATCGCCAAGCTGTACATAATTATCTTGCAAAATGCAATGGCACTGAAATAATTATTAACAATGGTATAAAGGATTTTGTGGATCGTCTATACCAGGCCTGTGACGTCATAGTGACGTCACACCAGTATCCTTATCCTAGACTGGATGGTGGACTTACACTCTTGTGACGTCACAGGCCCGGTATAGACGATCCACAAAATCCTTTATACCATTGTTAATAATGATTTCAGTGCCATTGCCTTTTGCAAGATAATTATGTACAGCTTGGCGATTATCATTCCATGTTTATCTCAACCCATGAGCCCCCACCTTTAACACTGCATTAAGTCGCCACTGCATTATGTCGCTTCTGCATTAAAGTCGCCACTGTCTTAATAGTCACAACTGAAATAACATTAGTGCCGTCTTATGTTGATGGTATGTAGAGGATTCTCATTTACATAGGGCCAATAGGCTCTAGTCACACTCTAGTGCATGGGAGATAACTAGCATGCACGAAGCACGGCAGTGTTAAACTACCGAGAAGTAATGAATGTTTATATTATAACAATGTTGATACTAAGCATGGGGATTGACAATGCACGGAAGTCAATTAACAGGACTTATGATATAAACTGGAGGTTTAGTTACCAGAGCTGCAGTGGTGACTTAATGCAGAGTTAACTTTAATATAGTGGCTACTTTAATGCAGTAGCGACTTAATGCAGTGGTGACTTAATGCAGTGTTAACTTTAATATAGTGGCTACTTTAATGCAGTAGCGACTTAATGCAGTGTTAACTTTAATATAGTGGCTACTTTAATGCAGTAGCGACTTAATGCAGTGTTGACTTTAATGTAGTGGCTACTTTAATGCAGTAGCGACTTAATGCAGTGTTGACTTTAATGTAGTGGCTACTTTAATGCAGTAGCGACTTAATGCAGTGTTGACTTTAATGTAGTGGCTACTTTAATGCAGTGACTACTTTAATGCAGTGTTGACTTTAATGTAGTGGCTACTTTAATGCAGTGTTGACTTAAATGTAGTGGCTACTTTAATGCAGTGTTGACTTTAATATAGTGGCTACTTTAATGCAGTGTTGACTTTAATGTAGTGGCTACTTTAATGCAGTGTTGACTTTAATATAGTGGCTACTGTAATGCAGTGTTGACTTTAATGTAGTGGCTACTTTAATGCAGTGTTGACTTTAATGTAGTGGCTACTTTAATGCAGTGTTGACTTTAATGTAGTGGCTACTTTAATGCAGTGTTGACTTTAATATAGTGGCTACTTTAATGCAGTGTTGACTTTAATGTAGTGGCTACTTTAATGCAGTGTTGACTTTAATGTAGTGGCTACTTTAATGCAGTGTTGACTTTAATGTAGTGGCTACTTTAATGCAGTGTTGACTTTAATGTAGTGTTGACTTTAATGTAGTGGCTACTTTAATGCAGTGTTGACTTTAATGTAGTGGCTACTTTAATGCAGTGTTGACTTTAATATAGTGGCTACTTTAATGCAGTAGCGACTTAATGCAGTGTTGACTTTAATGTAGTGAATCATTCGTTTAGAACTTTAGATTGTATGGATAATTTCCGAGGATGGGAATGGGGGAAGGGCTTCTTCGTCAGATTAGCTGGGCTCGAGTATAGCCCTAATATGCATCGCGTGGGTTCACTACCTACCCTGTGCGGTCAGTAACCTCCAACGTAGTGTGTGGTGTTGCCGTGGTGGTGACCTTTTATAGTGCGGTCGTTGGGTTTTACGATGACCTTTCTTCCTCATTGCTTCACCGGATGGGCTACATAGGAATGGGGAAATAGATACATAGAAATTAGTTGGTACATTTTATGTAAGAAATGTATGCTCACTCACACCAAGGGGGTAGACCTAGAATGATGTGGGATCAGGTACTCTGGTGTGATCTCAAAATTAAGAACTTGACAATAGAGGCAGCCCTTGATAGGGCTGCCTGGAAAGCCGCCATTTTGGACATGAGACTGTAACCACATTCTCTGTGGATAGAACGTCTTTAAACTTGTATGTATGTATGTTTTTTTAACTTTGTGTTGAAACTGGTTTGATGGTGTGTCAGAGCAGATAAATTTTGTTTGAAGACTTGAATGAATGTGAGAAGGAATACAAGAAAATTAACATGTAATAGCATTGTTTTGGCCATTTTATCACTTCTAAAGACATGGTAATTTCAACTATAAACCATAATTTTATCTCTACATATGCAGTACAGTACAATAATAAAGACTAACAATAATGGAATCGGCTCTCGTTTGGCACCCTGGTGTGTGTATATGTACAGTCGCGCTAATAAGTGATGTCTCGGCACCAATTATGTTTTGATCAATAATTGGTATCAGCAATATCTAAGCTTCATTTATGCATATCGAGTGAAATATACAAACATGTTCCTATACTTACCCACCCAATTCAACATCTGAAAGACATTAATACAGCACTGATCAAGCCAAACGTAATGACAGTTGGGACATGACTTATTAGCGCGACTGTACAGTATATGTGTGTGGTGGGTGGTTGGGGACGTACTCTTTACCTTGGTTGGGAAGTAGTAGATCTGTGTTCGGACAATTGTAGCCTATTTTCGTCCATGGTATGGGCTTGGATTAATTTATATTTTTTAAATGCCTCTATCTATTTATTGGTACATAATAGGACATTGATTATTTAGAGGTTTTTACTTCATGTTCCCTGTATATTACGCCCTGAAATTGTTATGGTATTTCTAAACACCCTATATATATACCGGTATATATATATATATATATATATATATATATATATATATATATATATACCGGTATATATATATATATATATATATATATATATATATATATATACGGTATATAGCCTATATGTTTTTTGTATAGGGCCCAAAGTATTGTATTGGTACCAGTATTTATATTTATTTGTATTTTGTTTCCAGATGCTGTGGTTCCTGTGGTGTCCTAGTGAACAGTGATGCCAGAGTGACCAGCCCTCAGAAGGTGTTGGCAACCTCAGCCCGCACCTCCACTTCTCATCAGATCCTCTTCATCGTCTTCTATACTGCAAATCCCACATCCTCCTGCAACACTAAATCGAACCCCTTAAACGTCGTCTGCATTATACTTTTCTCATTGCTACCCTTAATAGTTAGCTACGGTACATTACTTATGCATACACTGCAATAACCTTACAAACGTATTATCCTCTAACTAACCATTGACACTCTAAGCTGTAGAGTACACAACTGAGCCAAGATGCACCTCAAGAGTGTATCATGGTGGTGGGTGGGTGCCTCCGTGGGCCTCCTAGCGACCGTGATCTCCGCCATCGCCAGCGACTACAACGACCCCTATGACTACGACTACAGTTACGGTGATCAGAACTTCCTGTATGAAGGTGAGGATCTACCCCAGCCAATTCTGCGGGCAGAGAGTCACGTGGCAGAGCAAAGTGCAGCCTCAACGTTGGGTAAGACCTCATCGTTATTGCACAAGGAGTTGTTTGTTAGTTTTCCAAGCTCAGTCTTTGGTATGTTGTCCAATGTCTAAACAGGCCATAGGAACCTTATTTTATGTGGCTTTCCCTACATTATCATTACATAAGTTTCATTAAGTTGTAAATTATATGTGGCTATGGATAATATTGACATAAATACAGTGATAATAAAGTACAGTACACAAGAATCAAGTGTGTGTGAGTCTATTCTTTGTCTATTATATATCAGCGAGGTGGTGCGTAATGGCAGACTTCAGTGGTTTAGCCATGTACATTATAGAGAATGTATGAGGATGAATTGGGTGAATCATGTTATAAAGATGGAAGTTGGTGGAAGAATGACTATCAAAAGACCGAGGAAAACCTGGGACGAGGTTCTGACTTAGGATCTTTGGGTTAAGGGATTTGACAGGGAGGGAGTCAGGGTTTGCAGAGGACTGTGCAGAAGGACCATCGGGTGACTATAATGTATACCCTTGCATACCTGGAATAGCCTTTCAACCAAAAACGAATCCAATCTTTAATTAAAGAGAACAATATACCATGATATGCAAAAATATAAAGTATATATGATTATAAAAATTAATCGACTGAATGAACTATGATGGGTTAATAATTGGCTGAAAAAGTCATTTGGTCATCAGTTGTTGATTAACAAGTGCTTGTGTGACTGGCTTAAGGAAGAGAAAGAGGGAGATACCTGTGTGGTAAAATCAAACTAAGCAAATTTCCCATCATGAATATTTCTAAACATAGGTGTTCGAGATATAGCAGCATAGAGTCCTATCAGGTGAATACATGTAAGATTTAGCTGTCATAATTATGCTAGTGAGGACATAACCTTCAAAATTTAACATTTTACAAAAATGTAATATCATGAATGGAACTTAATGAGATGAAAATGGTGAGATGGATGTGTGGGGCCAAACTGCAGGATAGAATAACTAATGATGAGCTGAAGAGACGCTTAGGTATAAAGAGTATTAGCGAGGAGATGCGTAAAAATAGACTGGGATGGTATGGGCATGTCGAGAGAATGGATGAACAAAATTGGGTGAAAAGATGCAGGTCTGTGATTGTGGGGGGAGCTGCACCAAGGGGTGGACTGTGGAAGACCTGGGATCGGACTATACTTGCCGATCTCGAATCCAAGAACTTGACAAGTGAAGCAGCCCTTAACAGGATTGCCTGGAATGCCGTCATTAGGACAAGAGACTGAAACCGCATGTATGTGTGGAGCACTCCGTCTTAAAATTTTATGAATGTATGTATGATAAGGAGGAGGGTGAGAAAGGGAATATTCTACGACTCTTAGGTTATTTATATTTTCAATTTGTCAGTATTCTATATTGTATCCATCCACACAAATAGAACAAACCAAATATTGATAATTAAGTGATAATGATGTAGAGGGTTTCCTGATATAATTAGGTAATGGTCCAGTTTGATGGTAGAGAATGTGACCTTAGTCCCTCACACTTGTTGTTGTTGCTTGTACTACCGGTATGCTTGCCCCTAGTGTGCTATCGTGTGCATTAGTGTACTTAGTGTCCTTGCTTATTGAAGGATGTAGCTACTGTAATGCATTATACAATGTTTACGATGATAGGCATCCTGAGTCTTAGGAAAATAGAAAGAACTATCTGTATTATTGAGAACCACTGGCATACAGTTTCTGCTACTTTGATGCAGAAATGGTTTTGGTGTTATGAAAGAAAGACACTGTATTCAGATTTGGTTCATTTATAATAGTTATAAACTTGTTATATTAGATAAATAATTTTATATACCGTAGGTCCTTTCTTAACACACTTTTGATGAGTATTATCCCCTACTGTACCGTAGGGTACTACCATAAAAGTCACCCCCAGCCCCAAACAATGTGGCCAAAATGGCAAGATATAACAACATCCCACCTCAAAAGATGGAGGAATACTGCCTCTCCCAGCCTGTAGAGGCTTGGATATAAGCTGAGAAGTGTTGTCAACTCTAGAGCAGTGCTCAAACGTCGTGGTACCAGGCACTGCCTGATACTGGCGGTTACAAGGACCGTATATTACTGACGGCTCTCTGCCGTCGCTGGTACTGGACAGGTTAAGCATATTGAAATTAGCTCATTAAAATGTTAAAGTAAAGATAGTGTTAATAAATAATTTTGCATTTACTTACTTTACCTTTACTTAATTAATATTTAAAGGACCATACTATTTCTTCAGGTAGAGGTATTCTAGACCACTCTATCTCCATGACAGCCTTACTGCATCTGTGTACACTATGACATGTCTCCAAGGAGCAGAGTCGTTGACCAACCCTGTCTGCACACTGAAAGCCTAGAGTTACCAGCAGAGAGGAATTAGTATTTTACTTACACTGTGTTGGGAAAAGGTGACGGGCCCTACCAGCTCGGGGTATAAGGCTAGCCAACCTAGAATTTTCAAAACCATAGCATGGGTACTGGAAACTGTTTGTGCTTGTCATTGTATACAGAACTGCACTGGTCAACAGGGCAACACTCCATTAGAATGAGTGGATAATGAGCACCCCTACCCTATTAATGGCTATTGGAACTACTGTATACGGTTGGAGATGCGGACACCATCCAGCTCTCCTGAGCTATCAGAAGAGACTGGATGACTCCGTTGTCGACGCCTGCCCGGGATGTAACACAGCACCCCATACCATTAAACACATCATAGAAGACTGCATTTCACACAACCACTTACGCCAACAACACAATCTACACTCAATGAGAGCTCTGTGGGAAAGCCCGATCGTGGCCATGGCCTTCCTCAGGGACTCGGGGCTGTTCGGCCAGGCAGCTTAGGGAACAACAACAACAACAACAACAACAACTGTATATGGTACTGGATTGAAATGTAATATGTTTGAATGACATAGCTAGTCCAGTGGCAGAAGGTAGAGGTTTCTTGTATAACATCAGAGTGGTATGTGGAGGCAGAAATAAAAGGCCATCAGTTGTGTTGGAGAATTGTGTCAAACAATTCATAGACAACTGAAAAGGCAGATGGAGAGTTATGATACTTTTCCTGTTTTGTTAAAGTAATGTAGTAACATTTCTGCTATGACTATCTTTGAACAAGTTTTATCACAAAGTAGTAAGACGATACAGCTGACGAGGACTAGATAAAGATTTTATGCCATTTACTGGGTGCCAGTGGGTCTACACTTTAATGAATAAAGCAAGGAATCTGTAGAGTACAGTACTTCTGTACCAATTTATTTATGCTAGTTATGTACATTTTACCATTGCTTGTTGTCCCGTTCATGACATGAAGACCTCTCTCTAATATTGCACTTCGTTTACCAGCACAGTAGTACAAGGTTCATAATGTTTGTGGAGTTTAGTTCTGTAAAGATCTGAATGTACATTGTAGTTATCTTGTGCTAGTAGTAGTAGTAGTAGTAGTACTTAGTAGTCATTCCCTAGGCTGCCTTGCCAAACAACCACAGCTAGTTAGGCACAGTACAGTACTGTACTGTACTTTGTTACATTATTGTTAAGTAAGTTCATTCATTAAAGTATTTAAACTTTCAAACTAATAATCCAGTAATACAAAATAGCTCATAATAAAATCCTAGTATTTCATATTTTCACTTGTTTTAACTTTTGTGAGTGCTTGCTTGTTCGTATCACTTTACTTCCCCTCCATCCCCTCTGAATTAGATGGAAATTTTGTGAGTAAAGCATACTCAGCATAGTACATTCCGAGCTGGCAAGTGAGAGACTTAAATCTATAACCATTCCCTAAACCATGAGTTCCTTAATTTTAGCCATTATACAGCCGGAAAAAAAAAATTGGACGTCAAATATTGTTGATCTTTGAGTACCGGTACTTTCCATCCACTTATAAAACTCTTGCTACTGAGCATGCTTCCACACCAGTTTCTGCAGATCCCTTTGTCTTTCTTGGTCACCCTCTCCATGCCACTCTCATCACATTCATAGACATGCTTTTCATCACTCAATTATCCCCCTCCATCCTCTCTATACATGGTCGTACTATCCGAGTTTACTTGTATGCATCTCCTCAGTAATGCTCTAAATACTAATTTACCTGAACCTCAACCACAAACACAAAGAAACTACAAACCACTCAGAATAAAGCCCTCAATATCATAGCAGGGTGTGCACAAACTACGAACACAAATCACATACATGCAGAAACATAGATCCTCCCCTTGAAGACCCATTTCGCCATGATAGGAACACAGTCCTACTCTTTAGCCCACGATCCACTTCACCTATGCCACTCCCTCCCTAACACATCCCCCACACCCACCTCGAGACATGAAACCAACACCTACAACCATATCTCTACCAACATCCCACCCACACCTCCAATCGCCAAGACACACAAGCATATACTGTACACACATACCTCACTCAACAGGGTGGGTGCTCAACCCCGAAAGGGGTTGAAATAGGGGAGCTATCCCCCCGCCAAAGGTGGCTTTCTAGGGCCTTTCCTAGCTGATGCTGAGAGGATTGGGTTCTAGTCATGTGGTGATGGGCTGGTCTATCAGAGTGAGAACTGAGCGATCTCTGCCATACCCATAGCTTACTCTGACTGTTCCTTTTACTTATATATTTTCTAGATCTCAAGTGACGGCATCTCATCCGTGGATTGAACTCCCAATCTACCAAGATTGGAAGCCAAAGTGTCACATTTTTCCTTTGCCCCTCAACTTTCTCTTCATAATTGCTGAGGGGCACAGGGCCCTGGGTGGGGCTTTGGTTTCCCGGGCGTTTCCGCACCCTCCTCAGCTCCTCGCCTTGGAGTGGCTTCGGTCACCCAGGCTTTATTGTGGTCGGCAGGGAGGGTTCTGTGGGGGCGCTCAGTTATGGCCTTGGCCTTGCTCGGGGCTGCAGTCTATAACGTCTCGGGGAAGCCCATTCCACAAGTTGACAACTCGATTGAAGAAGAAATTCTTAGATTCGTGTGAGTTAAAAGATTTACCAATAATTTTGCAACGGTTTCCCCGTGTGTAATTAGATTGGTCGATAGTGAAGTACTTACTACAGTTCATATTGTCGATGCCTTTGATGATTTTGAACACTTGAATTAAGTCACCTCTTAATCTGCGCTGGGTTAAAGGAAATACTGTAGATTTAATTCTCTAAGACGCTCTTCATATGGTTTGTTCTTTAGGCTAGGTATCATTTTGGTAACTCTACGTTGAACTCGTTCTAGCTTGTTTATATCTTTTTGGTAATAAGGGCACCAGGATTGAACGCAGTATTCCAGAAGAGGGCGGACTAAGGAATTGTAAAGGGTTAGAATAACTTCTTTGGATTTATGCTCAAATGACCTGCCTATAAAGCCAATTATTTTGTTTGCCTTCTTAACAACTTCTGAACATTGTTGACTCGGTTTTAGGTTACTCGATATTGTTACTCCCAGATCGGTTTCTCTGTTTACATTCTTAAGCTGAGTGCCATTCATCGAATAGTTTGCTTTCTCATTTAGGTATCCAATATGTAGTACTTTACATTTATCCGCATTGAAACTCATTTGCCAAATTTGGGCCCAACATGACAATTTATCTAGATTGTGTTGCATATCGTCAACTTGTTCTTTTGAGAGTACGCAATTTTTATATCGTCAGCAAATTTTGAGATTGTACAGGTGAGACCCTCATCTATGTCGTTGATGTAAATTAGAAAGAGAATTGGTCCTAGTACCGATCCCTGGGTTACCCCGCTACTTACATTGGTCCACTTAGATGCCTTACTGTTTATGACTACTCTTTGCTTTCTGTCGCTGAGCCAATTTTCTATCCATTTCAACACACCGTCTTGTATTCCATGCGCTTTTAGTTTTAGCAGTAAACGTTTGTGGGGAACTTTGTCAAAGGCCTTATGAAAATCAAGGTATATAATATCTACAGCTTTACTCTCATCGTAGAGGTTGAGGATATCGTGGAAGAAGTCTAAGAGGTTTGTTGAACAGGAACTTTTTTTACGAAAGCCGTGTTGAGTATCTTTAAGTAAGTTATTTGCCTCCAAGTGATTTACGAGTCTGTCTCTTATGACCGTTTCTAGCATTTTACATACAATTGAGGTTAAGCTAATTGGACGATAGTTACTGGGTAGGGATTTGCTGCCTTTTTTGAATATCGGTGTTACGTTGGCTAGCTTCCACTGATCAGGCATAGTCCCAGACTGCAAGGATTCATTGAATAGCAATGTCAGTGGTTTGGAGAGCTCATCCTTAGCTTCCTTTAGAACTCTAGGCGAGATTGTATCAGGTCCAGGCGTTTTATTTACCTTGAGTTTATCTAAACAATTCAAGAGGTGGGCTAGGGTGGTTGCCCTGATGTTTCAGGGACTTAAGTGGACAGTTATCACAGATTGCTAGACCGCGGCGTCTATCACAGCACTGGCGTCTGCCAATAACATACACTGGCTGGCCCCGAGCCTCCAACCTTCGACCTTGGTTTGCAGGCGAGTGCTCTACCAACCGTGCTACGGCCTTTAAATAATATTGGAATAATAGTATAAAAAGCTTGTGTTTTCTATTGTAATCAGCACCAGTTCTCCACATTGTCAGATTCATTTGCATTCACATTACATAGCCATTCAAAGATCATAATCAATCACAGTAAATTTGGCTATCATTAAATAAGGGCAACTTTTCTCTGGAGTACTTTCCATCCACTTATAAAACTTGCAACTGAGCACGCTTCCACACCAGTTTCTGCAGAAATCATATCACCCAGGTAACAGAAATTTGCTAATACTGCACAAACAAACTCTGAAGTATCACCCAAAGAAAATTAATTCTTTAAAAAGAAAAGAAAAAAAGGCATGTTATTCATTTTTAGCCCTATCAAATGGAATGTTTATACAGTATATCCTAAATTTTCACTTGTCCAAAGTTTGAAATTCCTTGAGCTTTCACTGTACAAATTACACTATGAAGTATATGTAAGCGTAGCAACCGTAAACAGTTATGGGCAGGCAAGCAGTGAATCTTTTTCTTTGACTGGAATTGAGAAAGATGTATACAGGCATTATCAGAGTCTGGACATGTTTCGCAGGCATTATTAGAGTCTGTACTTGTTGGTTCCTCACCGTAATCTACTGTATGTATATGTTGGCTAGTAGTGTGTATGTGTGAGATGATATGGCAGTGCAGTGAGCTTGATGCATGTGGCCCAGACTCTTCCGTCATAGCTGTGTTGCTGGTGAGTTACCCTGTCATACTCCACCATCCTCAGACTTGCATGACTGATGGAGGTGGAGCAGTTTGTTTACCGAGGCTTCGCACGCATAGTCTGTGGTGATCTGCTTATGACCACTTGTAGCCTGAGCCTTTTACACTCTACCACTTTATTTACTTATTTTATGGAGTGTCAGTATTGTAGCAACCACTGTATTTTTTGTATAACTTGATGACATTTTGAGGGACAGCATTGAAAACCTCATATTGTTGTTTTGAAATGTCTCAGAAAATTGAACCAATGGAAACATTCTTATTGAATCTGCAATTTATCATGTCCAAGATATATCTGTCATTAGAATGAAAAGTGAAAGTTTGATGACAAGTCATAATAAATTATCCAGTATATTAGTACCGGTAGGTAAATATACAATATTTTGTCTGTACAGTAGTATAGTAATTGCAGATTTGTTATCATCATTGCTTAGTTTGACTCATTTTTTTCAACTAGCTACAATCTGTTTAATTTCATAGTTTATTTGCAAATCTTTTAGATATTACTTGTGAAAGTGGTCACTAGTATTTCACTATTGGCTAGATGTAGTGTTATAATATGTGCATTAATTAATAATAAGTTATGTCTAGGTATTTTTTCACCAATCTTGGTTTAATACTCAAGTATGGTTTTATCCAATTTAATTTACAATTATACAATTCATACTTGTCTCTCATGCAAGCCTGGTTTCATAATCAGTTAAAGGCCTGTCCTGGATTCAAATAATCAATTATCTATACTGTACAAAACATTATGACTGTCTAGGCTAGCACAAAGAAAGGCATATGCATTATTTAATTCAAGCAGTACCAACCTTCTTGAACTAGATTGTGTGATTGTGAAGCCTGGTACAGGTATCATTCAAGTATAGAAGGCTTCTCTCTGCACTTTGATGGGCCTCTGCTTAATAGTAGTGGTTGGTGTCAGCAAGTACCAGATATGTAGTCACTTAACCCATGGACTGCAAAGGCCCTCTCGTAAGCCACAGTATTTAAATGTGTGAAAATAATCCTTCAAAAACCATGCCAGTGCCGGGAAATGTCTGAAATTTGGGCGACACATAGAAAGTAGTGGCATCTTTCCATACCACATCCTCCACTCCTTCCCCCCTTTATACCCCACCCCCCTCCCTCTCTCAACTTGGCCTTTTATTTTGCACTTGTTCTAGCAGTTCATGGGTTAAAACCTATCTTGAAAGCCTGATAGTGCCTGATAGTGTTCTGTTATAGTCATTCCAAAGTTTTCTGGGAAAATTATTGACACTTGGATGGCAGCATTGTCAACTCCAGTTGATGTGGTTTGGTTGGGGCTTGAACCCAAGAATAGTGCCTGGGGCAGTTGTTGTTGTTGTTGTTGTTGTTGTTGTTGTTGTTGTTCCCTAAGCTGCCTGGCCGAACAGCCCCGAGTCCCTGAGAAAGGCCATGGCCACGATCGGGCTTTCCCACAGAGCTCTCATTGAGTGTAGATTGTGTTGTTGTCGTAAGTGGTTGTGTGAAATGCAGTCTTCTATGATGTGTTTAATGGTATGGGGTGCTGTGTTACATCCCGGGCAGGCGTCGACAACGGAGTCATCCAGTCTCTTCTGATAGCTCAGGAGAGCTGGATGGTGTCCGCATCTCAGCCTGGCCAGGTGGACTCTGTCCTCGCGAGGAAGGGAGGATTCGGAAGGATGGATTTCGGGAGGTCGTGCATGCAGCTGCGTGTTGTCTGTGAGTGAGTGGATGGATCGGTGAGAGATATGAGTATGGATGTGCTTCTGGAAGTTGGTTCGGGGTGGGCAGGGAGGGAGAGAGGACAATAATTGTGTGTGATACCGTGTGCTGGGTGTTGTTTTGATATTTCTTGGTGTCTGTGGGTGTGTTGCCATGTAGTTTAGTGGGTGGTCTTGGTTCGTGGAGGCTGCTGCCAGGAATTGAGTGCCTCTCATGTCCAGATGGTCTTTGACTTTGAGGATTTTGGTTTCTTGATGTAGGTGATCTGTGGGTGAAGTAGCTGTGCAGCCTGTAATGATCTTCAGGGCTTTGTTTTGAATAGTCTGTAAGGTCTTATGATGTGTTTCAGCTAGGTTAGAAGCCCAGGGTGGGCTTGCGTATTCCATCACTGATCTTATGTATTGTTTATATACTGTGGTGGTAGTTTCTTTGTTGTGTCCAAATTTTGTGTGAGCAAGTGACCTGAGGGCGTTAAGTCTGGGTGTCAGTTTCTTTTTAATGTTTGTGGTGTGCTGTTTGAATGTCATATGAGTATCATATGTTACTCCTAGGATTTTGTGTGTGTGTGTATGTGTTAGGGGTGTGTTGTTTATGGTGAGTTGAGGGATGTATTCGTGTTCTCCTGTCCAACTTGTGAGCAGGGTTGCGGTGGATTTGGCTGGGGCTAGATTAAGTCTGTTTGTAGTGCACCAACCATGTAGTGTGTTGAGATAGGGTTGAAGGAGATCTGTTGCTCTTTTTGGGTCATGGTGTGTGCATGTGAGTATTATGTCATCTGCATAGGAGGCTAAGTTTATTTGGGGCGTATTGGGTGTAGTTATATCGTGCATGTACAGATTGAAGAGTGCGGGCGATAGGACGGATCCTTGTGGGACTCCGTTTGGAAAGTTTCTGATTTTAGATGACTGACCGGCAAAAGATACGTGTGCACATCTGCCTGCTAGGAAGTTGGCCAGCCACCTTTTTGTGTTGTTGTGCATGTTTGTGTTGTAGATTTTGTTTGTTAGGTTGTGGCGGGGGATGGCATCGAAGGCTTTACTAATATCGAGTGTGGCTAATAGTGATCTGTGTGGTGGTCTAGCTGAGTTGATGCCGTCGAAAGCTCTTTGTGTAAGGTCTGTAAGAAGAGTGTTTGTGGAGTGCAGTGGCCTAAAGCCATGTTGTGTTGGAGCTAGGGGTAGGTCAGGTGTAATTAGTTGTAATACTAGGCATTCCATGACTTTGGAGGGGGAGCAAAGAAGTGTGATGGGGCGGTGCGAGGAGGGTAGCGTGGGGTCTTTGTTGGGTTTGGGGAATGTGATGATGATACCATGCTTCCAAATGTCTGGTATTGTGTTGTGTGAATAGCTGTAGTTTGATATGTTAGTGAGTGCTTGTATGCCTTGTGGTCCCAGGTGTCTGAGGTGTATGTTGCTTATGTTGTCTAGGCCACAGGCGGGTGAGTGCTTGAGATTGTTGATGATATGCTTTGTCTGGTGATTGGTGAAGGGTGTATAGTCAGGGTCTGTGGGGAATTGTCTCTTACGTCGGATGACACGTCGGTCGTCTTTGTGATGTTTTAGGTGGCTGACATGTGAAAAGTGATTGATGAGAGTGTTTGCTTGTTGTTTACATGAAGGAGTAGAGTTTGTTGTGGGGCAGTTGTGCCATCTTGTATAATACCATATCAGCTATAGTGCTGGGTTTTACTTGGACGTGTGTCCCTGTAGTTGACATGGTGGGCTGTGCCCTATGCCAATAGCATAAGGCCTACAGGCATATTGGTGCTGGCTTAAGAAGGGGGTATGGACTTGGTGAGCCGTTGTCCTACCAGAGGCAAAACTATCATCAACTATGAAAACATTGGAAAAATGTGCCTACAAATGGGATACTACTGGGGTTCCAGCCTTATTAGGATTTTTGCCCAGTTGGCTGTTCACAAATACTGTAATTGTTTATATTAATACTACAGGGGTTTGTGTAACCTAAGTGCAACCAGCAAGTGACCCGTGCAAAACATGGAATTGCCTTCTCCCTTTACCTTTTCACCAACCCTGGACTGCTGGAAGGCAGAGACGGAGCCCTAGTAGTTTGGATGGAAGCGTATTAAGATTTTATTGTTGCCACCCCTAGGCTTACACTTTCTTTACATTTTTTCCCCAGAAAGCTTGTTGATGTTTGAATTATGAACAATGCAAATGACTCCTTTTGTGCAGGTCAGAATGTAATGTACAGTACAGTAGTTGGACACTGTCCTTAGTAATCATACATACAAGTGTCTTAAAACAACGACTCTCTTAATTAACCTGCAACAAACATGCTACTGTATAATCATGGAACCACATACCGGTACTTGATATTTGTTGTACAGTATATCAAGCTCACATGGCTCTTGAGAAATGTGTTTTAAGCTTGTATAGAGAAATGTGTTTTAAGCTTGTATAAGACATAATGACATAGTTGGATTTCATGTGTATACTCTTGAGTCTAGTATCATTGTTGGTGAAAGATATCCTAGTGTTGTAGTGTTTAGATGATGTTCTTCACTGACAAGTTTAGTTTAGTTTAAGTGTAGAGTGTAAGAATTGTATTATAGTGTCTCACTTTTAAGAACTTTTAGTTTGTTAGGATTATTGTTGTTATGGTACCGTACAATTACTAGGTGTTTGTTAAATATGTTAGGTTAGTACAGTACTGTATAGGTTTTTATATTATTCTTACAGTTTCTTACAGTAGATCCTCTGGAAAAAGGCAAACTATGCCTGTGTATCCAGCTCAGTACCAGTACTTGCACTGCTGCGGTCGTTCACGGTGTTGGCGGCGGCGGTAGTAGACGCAACATTTTTACTATTCTGTATTTTTGTTTTATAATCAAACTTCAAATCTTGTCTTCCCCATGCTTTATCAAGATTACTTTCAAACTCCCTTATGGATTCGGAATCGACTACATACTGGGGCAGTGCGTTCCACTCATTTACCACTCTATCACAAAATGAGTTCTTCGCCTTCTCAAGCCTATTTCTTTCTTTGTAAATTTTCTTAGAGTGTCCTCTCGTTCTTGTTCCCTCCCGCATCAAGAAGATACCTTCACACACATCCTCATCGTACTTTCCTGACACTATCTTAAAAGTCTCTATCATATCCCCTCTCTTTCTCCTATATGCCAGTGTCGGAAGTCCCAGTGTCCTCAACCTCTGTTCATAGCCCGCGTTCTTCAACGTTGGTACCAGCTTGCTAGCTCTCCTCTGCACTTTCTCCACTGCTTCTATATCCTTTACCATATATGGAGCCCACACCTGGTTTGCATATTCCAGGTGTGGCCTAACCAGCGCTGTATATAGATTCCTGAAGATTTCTTCGTCAAGTGACACAAATGTCCTCCTTATCAGCCCTACAATTCTATTGGCTTTGTTTATCTTTTCCGCTAAATGTTCTGAGAAATTTAACTTATTGTCTATCACACTACTCCTATATCCTTTTCTGCACTCACTTCCTCCATCGCTTCATACATACTGTATCCTACCTTGTCTATCTTGCTGGTTCCAATCCGCATGTACTTGCATTTTTTTTGGATGAAAAGGCATTAACCAATGCTCAGACCATCCCTTCATGCCCTCCACATCTCCTTGAAGCAAACCCATATCTTCCTTTCTCCTCACTCTTCTATACAGTTTAGTGTCATCCGCATACAGGTATACCTCACTTCCATTAGTTATAACTTCAGGCAAGTCGTTGATAAATATAACGAACAGCAGTGGTCCCAACACAGATCCCTGAGGTACCCCACTTGTAATTTCCCTCCACCCCGAGCCTATTCCATTCACCAATACCCTCTGTCTCCGATCTTTCAGGAAGGCTTCTATCCATTTCACACATTTCTCCCCTATATTATAGCTTCTAACTTTCTCTATTAACCTTTTATGTGGGACCTTATCGAAGGCCTTCAAAAAATCGCAATATACCACGTCTATTACATCACCATCTTCTAGAATTTGCATCCAATCATCTACCACCTTAATTAGCTGTAGTACCGTCGACCTCCCCGGCAAGAATTATGCACAGTAATAATGTAGATAGCTTTGTGCACTTTGAATATGGTATTGTTAAATATATGTTTGGTTAGTACAGTACAGTATATGTTTTTATATTATGCACGGTAATAATGTAGATAGCTTTGTGCACTCTGAATATGGTATTGTTTAATAATCTGTAGAGCTAATGAAATTGTTAGTTTTAATGTTTGTATAGTGTCATGTTATTGACTGTATTTGGTGTAATATAGGTTAGTACAGGTACCTAACAAAGTCAATTTCTGTAGTTTGTTTTATATTAAGTATGGTCGCACTAATAAGTCATGTCTCAGCTGCCATTACGTTTGGCTCGCTCTGTCGTGTATTAATGTCTGTCAGATGTTGAATAGGGTGGGTATGTGTAGGAACCTGTTTGTATATCTCACTCAAAAAGAAGAAATCATGTGGAAATATTGCTGATACCAATTCTTGATCAAAACATAATTGGTGCCGATACATGACTTATTAGGCCGACTGTACATTGTTGATAAGCTACTGTAATTACCAAGAGTAGTTGCTAGCAAATATATTGTCATTAGTAATTACTCTGAGACTCATTTAATATAGAATGTAATTTTGCCAATGATCATTACTGTTAAGGGGGGTCACCTACTTTTTTTCTCTGTCTCTCCTTTTCTCCCTTTCTCTGGCTTATATCCATTCGGCCCCATTCAGCCAACTGTTTGAAGACGTTTATCCCCATTCAGATGTCGATTTCTTCCTGGCGAGCGATAGCGAGCCAGCATTGTATGGAGAAATCCGGCTTCGCCGGAGAAATTTTTCTATCGAAAAATGTACAAATTTAGCTTGCTGTAAAAACAAAATATATATACTGTACTGTATGCTGGCTCGCTACCGCTCGCCAGGAAAATATTGACACCTGGATGGAGGTAAACGTCTTGAAACAGCTGGCTGATTGGGGCCGAATGGATACAAGCCAGGGAAAGAGAGAAAAGGAGAGAAAGATAAAAAAAGCTGGTGACCCCCCCCCCCTTTAAGTAATAAAGATAAACTGACAAGAGAAGTATGTGCTTCATTAGAATACTCTATACTTTCTTGTTTATCTTAACCCTTTCAACACATCATCATCATCATCATCTCCGACGCCTTGCTTCCCCCTGGGAAACCCCCACTAGAGGATGGCCATGACAGAAACGTCTCCAAGCTACTTTGTCAAGACATGCCTCCCTTGCCCGTGCCACAATGCCCCTTCCACTACGTGGAAGTTTTTCTTCAATATATTTTTCCACTTTCTTTTCCCATACCATAGGTGGTCTTCCACTACTAGCGGTTCCACTCACCTGACTCCCATATATCTTTCTTGGCATTCTGTCTTCATCCATTCTCTGAACATGACCATACCACCTCAAAGTACTTCTCTTTATCCACTCAACCACACCACAATCAATGCCCAAAGCCTGCTCTTCCATTCCAAAGGACTCGTACACTTCCCTATTACTTGGCCCATCTAGCCTATTCATGCCAGCTGCCATTCTGAAAAAGCTCATCTCCACAGCTCTTATAGTTTGAAGAGGTCCTCGTCACTTGCTGTCCATGTCTCGCTTCCATACGAGAGTGTTGGGAGCAGCACACTGTTTCTCAGTGACTTTTTGACTTCCTGGCTAACCATTCTTCCTTTGAGAATACTATCAAGTTCTCCAATCACTTTTCTCCCTTGCATTTTTCTCTCTTTTATCTCACTCTCCATTTTACCATATTTGCATAGTACAGCTCCCAAATACTTGAAACTTTCAACCTCTTCTAGTACTTCATTTTTCAATTTTATTTTACAACTTTTCTTGTGTTCTTTCTTGATTCTATATTTTTCCTTAAAATCTATAGTTTCATGCATTCTTCTCTCAAACACCATTACCTTACATTTCCCTACATTGACCTTTAACTTTCTCTTTTCACATACCCTGTCAAAGTCAGTGACCACTCTCTGAAGTTCTTCAGCATTTTCCGCCAACAGGACTGCATCGTCCGCATATAGGCATGTTAAAATCTTCCATGTTCTTCCCTCTGATTCCAGTCTAGCTCCCACACCCATTGATACAGCCCTACATTCCCTAATCACTCCATCCATGTATATATTGAACAACCAAGCTGACATGACACATCCCTGTCTTACACCTACATTGACCTCAAAAACTTTCACTTAACTTATCCCCTACCTTCACATTTGCCATTGCATTCCTATAAAAAGATTTTACTGCCATTAGCAACTTTCCTCCCACACCATATACTGTTAACACATCCCACAGGCCCTCCCAGTCTACTTTGTCGTAGGCTTTTCCAAATCCATGAATGCTGCATAGAGTTTTCTGTTTTTGGCCAGATACTTCTCTACCAACAATCGCATTGAGGCTATCCTGGTCAACGCAGCCCCTGCCCTTTCTGAAACCTCCCTGTTCCTCGCCTATTTTGTCATCCGTTATCTTCTGTAGCCTCTGTGTTACTACTCTTGCGTGTACCTTTCCAGGTATGCTAAGCAAGCTAATTCCCCTATAATTCTTACACTCTTCTTTACTACCCTTCCCTTTGTACAAGGGTACTATCACTGCTTTCCTCCAGTCCTCTGGTACACTTTCCTTTTCCCATGCTAATTTACATAACCTATGCATTATGTCAACAGCTTCTTCTCCTCCATATCTCAGCATTTCACCTGGGATGTTATCTACTCCAGCAGCTTTGCCCATTTTAAGTCTATTGATTGCTTCTTTTACTTCTTCTCTGCTTATCTGGCTTTCAACTACCCTGTTTATTCTACCTCTCTCCATTCCTATGGATGAGATCTTTGCCTTCCCCTACTCTTTACAGCTAAGCTACTAAAATGATCTTTCCATACTTTCACCACACCATCACCCTCTACCACTTCCCCATTCATGTCCCTCATCCTACCACCTGAGACACTCTCAGTCTTCTTCCCTCTGGCTTCTTTCACAGCTCTGTAGTATGCTTTCCTGTCATTCCTAGACTGTTCACTAATCTTTCTCCCATATGCCTCATCTGTCTTCCTTTTAGCGTCTTGTATCGCCCTCTTCACTCTTTGTTTCAATTTTGTATATTCTTCTTTCCTTGCATCTCTAGTTTCTCTAGGTATATTCTTTTGCAGCATACTCTTTCTGAACTCTTTCTTCTTTTTCACTATTTCTTTCTATCTCTTTACTAAACCATGCGTTACCTTTCTTCTTCCACATTTTAAAGGTTTTCTTCCCACATACTTTCTCAGCTGCTTTAATCATGGAGTCTCTTGTACCTTTCCATACTTCGTCTACAGTATTTCCCAGATCTATCATAACATCCATGTCCTTTATAGTCTCCTTCAGGATGTCCTTGTATTTTGTTGCATTACATTCTTCATTTAATTTTCTCACATTTATTCTCTCTACTGTCAGTTTTCTCTCTTTCCTCTCATATTTCCACTCTTTCCTTATCCTAACTTTTGTCAGCACTGTATAGTGGTCTGATCCCGTCAGCATACCTCTTACAGCTTTTGAATCTAAAATTCAAACACAATTGTTTAATATTTGTATTATTTTATTTAGATGATTTTCTTTAGCTTATAATCTACCTCTAAGACTAAATGAGGTACCGGTAACATGACGTAACTTTGGACGGGGAGGTAACTTATAATCTACCTCTTAACCTCTGAAGTGCGCATGGGGGTAATTGGAAACGTCCCCCTGTGCTGACGTATTTGAGGTGTTTCCGTCACTAAAATATTCATTGTGCCATTAATAGCATTAATACTTATCCATATGTGCCTATTATGGGTTGATTATAAAGGTATTAACCTGAAACAACAATAAAACGAGTGAAAACAGCGTTTGGATGGTCAAAATCGGAGATATAGCCCGCGAGTTGTATAATGTATGGGTGAGGCAAGCTGCTTTCCCGCCAATTTCCCCCAAGGCCACTGAGACACAGTTGATCGATACTCTCTCTCTCTCTCTTGCACTCGCTTGCCATCAGTGATGACAACACCCTGCTTGCAACTCGCTAATGTTAGCATGAAAATATACCTCAGAATAAGGGAATAACAGGGAAAATAGGTGATAACTGAAGGAGAGGAGGAAAGTGGGGAAGGAGGGGAGGTAGAGGACTGAGATTTTGCATGGCCCAGGGGCCAATTTTTTTTTTTTTTTTTTTTCGATGTCAAAAGTTGATTTTTTTTTCACTCACTCTTAAGAGTCTCCCCGCAGTTCCCGGGTTAAGACTAAATGAGGTACCGGTAACATGACGTAACTTTGGACGGGGAGGTAGCTTATAATCTACCTCTTAAGACTAAATGAGGTACCGGTAACATGACGTAACTTTGGACGGGGAGGTAGCTTATAATCTACCTCTTAAGACTAAATGAGGTACCGGTAACATGACGTAACTTTGGACGGGGAGGTAACTTATAATCTACCTCTTAACCCTTTGGCGCACCTATAGTTTCCAATCAAAGTTTTTCTCACTCCCAAATTATATCTCAGCTCACTCAGAGCCAGTTTTGTGCCTGGCGATAATTTGTTTCTGTGACGTTTTTATCCACCAAAAAATCCTTGTATTTGGATTAATGAGGTACCATCGGCTTCGTTATTGATTGAACTTGAAGATAAGCGAATAAAAACATAGAATAAATACAAAACAACCACATTGGGGCACTCCGAAATAAGAATTGTAAAAAAAAAAGTAAATACCTTATCTCCAACTCGCGCTAGCTCAAAATTTTGCCCGCAACAATTTTGATTTGCATACATATATGGAAGCGGAATTTAATGAGGATTCCACTGGTATCTTCAGAATTACTATAAACCAAATAGTTACTGAGATACACGAATAAACGTGAAAGTATCGAAACACAGACTGAGCTGTACTCTGCTCACTTCCCAGCCAGCCGTGAGTAAACGGTTAAACTGAGGAGTTTGCCAATTGTACCCATTGAACTAGACGTAATACTTAATATCTGTGCCAAATATGACGTGCGTCAGACGAAAACCTAATTTTTGGCGAATATTTTTAAGTTTAATGACTCTTAACGAGTCATCGTGCGCCTAGGAAAAAAATACCTAATGACTCTGAACGAGCCATCGTACGCCAAAGGGTTAAGACTAAATGAGGTACCGGTAACATGACGTAACTTTAGACGGACGGGGAGGTAACTTCGGACGGGGAGGTAACTTTGGACGGGGAGGTAACTTTGGATACTCTAGAAAACATATACAATGAACCACAGTTATGGGATAAATACATGATGTTATGGAAAAACAAGTATGTCTGTGGTGTTATTCCATAATGCAGAGTCATTTTTCCATAACTGTAGCTTACATACTGATATCCAGAAATGTACCGAAATATAGCCCCCGTCTGAAGCTAGGGCATTTCACGGTAACTACCAACTTAAAAAAACATCTGCATAACATAGGTCCTTCTTAAGCCGCATGAATAATCTACTGTTAGCCAGAATCCAAGGTAAAGAGGCGTCATGATGCTGAAGGGGTTAACCGGGCAGGAAATTGTCATGTCCGTATATTGATAACTCAACTTCATCTGAAGGGGGCCCACCTCGTTTTATATCTCTCTCTCTCCGTCTGTCTCTGGCTTGTATCCATTTGGCCCCAATCAGCCTACTGTTTTAAGACTTTTATCCCCATTCATGCGTCAACATTTTTTTCCTGGCGAGCGATAGGGAGCCAGCATATTAAAAAAAACAAAATTTGACAGCAGGCTAAATTTGTACATTTTTCGATAGAAAAATTTCTCCGGCGATGCCGGATTTCATCATACAATGCTGGCTCGCTATCGCTTGCCAGGAAGAAATCGACACCTGATTGGAGATAACAGTCTTAATAACAGTAGGCTGAATGGGGCAGAATGGATACAAGCCAGAGAAATAGAGAAAAGGAGAGAAACAAAGCAGGTCACCTCCCTTAAACTAGAGTATATAATTATCATCAATTATGAACTCAAACTATGAATAGTTAACAGGGCTGATTTAGTTCTAATTTTTGCAAATTAATAAGGAAATGGCTAATAAAGGATAACATTTCTTAACCGGTTAACCCCTTGAGGACCATGATGCCTTTGTACCTTTTAGTCTGGCTAGAGTTAGATGATTTTATGCAGATTAGTAAGGACCTATTTTATTTAGAGGGTTTATTGCGATCGTATTTACCCCATTGTGTCCAAGAAGTAGATTATAAGCTAAAGAAAAGCGCCTAATGGTAGCTCAAATATGATGAGAATTACGTCATAGTGGTGAAGGGGTTAATGTGAAAAGTTTTGTTAGAACCAACGTATTATAAGTGATTTATATTATTATGGGTACCAGTAATAATATAGTGGCCAGACCTATGAGAGTTGCGTATGGAGTTCAGTGGTCTGGTTGATCTGCACTACATGAATAAAATCAGTAATAATATAGTTGTTAATGTTGCAGACAGGGTAGATGGTCCGGACGTGCCTCTATGCTGCCCGTCCTCCACACTGTTCCAGGTGCCCCACAACTGTACCGCCCCGCCCCTCGGATGGTCCGCTGAGCCACACCTCTCCGGGGAGCCCAATGCACACTTTGTCTACAGAGGTTTCCCAAAGTAAGTTATATATATACAGTATATATAACTGCTCTCAGTTGGAAGGACCATATTACCAGTCTTGCTAAGGCAGCCTCCCAGAAGCTGGGTGTGCTCAACCACCTTAGGGGGTTCTTTTCCCCTGCACAGCTTGTTGCTCTGTACAGGGGCATAGTGCGTCCTTGTATTGAGTATTGTTCATATGTGTGGGGAGGTTCCTCTCACACTGCTCTCCTAGACAAAGTTGAAAGGAAGGCCTTACGTATCATTAACCCCCGTCCTCTCACCAACTCTCTGCAACCTCTCTCTCTCCGCCGCAATGTTGCATCTCTCTCGCTATTCTATCGCTACTATAATAATCAGTGTTCTTCAGAGCTTTCCCAGTGTATACCACCTCCTTTACGTAGGGCACGTGGTACCCGTCTTGCAACTCAATCCCACCCCTACTCTGTGCAACTCTCCAACCCAAGAGTGAAACGTTACTCTCAGACTTTCTTCTACTCAACAGCTGAGCTCTGGAACTCTCTCCCAGAATCAGTCTTTCGCTCTTCCTATGACTTAAATTGCTTCAAACTCTGTGTGTCCAGGCATTTTGGCTCGAACGTCCCTTGATTTTGGCCCTGTCACTCTTTCAACTATGTGGGGAGGCACTCGCTATAGGCAGTTCTGCCTTTTGCCTCCCTCAATCACATAGAAAAAAAAAAAGTGTAACTCATTCAAACAGCTTGTCATGGTTCTCCCTCTCTTATTCTCCAGAGGCCAAAGGATATTTTCCCAGTCTTGCAGCAACGCGTACTTGATGCATGGCGTATTGAGTGTCGTTCACAACCTGAATCTAGTCATTTCCGTTCATTTAACCTGTACAATCCCAGCGACGGCTGCCAGCCATCAGTAGATGAATCACTCCCCAGTCCCAGCGACTATACGGTCCTTGTAACTGCCAGTATCAGGCAGTGGCTGGTACCATGACTTGTGGTAGTTTCCTGGTGCGATCGAAGCCGCTCCAAGGACTTATGCCCCCAGGAGGGGGCAGGGCTCTCGGAAACTGCTCCTCACGGTCGGCAGCCGGCTGTCATCCGCTGGTCGGTGATCTTGTCCCCGGCCGGGAGGGTCGGCAGCCATCCATGTTCGGCAGCTCCGGGAGGTGGTCCCACGGCGTAGACGCCGTGACACCCAGACTTAACGCCCTCAGGTCACTTGCCCACACAAAATTTGGACACAACAAAGAAACCACCACCACAGTTTACAAACAATACATAAGATCAGTGAAGGAATACGCAAGCCCCGCCTGGGCTTCTAACCTAGCTGAAACACATCATAAGACCTTACAGACTATTCAAAATAAAGCCCTAAAAATCATCACAGGCTGCACAGCTACTACACCTACAGATCACTTACATCAAGAAACCAAAGTCCTCAAAGTCAAAGACCATCTGGACATGAGAGGCACTCAATTCCTGGCAGCAGCCTCCATGAACCAACACCACCCACTACACTACATGGCAACACACCCACAGACACCAAGAAATATCAAAACAACACCCAGCACACGGTATCACACACAAATACTGTCTTCTCTCCCTCCCTGCCCACCCCAAACCAGCTTCCAGAAGCACATTCATACTCATAGACAACACGCAGCTGCAGGCATGACCTCCCGAAATCCATCTTTCTGAATCCTCCCTTCCTCGCGAGGACAGAGTCCACCTGACCAGGCTGAGATGCGGGCACCATCCAGCTCTTCTGAGCTATCAGAAGAGACTAGATGACTCAGTCGTCGACACCTGCCCGGGATGTAACACAGCACCCCATACCATTAAATACATCATAGAAGACTGCATTTTACACAATCACTTATGTCAATAACACAATCTACACTCCTTAAGAGCTCTGTGGGAAAGCCCGACCGTGGCCATGGCCTTCCTTAGGGACTCGTGGCTGTTCGGCCAGGCAGCTTAGGGAACGACAAGAACAACATCACCATTAGTTGTATAGATCTTGTTTTCATTAGCTTTTTTTTTTTCCTTCCCCTGTACTTCTGTGCTTAGTGTTGGGTTAAAAGATATCTTAAATTAATGTCTGCCTTATGTTTTGAGAGTCAATTTCACTTTACCAGTAGAAGGTATTCTTCAGCAAAGCGAAGACTTTTGTGACCTCCGTCATCCACCTTGACCCCATCCCGCCTTTTGATGGTTTTACCATTGTCGAGCCATTTATTATTAAGTTGCACCCAAGGCTAAATACAATGCTTGTCCATGTCCCCCTTCAAACTAAAAAAAAAAAAAAAAAACAAAAAAAAAAATTATCCTAGACCCCCCTCCAAGCTAAATTTGTACGGAAATGTCCTTTCTCCTAAATAGCCGGCTCACTATCGCCCACACAGAGAAAATGCGACACCTGGATTGGAAGAAATTTCTAATTATCATTGTTATGCCCTGATTTTATGCAGGATTAACAATTGGATATGGTGAGTTCTACTCCACTGGGACTTCCAAGTTCAAATACGTACATATAATATGAAAGGAAAATTGAGGATAAGTATATCACAAGATATGGTTTAATAATACAGCTTTATTTCTCTTGCACTATATTGCAGAAATAATCTAGAACTGAACACATAGGACACGTATCACTGCCAGTGAATAGCACTTAATTTTATCACTGACTCCTAGCACAGTCGCGGAGCTAGATAGGTAGCACTTATTACTGACCAACTTCACTAAATCTTCGAGATAGTTTTTAAGACACTGGGGTGGACGATGGAGAAGTGTTTCTAGTAGTTTTTAAGACTGAGGTGGACGATGGAGAAGTGTTTCTAGTAGTGGAGTGACCACTGTCGCTTTCTTTCAGGAATGTCAGTGTTTAAAGTTCAAGGTCAAGTACCCCAATAGGTATGCAGCTGGGTTGTATAGAAAATGGGGAGTCACTGGTAGACTGAAATATTTTCTAGCACTTTGGTAAATTTCGGCAGTCGCTGAAGTCTCAAAAATAGGTTAAAAGTGTATTAATTCAAAATGGATTCACTGGTGGGTGGCAAATTATTGATCCGTATCACTCCTACTGTATGGTGGTACAACTCGTAGCTTTAGGACCCGCTTATTAACACTGGTGTGGATTTATACTTATTTAAGCCGCTTTTGGGGGAACTTTATTTCGTTCACTCGACACTTTTCCTACTTGCTGTCACTCTATCTTCTTCTCTTGGTCTCCCAGCGTGGTAACTTCTCGATGGATGTCTCTGGTGAACACTTCTGGAGGTGATTGGTTCTCGTTGGTTGCTTCCCCGTAGGCCGTCTAGGTGGGCCGGCTGTGTGAAGTAGTTACAGATGGGTTGATTGGGCTTGAGATCTTAAGTATGGCTCCGTAACATATAGTAACCGTCTGGCGAATTACTGTTGGGCACCATACCGAACTAACGCGAGTATTTCAGGGGTAGGAGAAACTACTAGACTGTTCTGATCAGTATATCAACCGTTGATGAAGTCCTGTTAAGGTACTCTCGGACTAGGATCTTAAATATCGAGTCTTATGTGGTCGATATCGGACGAACGCAGTAATTTCAGTTGGAGTGATATTACTGTCTGTCCTGATCTTTATGAGAGGTTCGGGGGACCCGGGGCGGTGTTTAAACCTTTAAGTTACACAGTCATATGGGATGCCACAGACTCAGTGCACCAAGGACTTGTCACTGCAGAGTGCCCGTGAGGGTATCTCGCCAAGCCCTATCTCTAACACAGCGGTCTCAGAGGCTTGAGACTACCTGTGCCCCGAGTGGCAGTGTCCACTTTAAACAGAGAATAATAGAGAGGACGGCAGGCCGTAGTCTCTCTACTTTTCACTATAGAAAATGTAACCTCGCGGGGGAGCCTATGTCATGTCGGCAGGCCAAACGATGACAAAGTTCCTCGACAAGGACACTGGTACTTCCCACTCTAGAGAATATTGAGGACAGCAGGCCGCTACCTAACTTCTTTTAGAGATGGTGCTGTTGTGGGCTTTCCTTAACAAGATGGACAAGCAGGGGTGGCGAGCCGGCCTCCTACTCTCCCAACTCGGAAGGAAAGTTGTTCCTATCACAATAGCTGCATGTCCCTCGGGCAGGCCAGACAGAGACAGAGTTATTGTGACAGACCACAGCTGTCGATAACTTATAGTCTGGGGAGAAAGTTTTCGGCAGGCCGTTCACTTCTCGCACTAGACTAGCTAGTCACCGCCTAAGTAGGATATCTACGTTAGCTAGGCAGGCCCGGGTCTAACGAGATCCCTAGTATAGGGTTTGTGGGTTACTGTCTCAGTATAGGTGTGTCTTTCTGGCAGGTCAGACAAAGACAGAGTACCTGGGACAGAACTCGGTTAGCGGGGACTTGTAGTCTCAGAAGAAATATCGGCAGGCCGTACACATTCTTCACTAGACTAACTAGTTACCGCCTAAGTAGGATCTCCACGTTAGCTAGGCAGGCCCGGGTCTAACAAGGATCCCTAGTATAGGGTTTGTGGGTTACTGTCTCAGTATAGGTGTGTCTCTCTGGCAGGCCAGACGAAGACAGAGTACCTGGGACAGAACTCAGTTAACGGGGACTTGTAGTCTTAGAAGAAATATCGGCAGGCCGTACACATTCTTCACTAGACTAACTAGTAACCGCCTAAGTAGGATATCCACGTTAGCTAGGCAGGCCCGGGTTTAACGAGATCCCTAGTATAGGGTTTGTGGGTTACTGTCTCGGTATAGGTGTGTCTCTCTGGCAGGCCAGACGAAGACAGAGTACCTGGGACAGAACTCGGTTAACGGGGACTTGTGTCTTAGAAGAAATATCGGCAGGCCGTACACATTCTTCACTAGACTAACTAGTAACCGCCTAAGTAGGATCTTCACGTTAGCTAGGCAGGCCCGGGTCTAACAAGGATCCCTAGTTTAGGGTTTTACAGACAGTATCTGGACTTTGCGGCAGGCCGGTCAGTCCAACTGAATGGAGAGCAATCTTAAGTTTTCGTAAGTCAATACTTTTTGAAGCCTCAACATTTGCTTGACTTTCCTCAGAAATCCTGAACTGGTATTGCGGATTACTGAGTGCACTCCTGTGGTACCTCTAGGATGGTAAGGGCATGGGGAGTTGTCCTAGATGGGGTCCTTGAACACTTCTTGTTCTGCTGGTCAAGGTCTCCTTCAATACAATTATATTACTCGGTGATGGGGTGATGAGTAAGGTCAATTATAGCTCCTAGAGTAGGGTACTTCATCAAAGGTTAATTATAAATTCATAGGTGGTCTATATAAACTCAATAGAACTCTGGAAAACAATAATAGTGAGTCAAGTAAATGAAATATGAAATCGGTACTCTCGGGGAGGACTTTGAGGTGTCGTGTGTACCAAAGGGTGTCGTGTGCACCTGACAGGCGAGGGCTATGATGCGTGCGAGACAGTGTTTATCCTTCTCTCTCCTTCTCGTCGTGGTGGTGGGTGGATTTTGCTACGGATCTTGGTTGGTAGTAATTTTAGGTATAAGAATATATAAATCTTCCTCGGCATGGTGTTGTCTACAGGAGTGTGTACGTATCTAACTTTCCCGGTTCGTGTTGGTAAGCCTAGGTGCACACGCGGGTGGGGGTGTGTGTACACACAGGGTATTTAAGCGTACGGAGCGCCCTCTCTCGGGGCGCGGGAGCGACAGATCTCCCGCATTATTTTTATGTGGAGACAATTAGGTACAGGGTATTCATTTAGAAGGAAGCATGTGTGGTTTGTGTAACTAGCAAAACTAGTTAAAGAGTGTAAAAAAAAAGGCATGTGTATATATATGTGGAAAAACAGTGTTCCAAGATCTATTGAGGTATAGGTTCACATCTTATTGCATAACATAGTTTTTATACAGGCATAATAATGGTTTCATATGGCAGTGCTTTCTTCGGTAGCGAAGATATGAGTTTTTCTTAATTTCTACTTATCTATTCTCCCCTAGTTATATTGTCATGAGGGGAGAAAAGGAAAAAAAAACAGGTATGTAGGAATAGACAGAATGCAGGGGCTTTCTGGCAAGTACATCACACTACTAATCCACCTGGTGAACATGCCTACGTCTTTTCTATCATAAATGACCTAGAGCAGTTAGTTCAGCAACCCACCCGTATCCCGGATCGCATCGGAGATCAGCCCAACATTCTTGACTTGTTTCTAACTTCTAACCCGTCTTCTTATACTGTCGATCTTTTCTCTCCTTTGGGCTCCTCCGACCATAAACTTATCTCTGTCAACTGTCCTATCTCTCCAGTACGGCCACCCGATCCTCCTAGCCGGCGGCGCTTGTGGCACTTTGGCGCTGCCGACTGGGAGGCTCTCCAGCAGTACTTCTTTGATTTCCCATGGAATGATTTCTGCTTCCGTGGCCGGGGACCCTCGGAGAGTGCTGAACGCATTACCGAGGTAATCCTATCGGGCATGGAAGCATACATACCATTCTCTTTCTCTCAGACTAATGCTAAAATATCTTGGTTTACTCACGTCTGTTCTACTGCTGTCCGCAATAAGGAGGAAGCATTCAAAGGGTACCGACGCCTTAAAACTCAAGACTCTCATTCTTCCTATGTTTCTGCCCAGAATCAAGCCAAATCTGTTCTTCGACTTGCCAAACACTCTTTCATCAATAATAAATGCACTGAACTATCCAACTCTAGCACTTCCCAAGCTTTCTGGCATCTAGCCAAAAACCTCTCCAACAATTTCTCTTCCTCGTCTTTCCCATTCTGATGGCACAACCATCACTTCTTCCTCTGACAAAGCTAAACTCTTCGCTCAAACTTTTGCTAGAAACTCCACCTTGGATGATTCCGGTGCTATTCCTCCCTCTCCACCCTCCTCTCTCTTACTTATGCCTAATATCCTAATCTCTTCTAAAGATGTACTTTCTACCCTCTGTGGGCTTAATACTAATAAGGCTTACGGTCCGGACGGTGTTCCTCCTGTTGTTCTCAAAAACTGTGCTTCCGTGCTGACTCCCTGCCTAGGCAAACTCTTTCGTCTCTGTCTATCCTCTAACGTCTTCCCTTCATGCTGGAAATTTGCTCACATTCAACCTGTCCCAAAGAAGGGTGACCGCTCTCAACCCTCCAACTATCGTCCAATTGCTCTCATCTCATGTCTTTCTAAAGTTTTTGAAACTATTCTTGCTTCCAAATTTCTTGCATTTCTCTTCTCATAATCTGTTCTCAGATCGCCAGTATGGCTCCCTTAACCCTTCCTACCCGGGCAGTCTTAGCTAATGACGGTCGCCCCTACCCGGGCGATATGGCCGAAAAACGTCTAGGCCTAGGCTACCGTATTTATGTTTATTTTCACTGCTAGAACTTTCCCACTCATCTATAATCGTAGTGCGGTTTTCAATCTGTATTTTGGCAGTGAGTAGAGCTCTGTAAGTCAACTGGTTCAGTTGTGATGACGATTTCAGTGGAGCCAATATTGCAGAGATGTTGCCAATATGGGGGCTTTTTAGACACTAACTTCGTCATGACGTCATAACAATAACATTGAGGAGTCTTCTCCTTCTTGATTTCGGAGGTGCGGTGACGAACGCTTGGGTTTGTTGACATAAGTCGTACGCACGGCGTTCGGACAAATCTTAATTAGGCTATTAAGCTCATGCCTTAGATAAGGCATACCGGGTAGCGGCCCTTCTTTCGTGCTGTCCTTACCTAAGGCAGCCCGGGTAGGAAGGGTTAAGGGTCGCTCTACTGGTGATCTTTCATATCTTACTAACTCTTGGTCATCCTCCTTTCGGGACTTCGGTGAGACTTTTTCTATTGCACTAAACATATCGAAAGCCTTCGATAGAGTGGCACAAATCTTTAATTTCTAAACTACCCTCCTTCGGTTTCTATCCCTCCATCTGTGCCTTTGTCTCTAATTTCCTTTCCGGCCGTTCCATATCCGCGGTTGTGGACGGCCATTGTTCACTTCCTCGCCCTATAAACTCTGGTGTTCCTCAGGGCTCTGTCCTAGCTCCTATTCTCTTTCTAATTTTTATAAATGATCTCCTCAACTGTACCTCAATTCCCATCCATTCATACGCAGACGACTCAACCTTACACTACTCCATTAGTTTTTCAGAACGCCCCAGCCAGCAATCCCTCAACGACAAACGTAATGAAGCCATAGAACTCTTAAATTCTGATCTAAATACTATCTCCAATTGGGGCAGAGAAAACCTTGTTACCTTTAATTCTTCCAAAACCCAATTTCTCCATCTATCTACCTGTAAGGAACTCCCAGCGGACTATCCCTTATTCTTCAACAATACAAAAATCAATCCTTCATCTTCTCTCAATATTCTTGGTGTCTCTTTTTCTTCTGCTCTCAGTTGGAAGGACCATATTACCAGTCTTGCTAAGGCAGCCTCCCAGAAGCTGGGTGTGCTCAACCGCCTTTGGGGGTTCTTTTCCCCTGCACAACTTATTGCTCTGTACAGGGGCATAGTGCGTCATTGTATTGAGTATTGTTCACATGTGTGGGGAGGTTCCTCTCACACCGCTCTCCTAGACAAAGTTGAAAGGAAGGCCTTTCGTATCATTAACTCCCGTCCACTCACCAACTCTCTGCAATCTCTCTCTCTCTCCGCCGCAATGTTGCATCTCTCTCGCTATTCTATCGCTACTATAATAATCAGTGTTCCTCGGAGCTTTCCCAGTGTATACCACCTCCTTTACGTAGGGCACGTGGTACCCGTATTGCAACTCAATCCCACCCCTACTCTGTGCAACTCTCCAACCCGAGAGTGAAACGTTACTCTCAGTCTTTCTTCTACTCAACAGCTGAGCTCTGGAACTCTCTCCCAGAATCAGTCTTTCCCTCTTCCTATGACTAAAATTGCTTCAAACTCGGTGTGTCTAGACATTTTGGCTCGAACGTCCCTTGATTTTGGCCCTGTCACTCTTTGAACTATGGGCGAGGCACTCGCTATAGGCAGTTCTGCCTTTTGCTTCCCTCAATCACATAGATTTTTTTTTTTTTTTGCATACATATATATACGAACACAGGTGCTGTTCGACAGGTACATTATAATAATTATGGAAGAGGGAACATAGGTGAACAGGCGAAAAGTGCCAGGGAGGTCAGACATGCAGGTTGAACCGCACTCTCTTTTTTGTGGTGAGAGTGGGAGGAAACGTCTTGTCTCTTCCCGGCGTGACCCTGGTTTTCTCGTTCCGGCACTCGCATGCCTTTTCGTTTTCGGGGCATTTCAATCATCAAACAAATATTGCTATATATTTTACAATTGCCAAACTAATGGGTCGAAAGAGGGAAGGTCCTAAGCACCCACCCCTGGTTTAGGTAGAGTTAAAAGAAGTCTGAAATTACTATCTGCCTTGTGTTTCAGGTGCAAGTTAAGTGAGCCAGTGCCGCTGTACCAGAAGGATGTTTTCTTCAGTAAGGGGGATGCCTTTGTGCCCTCACCCATTCACCTCGACCCAATTCCACCTTCCAAGTTCTGTGTGGCCAAGGTAATGCAATTTACACTTTGTGATTGATTCATGAAATATATATTTTTAGATTATTATTACTGTATATTGAGAAATATCGGGAGAAGTGACAAAAGTTGTTTGCTGCCTTTATGGACTTGGAGAAAGCCTAAAACAGGGTTGATAGAGAAGGTCTGAGGAAAGTATTGAGAATATATGGAGTAGCTGGTAAGTTGCTGAAACTAGTGAATGCATATATAAGGGTGCAGAGGCGGCAGCGTGTGTGGAGAATGAACAGAGCGAGTTCTTTGATCTGAATGTTGGGTTAAAGCAAGGATGCATTATGTCCCCATGGTGGTTCAATGGATGGAGTCATGAACAAAATTCAAGGAAGAGCAGTGCATGTTGGTGTACCGCTGATAAGGGAAGAAAATAAGTGGAAATTGCCTGTACTGCTGTTTGCTGACGATACAGTTGTTGTTGTTGTTGTTGTTCCCCAAGCTGCCTGGCCGAACAGCCCCAAGGCCCCGAGCAATTCCAAGGCCATAACCGAGCGCCCCCACAGAACCCTCCCTGCCGACCACAATAAAGCCTGGGTGACCGAAGCCACTCCATGGCGGGGAGCTGAGGAGGGTGCGGAAACGCCCGGGAAACCAAAGCCCCACCCAGGGCCCTGTGCCCCTCAGCAATTATAAAGAGAAAGTTGAGGGGCAAAGGAAAAATGTGACGCTTTGGCTTCCAATCTTGGTAGATTGGGAGGTCAATCCACGGAAAAGACGCCGTCACTTGAGATCTAGAAAATATATAAGTTAAAGGAACAGTCAGAGTAAGCTATGGGTATGGCAGAGATCGCTCAGTTCTCACTCTGATAGACCAGCCCATCACCACATGACTAGAACCCAATCCTCTCAGCATCAGCTAGGAAAGGCCCTAGAATCCGCCTTTGGCGGGGGGATAGCTCCCCTATTTCAACCCCTTTCGGGGTCGGGCACCCGCCCAGTTCTGATGAGTGATAATGTGTGCGAGTTACAGGGTCTGGTAAATGTTTGGAACCGTGTGTGAGAAAAAGAACCTGAAGGTAAATGCGGGGAAGAGTAAGGTTATGGTCTTTGAAAGGGGTGCAGTCACCAAGTGTGAGGCGAGGTTGAATGCTCATGTTATGGAGAATGGCAGCTCATTTACGTATTTTGGAAGTGTGATGAGTAAAGATGGGGGATGGAGGCCAAAGTGCGGGAGAGGGTGCAATTGGGGAAGAGGGTTGTAGGAATGTAGGTTTTAAAATTTACAGTAATTTTCTCTAGCCTTCCCTGAAGTACCGGAGGCTAGGGACCACATTTTCTAGACTAGTCATAATTAATAAACTATGGTATATGGTATATACGCGAGCCGTGACATAGTTAGTAGAGCGTCGGCTGCTGATCAAAGGGTCGGCAGATCGAGGCCGCACTGTTAAAATGTTATTGGTAGATGTCAATCCTAGTAATTTTTGACACACGCCTAATGTTCATGGCCACCCCTCCTCAGGAATTACGGTGTCTGGCAAAAAACTAAAATATATTACAGTATATACATTGGTGATGGGCTGGTCTATCAGAGTGAGAACTGAGCGATCTCTACCATACCCATAGCTTACTCTGACTGTTCCTTTTACTTATATATTTTCTAGATCTCGTGTGACGGCGTCTCTTCCGTGGATTGACCTCTCAATCTACCAAGATTGGAAGCCAAAGCGTCACATATTTCCTTTGCCCCTCAACTTTCTCTTCATAATTTCAGAGGAGCACAGGGCCCTGGGTGGGGCTTTGGTTTCCCGGGCGTTTCCGCACCCTTCTCAGCTCCCCGCCATGGTGTGGCTTCGGTCACCCAGGCTTTATTGTGTTAGGCAGGGAGGGTTCTGTAGGGGCGCTCGGTTATGGCCATGGCCTTGCTCGGGGTCTTGGGGCTGTTCGGCCAGGCAGTCTGGGGAACAACAACAGTCTATACATTTTGTCACTCCAAAATGACATTTCTGTAACCAATTTCGGTATTCCAAGGAGTTGATAAAAGTTTCTCTTGTGATTCGTATGTTTAGTCTACTCTTATGAATATGGTATTTACAAAGACAGTACTGTATACGTAAATACCATAGACTGTCGGCTGCTGATCAAAGGATCGGCGGATCGAGCCTGCACTGTCAAAATGTTATTGGTAGATGTCAAACCCGAGCAACTTGACCTAGCGATTTGTGACAAAACACCTAATGTTCAGGTCACCCCTTCTCAGGAATTATGGTGTCTGGGGGAAAAAATAATAATAATAATAATAATCATGAGAAACATCTATCAAATCTCTGGATTGTCAAAATTGATTGCGAAAATGTCAATTGAGGCTGACAAAAGGAATGTACTGTATATAATAATGTTAGACCCAGGCAGGAACCATATTAACTTTAACCCCTCCCCCCTCTCTTTTTATTGTAGGTGTATGACAATACCGACCCTGAGATTTGTGAGGAACACCAGACCAAGGTGTACGCCTGCCTGGAGAAGCGGGAGGAGGAGCCGGGACTGTACTGGACGGGGGTGGCTATCGCTCACCTCTTCCTGGCCCTCACACTACTGGCATTCTTCCTTGTTAGAGATCTACGCTGTTTACAGGTACGTGCATTAATTAATAATATTAACCCTTTCGTTGCGGGTGACGTTCTGGAACGTCCTGGCAAGTTACAGCAATTTCCAGGCTTTAAAAGCCTGTAAAAATCGAGTGTCAGTGGGCGGGAGCGTGAGGGGCCCACCTCCGACCCTCAGAGCACCGAGCGGCTCACTGAGGTTGACTGTGTCTCGTGCGGGTCTCTCTCTGTGTTTCCCACCAGTGTAGCCAAGCGAGCGAGTGTTACATAATAGCGGGGGTCCCGCGTTTCACTGGCACCACTGCGGGTGAACCAGACCACGTACGGGGCCCGTTCTGGTGTAATTTTGAAGCTATTCTCGCCTAGTTTTCGGCAGAATGTACTTCATTTAATGCAGATGCTTGATTTATCATTCAGGAGTGCCTGAATATGCCCTAAATAGCCCAAAAATGGCCGCAGCCAAAGGGTTAATAATGATGAGGCGGAGATTGTTATGCTGGCTAGTTGGCCAAAAGTTGTTGAATCTGACATACGGTAACATTATTATTTAATTGTTATAAACTACAGTATATGTATCTCTTTAATGTTTGATATATTTTTCTTTAGTTTGAAATCATTGCTGTTGAAATCATTACTGCTTCCGTGTACAGTATGTATTTGTTTATTTATTTATCACCATGTAATTGTACTTTTGTTACACGAAGAATAAGCATTCTAATTAATATTATTTTTCCATAGGTACCCGGTACATTTAATAAATACAATATTTGTGTATATTGGTTTCTTTAATATAGCCCAATATCTTTCTTACTGGATAGGGTCAGTACATGATCTGTTTCCTGATCTCTCTGCTGCTGTACAACATCTGTCTGCTGCCTGGCTCTGTGCTGTCCCTAAGCATCACCTTCATCCCCTGTGTCTCTCTTGGTAAGTGCATGGGATACTCAATCAACATTTATCAGTCCCTTCTAAGCAATATGTCTGTTTTTTGTTATGCCCTTATGTAATATACAGTTTTGAAGTGAATTGATTTATTGAGATTGATTTTCTGATAGGATAGACTAATCTAAAATATAGATTATAGATTGCTTCATTAGTTCTAATTTGATGTTCTTGAATATTTTTCTGTATACCTACATCACATTTATTTATTTTGTATGTTAGTCATGTCCTCCCTGAACAAGATGGCCCAAAGAAGCACAAAATACTAAGAAAGGTAAACAAAAGGGGAAAAAAGGACTTTCACACATTTTCATTTTATAATTTAATCACATTCTCACTTTCTTGTCGTTTGGAATAACGGTAACCCAGTGCAAGCTATAAAAGCTTCTGCAATCAGGTCTCGCAATGTATGGTTTATCCCAATCACTTCATAGGTGCTTGTTCTGTGTCTTTATGTAGTGTATCGTCCCGCCCCTTATACCACTTTGCTCCAACTTGCTCTCTTTTGCTCACCTTTTGACCTCCTGGATGTTCAAGCCTCCATTCGCCAAAGCATCATTCACACCATTTCTCCATTTTTCATTGTCTTCCTCTCCCTCTCACACCTTCCACCATTGCTTTCTTACAGTTTTTTACAGTAGATCCTCTGGAAAAAGGCAAACTAGGCCTGTGTATCCAGCTCAATGCCAGTACTTGCACTGCTGCGGTCGTTCACGGTGTTGGCGGCGGCGGTAGCAGACGCAACATTTTTACTATTCTGTATTTTTGCTTTATAATCAAACTTCAAATCTTGTCTTGCCCATGCTTTATCAAGATTACTTTCAAACTTCCTTATTGATTCGGAATCGACTACATACTGGGGCAGTGCGTTCCACTCATTTACCACTCTATCACAAAATTAGTTCTTTGCCTTTTCAAGCCTATTTCTTTCTTTGTAAATTTTCTTAGTGTCCTCTCGTTCTTGTTCCCTCCCACATCAAGAAGATACCGTACCTTCACACACATCCTCATCATACATTCCTGACACTATCTTAAAAGTCTCTATCATATCCCCTCTCTTTCTCCTATATGCCAGTGTTCTCAACCTCTGCTCATAGCCCGCGTTCTTCAACGTTGGTACTAGCTTGCTAGCTCTCCTCTGCACTTTCTCCACTGCTTCTATATCCTTTACCATATATGGAGCCCACACCTGGTTCGCATATTCCAGGTGCGGCCTAACCAGCGCTGTATAGAGATTCCTGAATATTTCTTCGTCAAGTGACACAAATGTCCTCCTTATCAGTCCTACAATTCTATTGGCTTTGTTTATATTTTCCGCTAAATGTTCTGAGAAATTTAACTTATTGTCTATCACTACTCCTACAGGTATATCCTTTTCTGCATTAACTTCTTCCATCGCTTCATACATACTGTATCCTACCTTGTCTATCTTGCTTGTCCCAATCCGCATGTACTTGCATTTTGTTGGATGAAAAGGCATTAACCAATGCTCAGACCATCCCTTCATGCCCTCCACATCTCCTTGAAGCAAACCCACATCTTCCTTACTCCTCACTCTTCTATACAGCTTAGTGTCATCCGCATACAGATATATTTCACTTCCATTAGTTATAACTTCAGGTAAGCGTTTGTAAATGTTCTTTGCCATTCTGTCTTCACTCATCTATCTTCTCCATGTGCCCGTACTACATGAACAATCCTTGATCTGCTCTTACCGGTAAACTATGCCTACCCCTCCCACACATCTCTCTCATTGCTATTTCTTACCCTGTTGAACCTTCCAACACCACTTATTGTCCTCAGAACTCGGACATTTCATGTCAGCACTTCCACCCTCCCATCCTATCTGGCATTCAGGGCCTTGCAATCATGGTGTTATTGTTTTTGTTCCCCAGGCTGTCTGGCCGAACAGCCCCAAGGTCCCGAGCAAGGCCAAGGCTATAAACGAGCGCCCCCACAAAACCCTACCTGCTTACCGCTAACAAAGCCCGGGTGACCGAAGCCACTCCCAGGCAGGGAGCTGAGGAGGGTGCGGAAACGCCCGGTAAACCAAAGCCCCTCCCAAGGCCCGGTGCCCCTCAGCAATTATGAAGGGAAAGGTGAGGGGCAAGGGAAAAATGTGACGCTTTGGCTCCCAATCTGCCAACCTCTAGGTTGGCATTAGGGAGGTCAATCCACGGAAAAGACGCCGTCACTTTAGATCTAGAAGATATATAATCATACTGTTGGCCCTACTATTCCTTCAAACATTCCCATCTTCGCCTCAACAGATATCTATTCCTCCACGCACTCCTCTAGGCCCCCAAGACTTGCTTCCTCTTCTAGGTTATGATCTACTTTCACACCTATGTTACTTTATCTACCCCCAAATATCTGAACACTTCCATTTCTTCCCTATTTATGTACAGTATATCCTTATTATCTCCAAATCTCTTATCTCTAGTGTATCTCCTAACTTACTTCTTTCATATAATCACCGTCAGTTAGTGTACAGTATACTGTAGTTATATATTATATATTCTTTGCATCACTAAATTTTACAATATATAGCTAATACCTATTGTCTACTCCACAGGGGCTGTGAAATATTTCTTCTTTTGTGGTGTAATGCTGTGGTTCAACGTCATCTGTTTTGATGTCTGGCGGACTCTCAAGTAAGATTATAATAATTATATATATATATATATATATATATATATATATATATATATATATATATATATATATATACTGTATATGTGCTCATTATAACAGTGTTTATGGGTGGTGATGGGCTGGTCTATCAGAGTGAGAACTGAGTGATCTCCGCCATACCCATAGCTTACTCTGACTGTTCCTTTTACTTATATATTTTCTAGATCTCAAGTGACGGCGTCTCTTCCGTGGATTAACCTCCCAATCTACCAAGATTGGAAGCCAAAGCATCACATTTTTCCTTTGCCCCTCAACTTTCTCTTCATAATTGCTGAGGGGCACAGGGCCCTGGGTGGGGCTTTGGTTTCCCGGGCATTTCCGCATCTTCCTCAGCTCCCCGCCATGGAGTGGCTTCGGTCACCCAGGCTTTATTGTGGTCGGTATGGAGGGTTCTGTGGGAGCGCTTGGTTATGGCCTTGGCCTTGCTCGGGGCCTTGGGGCTGTTCGGCCAGGCAGCTTGGGGAACAACAACAACAACAACAGTGTTTATGGGAGGTACGGATGCCTATTAATTACAAGCTGTGGACAATGTTTTGGTCAGAGAATGCATCTTCGCTGGAAAGTGTATCTAATTGGTTACACTTTTCAGCATCACCCCAAGGTCCTGACATTACGGGTTTGACAACCTGAAGGGAAGGAAGGAAAACCATATATTTAGTAGTGGTTCCATAGTCAATGACGTGAGACCCTAATTACATATTAGGGCTCCCCGGGGCCTCATGGGGCATCCGGAGAATGATTAACGCAACCCGAATACATACATACATACATACATCAAATTTTAATACTGAGTGTTCCACACATACGTGCAGTTTCAGTCTCTTGTCCTAATGGCTGTGTTCCAGACAACCCTGTTAAGGGCTGCTTCACTTGTTAAGTTTTTGGATTCGAGATCGGCATGTATAGTCCGATCCCAGGTCTTCCTCGGTCCACCCCTTGGTGCAGCTCCCTCCACAATCACATACTTGCATTTTTTCACCAAATTTTGTTCATCCATTCTCTTCACATGTCCATACCATCCCAGTCTACTTGTACGCATCACCTCGCTAATACTCTTTATACCTAAGCGTCTCCTCAGCTCATCATTTGTTATTCTATCCTGCAGTTTGGCCCCACACATCCATCTCACCATTCTCATCTCATTACGTTCCATTCTGGTGACATCCTCTACTTTAACAGCCCATGTTTCTGAGGCATACGTCATTGCACTTCTAACACATGAGGCCTACACCTTTCCCTTCAGGGGGAGAGGCATTCTTGTCATGGTCAGAATTGGCAGCAGTTCTCTGAACTTCCCCCAGCCACACCAATTCTAGCGACAGTGGCAGCCTCGGCCCCACCACCGGCAGAGATGGTATCTCCTAGGTAACAAAACTTGTCCACCAGCTCCAATGACTCAGTTCCAAAGTTCACAGCCACAGGATCATCTCTTAACACAAGCTCGCCTTTGCACACTACGCACTCAAATTTCTCTATTTCTGACTTATCCTTCGGCAGGGGTCTTTTAATTCTACTACAGCGCTTACTCCCACGGTGTACCCAACATCGACAGATGCTACATCGAATCGAGTTAGCGCCCACACCCTTTCCACACACTGCACATGGGTATGCACCACTCTTTTCCACATTGCCTCGTCTCAATCTACAATGCATAACCTTGGTTTTGTTAATATTGACTCTTAAATTCTTGCTCGCCATGCCCTCTCTCCATCTTCTGAATTTGGCCTCAGCATCTTACATATTGTATTGTATTGCATGTACAGTATGTTACAATAAATTAAGTAATAATTGTTTTCCGAGCACCAGTGAATTCGGCAGAAGAATTGGCGCATTTGAGAAATAAGTAACATGCTTATTATTCTATCTATCTATCTATCTATATGCTCAGGCCCAATCCCCATTTTGGGGGTAGCCGACTCAAGACAGAGCAAGAACAGGGAAAACACAAAAACAACATAAAACAAAAAATAAACACAGATAAAAAACACAAACTCACACACATCTAGGTCACCCAGGAGAAGACCCAGAGACCAGGGTTACCAAGGTCGCTCCAGCACTCCCCCGGCCCCTGACCACCCGGAGAGGTTCCGATCTCGGCAGGCAGACATGCAGCGGAGCCAAAGCCACAAGCCCTCCCACCACACTTCCAGGCACACCCTTCATATTAATCGTCCCCCCGGGCCAGGCGCCTGATGGACTATTATCTAGTCGAACTTGCGCCCGACCCCTTACTCCAAATGACCACGTGTTCACTCAACTATTCACAAGCATTCTCCATTCACTCCTGTCCACCACCACTTCCCCTGCCTGATCTATAGTCATTCCTCTATCATCCAAAGCCTTTCTTACACAGTCTCTCCATCTCAATGGGGGTCTTCCTGCCCTTCTATCTCCCCTTGTACCTGACTCACATATTCTCTTTGTAAGCCTTTCACCTCCCATTCGTTCAACATGACCATACCAGCTCAGCACCCTTCTGTCCACTCTGGCTGACAAATGTTCCTGCTGCCCCACTCTCCTACGTATCTCTTCATTCCTCAATCTGTCTCTACGAGTAACTCCACACATACTCCTCAAGCAGCTCATCTCCATCACATCCAGCCCTCTTTTCTCCTTTTTCTTCAGAGCCCATGTCTCAGCCCCATACATCACTGTTGGCACAACAATTCCTTGATACAGTGCACTTTTTACTTTCACTCCGAGATTTCTCGTCTTCCACATACTTCCCATTGCTCCGAAAACCTTCCTTCCTTCACACACTCTCTGTTTTACCTCCACTTCCATACCTCCACTCCTGCTTATCGTTCCTCCTAGATATTTAAAACACTCTACTTGTTCCAATATTTCCCCATCCAGCCTCACATCTAGATTCACCCTATGCTCTCCCCTATTACACACCATTACTTTACTTTTATTGACGTTCACCTTCAGTTTCCTCCTTCCACAAACCACACCAAACTCTTTGACTACCCGCTGCAGTTTCTCATCAGAATCCGCCACCAATGCTGTGTCATCAGCGAACAGCAACTGATTCAACTCCCAATCTCTACCATTCTTTCCTACTTTTTTTTTTTTTTTTTTTTTACTAAACCCAATCCTCTTCCCATAGTTCTCCTTTTCACCTCCCTCACCACACCATCCATAAACATATTAAACAGCCATGGTGACATTACACAACCCTGTCGCAAACCTACCTTTACCTCAAACCATTCACTCAACTCACCATTTCCTACTCTCACACATGCTCTGCTCCCTTCATAAAAACTCTTAACTGCTTCTAACAAATTTCCTCCTATTTCATAAATCCTTAACACCTTCCACATTGCTTCACGGTCCACACGATCATACGCTTTTTCCAAGTCCATAAAAGCCCAAAATATCTCCTTATGCTTCTCTAAATACTTCTCGCATAACTGTCTTACTGCAAACATCTGATCCACGCACCCTCTTCCCCTCCTAAAACCGCACTGTTCTTCTCCTATTGCAACTTCCGTACACTTTATTATCCTCTCTATCAACACTCTGCCATACAGCTTTCCAACCACTGACAATAAACTAATACCTCTATAACTTGAACACTCCTGCCGATCTCCCTTCCCCTTGTACAACGGCACAATACATGCACTCTTCCAGTCTATTGGTACCATTGACACAACAAAGCACACATTGAAAAGTCTCACCAACCAATCTATTATCACATCTCCACCCTTCTTTATACACTCCACAGCAATACCATCCAAACCTTCTGCTTTTCCCGCTCTCATTTGTTTCACTGCTTCTTTCACCTCATTTTCCTCAATCCTTTCATTCATTCCCTGCCACCTGGGTGGCCTGGGTAACCTATCTCCATCCACCTCTGCTTCAATCACTGCTTCTCTTCCATCTCTTGTATTTAACAAAGATTCAAAATACTCGGCATATCTTTTCCTCACTTCAACTGGTTCCACTAGTAATTCTCCATTTTCATCTTTCACTGACTCTTCCCTCTTTTGTCCTCCTTTCCTTACTTTATTTACCTCCTTCCAGAACATCTTCTTTCGTTCTTCAAAATTCTCACTCAGCCTTTGGCCCCACCTTTCGTTTGCATCTTTTTTCGCTTCTCTAATTTTCCGTTTTGCCTCTCTCCTTTTCTCCTTGTACCTCTCCCATACCTCAACACTACCATCCTGTAAAACCCTCTCAAAACACTGTCTCTTCTCCTCAACTGCCTTTCTCACCGTATCATTCCACCACTCGCTTCCCTTCCTGATACCTCTGCCTCCTACTTTCCTTTTGCCACATACTACCTCTGCACTTGCTTTCACTCCTTCCTTAAACTGTTGCCATTCAACCTCTACTTCTCTCTCTTCCATCTCTCTCACTTCCATCCACTTTTCATTTAGTCTTTCCTTGTACTCCCTC
Organism: Paralithodes platypus; assembly: GCA_032716605.1. Lineage (NCBI taxonomy): Eukaryota > Metazoa > Arthropoda > Malacostraca > Decapoda > Lithodidae > Paralithodes > Paralithodes platypus. The sequence goes on along the minus strand of CM064565.1, from coordinate 7,346,540 downwards.
TCTTTTTCACTCATCTCTAACTCACTAACTTTTATTACCTCTCTTACTTCACGCTTGTCTCTTATTCTCCTGTAACTCTTAACTCTTAGCTTTCCCTCCACCAGGTAATGATCTGACATACCCTCCGCCTCACCTCTCATCACATTCACATACAGCAGTCTACACAATCTTTCCCTTGTCACCAGCACATAATCCATCAATGCCCTCTCTACAATCTCTCCCCTCACAAGTCTATGCCAGGTGTACTTGTGTATACGCCTTTTTTTGAAGAACGTATTACCTACACTCAATCTACACTCTTCACATACATTTTTCAGTCTTTCTCCACTCTCGTTTACACCATCCACACCAAAACTACCGATGACTCCCTCAACAGGCTCATTTCCTACCCTAGCATTTAGGTCCCCTAAAACTATAACATTTTCATTTTCATCAAACCCTTGTACTGTAGACAATCTCTCAAATCCTCCCAGAAACCCTCTGCCTTGTCTAACTCTCTTTCACTTCCTGGTCCATACGCACTTACAAAAACCCACCTTTCACCCTTAAACCGCATTCTCACCCACATTAGCCTTGATGACACCTCTTTCCACTCTTTTATAAACTCTCTCATTATTATTATTATTATTATCCTCTATGTCAATGCTAACACCAGCGGGGGTTTGGGGGCGGTAGCCCTAAGGTTATGTTAGGTTAATGACAAGTTATGGAAATTGTTGATGGTGTATGGCCAAAACGGGACCTTTCCGCAACAAATGGGTGTTTAAATCGCATGAATCACATATAAAATAGTAGGAAAAATCATGTTTTGTCTGGAAAACTTGCACATGTGTTACACTTTTTGTATAAAAGTGTTAGGAACTTTTTTTTCATTTACTGGAGAGATAGCCAAAGTTGAAATATTAGAGTAAGGACACTATTTATGAGCATGACCACTATAATGTAAAACTTGCAAAATAAACAAACCAAAACTTGGACGAACACAGTAAAAAGACAAAACAACTTATCAAAATCGCTATATATATATAACGACTTTACCAAATGGGTCATCACAAAGAAAGAAAATAGGCTTGAGAAGGCGAAGAACTCATTTTGTGATAGAGTGGTAAATGAGTGGAACGCACTGCCCCAGTATGTAGTCGATTCCGAATCAATAAGGGAGTTTGAAAGTAATCTTGATAAAGCATGGGGAAGACAAGATTTGAAGTTTGATTATAAAACAAAAATACAGAATAGTAAAAATGTTGCGTCTGCTACCGCCGCCGCCAACACCGTGAACGACCGCAGCAGTGCAAGCACTGGTACTGAGCTGGATACACAGGCATAGTTTGCCTTTTTCCAGAGGATCTACTGTAAGAAACTGTAAGAATCACACGAGAGCTTTTAGCATTAACCCTTCCTACCCGGGCTGCCTTACAAAAGGACGGAGGTCGTATCCGGGCGATCTGGCCAAAAAACGTCTAGGCCTAGGCTACCGTATCTTTGTTATTTTAACTGCTAGAAATTTCCCACGCATCCCTAAACGTAGTGCAGTTTCCAATCTGTAGACTGGCGTTGAGTAGTGGTCAACTGGTTCAGTTGTGATGACGATTTCCGTGGAGCGAATTTTTCCGCGATGTTGACAATATCGGAGCTTTTCAGACACTAATTTCGTCATATCATGCAACAACAACATTGATCCGACCTCTCCTTCTTTTTTTTCGGAGGTGCGGTGATGCAATTTTTTTTTTTTTTTTTTTTTTTTTTTTTCTATATTCCAACTTACTTCCTCTCGGGCATAGGCTGAGAGCCTTAACATTCACCGCTTTACAATGAACAGTGAAGCCCGTGAGGTCTTGTTCCAGTCTAGGGAGTGAGACATGTGAAGCACGTAGAGTACAACGAGCACCTGCCATCTTGCCTTCACATGAGGCACGGTGCTCACGCATGGCCCGAAACGACCCCATCTCTGAAGCCACCTCGTTCCCGTGCTTCACTGTCTCATCCCCTACACTCGGACTCTCACACTTACACACACACAACGCCACCTGTTGAGCAGATAACTCACCAACGTCTTTGTTTACATGCGTCGGACGCACGGCGTTCAGACCAAGCTGAATAGGCTTTCAAGCTTACTGTTTGTTAAAAGGACACCCGGGTACCGGCCCATCTGCCGCGGTGTCCTTATAAAAGGACACCCGGGCTTGAAGGGTTAATATTCAACAGTCAACATATTTTCAACAATTTCTGGGATCTTTTGCACTGTATCAGGAACTATGCTGAAGCTAAATAAATTTAGGTGAAAGACTTGTTTAAAATATTCTAACTCCTAAGCTGCCAGACTAATGTTGACGATAAATGTTGAGGGAGAATATGCTTGTGTGATACCAACTTACTTGACTTGTGGTGTTAAAAGGTAGTAACTAGACTATACTAACTGGCCCTATTGTGTTGCAGGAACCGACTGGATGTGGGTTCTCGGAAGGGGTTCTTGCTGTACTCGGTATACACATGGGTGGTGGGGGCGGTGCTGACCACGGTGGTGTTGGTCATGCCTTATATCTATGGCAAGGACCGAGACGCCTCACTCATGGAACCTGATCAAGAAGTGTGCAAGTTAAAGAGTAAGTTTTATAATGACACTGATCAAGACATAGGCAAGCTAAAAATTAAAATTAATAGTCACCAATCATGTAAGTTAAAGAGTAAGTTTTAGAAGATCAAGATCTATGTAAGTTAGGGAATAAAGTTTTAATGCCACTGATCAAGATGTAAGCCGTCCGGCTGGCTCAGTTGTTAGCGTGCCTGCTTCCCATCTTACAGGTATCGCGTTCAATCCCCGCTTAGATTGAAAAGTTTTTCTGAGATATAGCCGGCGGTTACCGTCTCCTCATGAGCAAGGGAGATGGGTAATGGTCTCTGGTTGATTAAAGATGTGTCAAGCGCTTGAGAATCCTCGAAGGAGGAGATACGGGCGCTATATAAGTAACCAGACGATTTATTATTATTATTAATGTTCATAGTGGATGATGAGTGCCTCCGATATGCAACATTATTACTGTATGTTGTGCACTTCATTACATATCAGGGAATGTCCCACATAAATAAACACCTTGCATAAAGCTAAATGTAATGAATGTTAATCTAGTCAATTATGGTAGCCCCCCTTAAGGGGGGAAGGGCTTATTTATTGGTCGATATATTTATTTATTTATAATTTTTTTAGTTTCTTCCCTAGACCTTCATCAAGCTTAAAAAAGCATCCCCAAGATCCCCTTTCTAGATACATTTGGGCAAGGATGTAGTATTCGGGCGTACTGCCCGCCTTGTTTACACTACGCAGACGCTCGCGATCATGTTCCCGTCTATTTTGACTGCAGTGGGATACAATTCAACCCCCCGTGACTTATTGTCATCATCATATACAGTATATTGCCAGCAGGGAGAAAAAATAACAGAAGAAATAGCTGTCAAAATAGACGGGAACTTACTGCGAGCGATTGACCTATGTAAACATGACGACCGTACGCCGGGATACTACATCCTTCCCTAAATTTGTACATTTTATGGTAGAAAAATTTCCCGGCCAATGGCCGGTTCCCCCTAAATTATTATTGTATGTTCCTTCCAAAAAAAAAAAAAAAAAAAAAAAAAAAAAAAAAAAAAACTATACTCCTAAAATCGATTAATGAAATTTACAAACACATGACTACAGACTTACATACTTACAGTAAAAAATTACAGACTCGCTATAATTTTCCAGGAAAAAATTGACACCTTAATTTATTATTTTTTTTATTGTTTTTTTTCTCTATGTGAGGGAGACTAGGCCTGTAGTGAGTGCATCCCCCAGAGTTGAAAGAGTGACAGGGCCAAAATCAAGGGACGTTCGAGCCAAAATGCCTGGTCACACAGAGTTTGAAGCAATTTAAGTCATAGGAAGAGGGAAAGACTGATTCTGGGATAGAGTTCCAGAGCTCAGCAGTTGAATAGAAGAAAGACGGAGAATAGCGTTTCACTCTTGGGTTGGTGAGTTGTACAGAGTAGGGGTGGGATTGTGTTGCAAGACTGGTACTACGTATCCTATGGAGAGGAGGTGGTATACACTGGGAAAGCTCTGAGGAACACTGATTATTGTAGTAGCGATAGAATAGCGAGAGAGATGCAACATTGCGACGAAGAGAGAGAGATTGCAGAGAATCAGTGAATGGATGTGAGTTAATGAAACGGAAGGCTTTCTTTTCTACTTTATCTAGAATTGCTGTGTGAGAGGATCCTCCCCACACATGCGAACAATACTTAATACATGGACGCACTGTGACCCTGTACCGAGCAAAAAGCTGTGCAGGGGTAAAGAACCCCCTGAGGCGGTTGAGCACACCCAGCTTCTGGGAAGTAAGAGTGGTAATATGGTCTTTCCAAGAGATATCAGAAGAAAGAGACATCGAGAATACTGAGAGAAGATGAAAGGTTGATTTTTGTATTGTTGTTGTTGTTCCCTAAGCTGCCTGGCCGAACAGCCCCGAGTCCCTGAGGAAGGCCATGGCCACGATCGGGCTTTCCCACAGAGCTCTCATTGAGTGTAGATTGTGTTGTTGGTGTAAGTGGTTGTGTGAAATGCAGTCTTTTATGATGTGTTTAATGGTATGGGGTGCTGTGTTACATCCCGGGCAGGCGTCGACAACGGAGTCATCCAGTCTCTTCTGATAGCTCAGGAGAGCTGGATGGTGTCCGCATCTCAGCCTGGCCAGGTGGACTCTGTCCTCGCGAGGAAGGGAGGCTTCGGAAGGATGGATTTTGGGAGGTCGTGCATGCAGCTGCGTGTTGTCTGTGAGTGAGTGGATGGATCGGTGAGAGATATGAGATGGATGTGCTTCTGGAAGTTGGTTCGGGGTGGGCAGGGAGGGAGAGAGGACAATAATTGTGTGTGATACCGTGTGCTGGGTGTTGTTTTGATATTTCTTGGTGTCTGTGGGTGTGTTGCCATGTAGTTTAGTGGGTGGTCTTGGTTCGTGGAGGCTGCTGCCAGGAATTGAGTGCCTATCATGTCCAGATGGTCTTTGACTTTGAGGATTTTGGTTTCTTGATGTAGGTGATCTGTGGGTGCAGTAGCTGTGCAGCCTGTAATGATCTTCAGCGCTTTGTTTTGAATAGTCTGTAAGGTCTTATGATGTGTTTCAGCTAGGTTAGAAGCCCAAGCTGGGCTTGCGTATTCCATCACTGATCTTATGTATTGTTTATATACTGTGGTGGTAGTTTCTTTGTTGTGTCCAAATTTTGTGTGAGCAAGTGACCTGAGGGCGTTAAGTCTGGGTGTCAGTTTCTTTTTAATGTTTGTGGTGTGCTGTTTGAATGTCATATGAGTATCATATGTTACTCCTAGGATTTTGGGTGTGTGTGTATGTGTTAGGGGTGTGTTGTTTATGGTGAGTTGAGGGATGTATTCGTGTTCTCCTGTCCAGCTTGTGAGCAGGGTTGCGGTGGATTTGGCTGGGGCTAGATTAAGTCTGCTTGTAGTGCACCAGCCATGTAGTGTGTTGAGATAGGGTTGAAGGAGATCTGTTGCTCTTTTTGGGTCATGGTGTGTGCATGTGAGTGTTATGTCATCTGCATAGGAGGCTAAGTTTATTTGGGGCGTATTGGGTGTAGTTATATCGTGCATGTACAGATTGAAGGGTGCGGGCGATAGGACGGATCCTTGTGGGACTCCGTTTGGAAAGTTTCTGATTTTAGATGACTGACCGGCAAAAGATACGTGTGCACATCTGCCTGCTAGGAAGTTGGCCAGCCACCTTTTTGTGTTGTTGTGCATGTTTGTGTTGTAGATTTTGTTTGTTAGGTTGTGGCGGGGGATGGCATCGAAGGCTTTACTAATGTCGAGTGTGGCTAATAGTGATCTGTGTGGTGGTCTAGCTGAGTTGATGCCGTCAAAAGCTCTGTGTAAGGTCTGTGAGAAGAGTGTTTGTGGAGTGCAGTGGCCTAAAGCCATGTTGTGTTGGAGCTAGGGGTAGGTCAGGTGTAATTAGTTGTAATACTAGGCATTTCCATGACTTTGGAGGGGGAGCAAAGGAGTGTGATGGGGCGGTGCGAGGAGGGTAGCGTGGGGTCTTTGTTGGGTTTGGGGAATGTGATGATGATACCATGCTTCCAAATGTCTGGTATTGTGTTGTGTGAATAGCTGTAGTTTGATATGTTAGTGAGTGCTTGTATGCCTTGTGGTCTGAGGTGTATGTTGCTTATGTTGTCTAGGCCACAGGCGGGTGAGTGCTTGAGATTGTTGATGATATGCTTTGTCTGGTGATTGGTGAAGGGTGTATAGTCAGGGTCTGTGAGGAATTGTCTCTTACGTCGGATGACACGTCGGTCGTCTTTGTGAGGTTTTAGGTGGCTGACATGTGAGAAGTGATTGATGAGAGTGTTTGCTTGTTGTTTACATGAAGGAGTAGAGTCTGTTGTTGTGATTGCAGCATGTGATTTTGTTGTGTTGCTGTTGGAAAGTGTGATGCTGTTTAGTGTTTTGTAGAGTTTTTTGGGGTTTGTTTTGTGATCAAGTGTTTGTAGGAAGTTATTCCAATTTAGTTTTTGTTGTTGTGTTGTATTGTGTTGTTAGTTTGGGTGTTGAGTGCTTGAATTTGTTGTGTGATGTCTTGTGTGTGGGGTGCTGGGGAGTGTTTCAGTATGTCTCGTTGTCTGATGAGGTTTTGAATTTCTGGTGTGAAGTTGGGGTTGTGTCTTTTTTCTGTTACCTCTTGGAATGTGTTTCTTGTCAGCGTTTGGATAGTTTTATTGAGTATGTGTACAGCATTGTTGATGTTAGTGATGGGTGTACTGTTTAGAGTTGTGAAGTGTTGTTCTGTCTCATTTGTGAATGCTTCCCAGTTAGCTCTTTTATAATTGGTGTATGTGTGTTTGTGGCTAGCTGGGGTGAGTCTGGTTTTGGTGGTGATAATGATCGGGAGGTGGTCAGAGCCTAAGGTTCTGACCACCCTCCAGGATGTTGTGGGGGCGAGTTCTGGGGAGCAAAAGGTGATGTCTGGAGATGATGGGTTATAGAGGGCTTGGTGAGGAATATGGGTATGTTGATGGATGCCGTTAAGGATGATGAGGTTATCGTTTTTTTTTTTTTTTTGTATTGTTAAAGTATTAGGGATAGTCCTCTGGCATTTTTGACGAGTAGATAAATGGAGAAATTAGGTTTTGTAAGCATTGAAAGTATCAAGATTTTCTCTGCCCCAAATGGAAATGGTTGCTAGATCAGAAGATAAGTGTTCTATGGTTTCATCCCTTGAGTGTTTGAGTGATTGAGGTATTATTCCTCTTCTGCATATTGGCATGCCCTCTCTCCAGTTGAGAGGAGAGGTGTCGGGTGAGGGCTGGCTGGACCGGCAGTTTGGCACCGCGGATAGTAAGAGCAGGACGGGGGCTAGCTGTGGCGTGTATTGGGTGGCCTTCTCTCAGTGGGTTGGTCTCTGGTGTTGGTCCTAGTATAGACTTAGATGCAGGTGGGTGAATTGAGGAAGTGGCAGGAGGTATAATCAGGGCTGGACATATAGCATTTGTGTTACCCTTAACCCTTTCGTTGCGGGTGACGTTCTTGAACGTCCTTTCAAGTTACAGCAATTTCCAGGCTTTAAAAGCCTGTAAAATCCGTAAAAATCGAGTGTCAGTGGGCGGGAACGTGAGGGGCCCACCTCCGTTCTTCAGAGCAGCGAGCGGCCCACTGAGGTTGACTGTGTCTCGCGCGGGTCTCTCTCTCTCTCTCTCACAACAGTGTAGACAAGCGAGCGAGTGCTACCAAATAGCGAGTTTCCCACGTTTTACTGGCACCGCTGCGGGTGAACCAGACCACGTACGGGGCCCGTTCTGGTCTCATTTTGAAGCTATTTTCGCCTAGTATTCGGCAGAATACAGTTTATTTAATGCAGATGCTTGATTTATCATTCAGGAGTGCCTGAATATGCCCTAAATAGCCCAAACATAGCCGCAGCCAATGGGTTAAGGTGTGTCTCTAACTTTTGATGAACCCCTTTTGATTTATTTGTTTCTATACTATAAGGATAATTAATTTACCATGCATGTATAAAATTTTATATACTTATTTGATTAAACCTAATATAATGGTTATGGTGTTTCCATATTGAAACTGGCAACCTCATTGGCTAATATGTTGTGGAATTGTTATCCTCATTTTTTTACTGCTTGTCTATAATTAAAATGTAAAACTTGCAAACTAAACAAACCAAAATTGGGACAAGGACAATATCAAGTCAAATTAAATTATCAAAATCGCTATGTGGAAACAACGCTTACTAAAATGAAAATTATTAAATAAAAGAACACAATCCACCACATAGGGTGTACATTACTACATGAGCAAGTTAATCTGTTTCCCAAGCAAACTAATCGCACATATAACAACGCACTATCGTCACGTTAAAGGAAGTAGTCAAGTTTGGGAAGTCCGGGACGTTCTGGCAAATTTTACTAAACTCTGCATGAATAAAGAAACTAAATGTTAAATGTCAAAATATTATTTAAAATCAAATTTGCAACATGACAAGACATTAACAATAGTACAAAATACAAATATTGATAAGATATCTATACTATTACAAATTAATATATAAAATACAGTACAGCACTCACTAACGATAGTGCTATCGGATAGGTACCTGTAAGCATAGCATGCCTCAAGTGACCCCTATCAATAACTACCCTACAAATAACCTACATTTATAGCACAAATAAACTAAGGAAATCGCAAAAGTAAGCAATTGATACTATCGACAATGAATACATATAATATAAAGACAAATAATTGCAAAATATGAAGTAACAACAGATTTAAACAAAGAGTACTCTTTTAACAAGAACAATAAATTTAAAAAATCATCAATATTAATATTAATAATAGAAAAAGAAAAAGATAAACAATAAATACAGACAAAAAATAATAATTACAGACAAAAAGTAAGCAGAGGTTATACAAGAAACTTCAAGTTAAAAATGCTTGATTAAAATTATTGATGTCAAATTTTAGAATACAGTCACAATAATTGACCCTAAAAAGATTAAATTTATGGAACAATTTACTTGCCTCAAAACCTCTGTCCACTAAGAGTCTGTATAGTAACCTAGCTCTAGCCCAAAAGTCATCTACTTTAGTGCAGATTTTACAAAATCTTATTAATTGGGAATAAAAACAATTATAAGTTATTTTACTATCGATATTACTACTAGGGAAAGGAAAGTTTATTACGTTAAAATTAAAATCATCAACTTTGTGATATACTTTAAGTATGCACTGTTCATTAACAATCTCTATATTTATATCAAGAAAATTTTCAACTTTATAATTTACGTTACATTGTGTGAGGGGAATAGAATTAGGGTAAATAAGTTTAGCAACTTGATTAAAATTTAACAAATTGCAAACAAGAATATCATCAATATATCTACTATTATTACTTAACAGTTTAGCAAGTGCTAATTTTTCTGGGATTTTATTTTTCTTGCTACTGTCAACTAAGTCTTTTATATATTTAAATTCTAAAGCAAGCAAGAATAAGTCTGCAATTAAAGGGCTAGCATTTCCACCCATAGGAATTCCTAATATTTGTTTGAAAATGTACGGGCCGAATCTAACATAAGTATTGAAAAGGAGGAATTTAAGTTTAAGTTTAGTTCTATCAAAATATACAGAACTAGTAGAGCTAAGTGATGCATTATTAAAATATGTATAAACATTTATGAAATAATTACCATTCCTAACGAACCTGTCAAAGTGCAAATCTATAATAAAGCAAAGCTCTGAATATACTAAATCTAAAGGCAAATTGGTATACAGTTCCATATCATCAAATGATAACAACCAGAAAGAAAGTGGTAACAGTAAGATAATGGGCTGAGGATAAGAAACAATGGCAGTAGGGTGGTGAGTGGCATTTTCTTTGGGATTGGTTGGTTTTATTCAGTGAAAGAACTTGTTTTTCTGGTTCAAGTGTCTCGGTGATGGCTGCTTGGTGTCTTGGGGTGTCTGAAGAGGTAGAATCCGGCATAATAATATCAGTTTGCAATTTTATCAGCAACTTGACTGAACCTAGATAATGTATAAGTGACAAAATTTGTGTGGAAGTACCCGGTACTGTATATTCAGAAGCTGCCATATTAGAGTTGAGGGAAAATGCTCTCGTGTTAAAGCTGCCTTTTAACGGTTTTAATATTGGTGGTTCTTTGCAGCGGACATGAACATGATCCTGCTGCTGGTGGCTGGTGGACTGATGGTGGTGGACCTGGTCTTCCTCACTCTGGCTGCCACTCACATCTGCAAGTACCCTAAGTTTGGCAACGGTCTCCCTCGCTCAGACGCTACACTCAGGTGATTATTGTAGGAATATTCTCGGTGAAATATTTAATAGTACAGTATGTACATACTGTACATGCCATTTATTAAAATATACAGTACAATTAATTCCTCAACAGTCTTGAAACAATCCCAGCTACAAATGCAATTCCCTCATAGTCAAATTCCAAGGCAAGAGACCACCCTTAAAGTTAACCAGGTGAAGAACACACTCCAGAAGAGGATCTACTCAAAATCCATAAGGGACAATCAATAATATATTTTAAGAGGCTTCAATACACACGCACACAACAGACATGTATGCATGTGTGAGCCCTGGTCACCCAAGGGTGCCTATGAAAACAGAAGGGTTATCCCCAACTGCAACACAGCAGTTATATGAAAGTCCCTGACTCCAGCACCACATTACCACCTCCAGGGACCATATGAGACTGTTGGGAGCAGAACATTACTCCCAACTACAGGGCTGTACGTTCTTATTGTTGTCCCACCCACCTACCTATGAACTACAGATGTAGATATAAGGGAAATATGGATAATAAATATATATTTTAATTATGAATAAATATTTGTGTATGGTAGGTGGGGATGTCCATCATCCACATTCTGTGACCAATGTGTTCGTCAGAGAAGGCATCTTTGTTGGAAAATGTATGAGGTCATTGACCAGCTGCACTTTCCAGCATCCATCAAGGTGGTTAACAATATAGCCTGGGATGCCAGTAAGGACGTACAGCCCTGTTGTATATTGCTCCCAACAGTCACATTTGGTCACTGGAGGTGGTAATGTGGTGCTCCAATATGTGATTGCTAGGTCACTGTAGTGGTTGAGAATTACCGAATCAGCCTACTGAGACCACCGGTGATTATAGTAGTCTTTCTTTCACCACTAACCTACACATCACAATTCGCATCACCATACCGTCACCAGTTTTTGTATTTTGTTGATCAATTGATTGACTTCTTGATAACTTTCTTTAGTAGAGCCATTGAAAATGTTATTTGAGGTATCGTTTAATACAGGACAAATCCCGATGGACTGGAGAGAGACGAACATAACAGCTATATTTAAGAAGGGAAAGAGAAATGACCCAGGAAATTATAGACCAGTCAGTTTGACAAGTGTTGTGTGTAAACTAATGGAAACGGTAATTAGAGAAGGAATAATGGAGCACATGAAATCAAACCAACTTTTCAGTGGGAGACAGTTCGGATTCTTACCGGGGAGGTCAACGGTACTACAGCTAATTAAGGTGGTAGATGATTGGATGAAAATTCTAGAAGATGGTGATGTAATAGACGTGGTATATTGTGATTTTATGAAGGCCTTCGATAAGGTCCCACATAAAAGGTTAATAGAGAAAGTTAGAAGCTATAATATAGGGGAGAAATGTGTGAAATGGATAGAAGCCTTCCTGAAAGATCGGAGACAGAAGGTGCTGGTGAATGGAATAGGCTCAGGGTGGAGGGAAATTACAAGTGGGGTTCCTCAGGGATCTGTGTTGGGACCACTACTGTTTGTTATATTTATCAACTACTTACCTGAAGTTATAACTAATGGAAGTGAGGTACAGTATACCTATATGCAGATGACACTAAGCTGTATAGAAGAGTGAGGAGTAAGGAAGATGCGAGTTTGCTTCAAGGAGATGTGGATGGCATGAAGGGATGGTCTGAGCATTGGTTAATGCCTTTTCATCCAACAAAATGCAAGTACATGCGGATTGGGACAAGCAAGATAGACAAGGTAGGATACAGTATGTATGAAGCGATGGAGGAAGTGAATGCAGAAATGGATGTAGGAGTAGTGATAGACAATAAGTTAAATTTCTCAGAACATTTAGCAGAAAAGATAAACAAAGCCAATAGAATTGTAGGGCTGATAAGGAGGACATTTGTGTCACTTGACGAAGAAATCTTCAGGAATCTCTATACAGCGCTGGTTAGGCCGCACCTGGAATATGCAAACCAGGTGTGGGCTCCATATATGGTAAAGGATATAGAAGCAGTGAAGAAAGTGCAGAGGAGAGCTAGCAAGCTAGTACCAACGTTGAAGAACGCGGGCTATGAGCAGAGGTTGAGGACACTGGGGCTTCCGACACTGGCATATAGGAGAAAGAGAGGGGATATGATAGAGACTTTTAAGATAGTGTCAGGAAAGTATGATGAGGATGTGTGTGAAGGTATCTTCTTGATGCGGGAGGGAACAAGGAATGAGAGGACACTCAGAAAAATTTACAAAGAAAGAAATAGGCTTGAGAAGGCAAAGAACTCATTTTGTGATAGAGTGGTAAATGAGTGGACCGCACTGCCCCAGTATGTAGTCGATTCCGAATCAATAAGGGAGTTTGAAAGTAATCTTGATAAAGCATGGGCAAGACAAGATTTGAAGTTTGATTATAAAGCAAAAATACAGAATAGTAAAAATGTTGCGTCTGCTACCGCCGCCGCCAACACCGTGAACGACCGCAGCAGTGCAAGTACTGGTACTGAGCTGGATACACAGACCTAGTTTGCCTTTTTCCAGAGGATCTACTGTAAGAAACTGTAAGAAGTTATTAGAACAGATACACTGAATGCGTTTTTACTATTTTGTAGTCGTATATCGACTTGCATAAGTTAGTTAGTTAGGTAGTTATGTAGAGCAGATTAACCAGACCACTGAGCTCCATACGGAACTCTCATAGGTCTGGCCCGAAGGATTGGCTCAGATTACTGAAAGGAGCTTAAGGCGACGCAAAAAACGGACGATAGGGGGTAAGGAAAATGACGGAGAATCGGATAAAAGGTCAGTGAATGATTTAGTACCAAAAACAAACCGTACGCAGACGGGCAGTATCTGGGCAGTCAAAGACGTGGCGAACAGTTAGAGGGGAATGACAGGAGGAGCAGGTAGGGGGCGGAGTGCGGGGAGTGGTGATTTGATTAGTTTTTTATAGGAAAAAGAAACAAATTACAATATATAAAGAGCTTGGATTGTTTCGCACAGAAGGTTAAGTCAGGAATACCAAAAACAGTGTGATTGTCTTTTGCACCTTACCTTACAGTAGTTTTTAGTGATTTTCATCTTTCAGTTATGAATGTTTTGAGATAATCAGCTGGCCAGTTTAATAGGCAATCTAAAAACTGTATGAGCCTGGCCCAGAGTGCTAAAATCGGTGGTTATCGGTTCAACAAACCGGGCGGAGAACAGCACTATATTTGGCTGGGATTGTAACAAGGTTGTTAAAGAGTTGGTGAGAGTTGGTGATTTATTTTAATAAACAATATGCATGTAGTTACCGGTTACAAGTTTTGGCAAATCAGAGAGTTAAATTCATATCCCTGTTCTTTTGTGGGCAAATTATATGGATACATTAAGTGTTGGGCCAATGGACATTGACTCCTTTAGAATGCAGAGATTCTGAAGGCTTTTGTGAAGTGCTGTAGGTGTATTGTGATTTTATAAATACAAGATAAAATTTTGTATCCCTGGGGGTTAGGGAATAGAATATGCCCCACGTGCCTTCTGCGTATCGTAAGAGGCGACTAAAGAGGTTGGGTCGGTGGGCTTGCGACCCCCACCCGGAAAAAATATCTAAGCAAAAAAAACGAACGAACAGCCTCGGATGCGGACGGAACCAACGTTGACGAACCACGACCGACTAAGGACATGCCTTCGGACATTCTGAGAATGGCTACGTGGAATGTTAGTGGCATGAATGATGGCACAAAAGAGAGAGAGGTTCTGGAAGTGTTAGTGAATGCCAGGCTGGATGTATGTGGAATGACAGAGACCAAATGGAAAGGTTCAGATGGGAGAGAGTGGGAGTGTGGAATGGGTGTGTGTGCTGGAGTGAGTGAAGGAACAGCGAGAGAAGGTGCATGTTTGTTTGTAAGTAGCAAATGGAAGGAATGTGTAAGAGAGTATGGGTCTGTGGGTTCAAGGATTGTGTGGGTGAGAATGAAAGTAGGAATACAAACGTGGGTGATTGTATGCGTGTATGCCCCGACAGAGGATATACTTGAAAGAAAGAAAGAGGAGTTCTGGATGAATGTGGAGGCGTGCCTGGAGAAGTTTGACAAGAAGGAAAGAATATTTCTGATTGGGGATATGAATGGTAAGGTGGGTGATAGGAAAGTTGAGGGAGTGGTGGGAGGGTGGGGGGGTACCATCAGAGGTGAATGGAGATGCTCCTGGACTTGCGGACGTTTGTGTGGGGAGGAGGCTGGGGATAGCCAACACCTTCTTCCGACACAGAATGATCCACAGGTACACATGGAAACGGATGTTGACGATGAAGGATAAGACAGTGGTGGAACGAAAGTCAGGAGTTGATTATGTATGTGTGGATGAACGAATGAAGAAATCTGTGATGGATGCTAGGGTGTATAGGGGTATTGGAGGGGGTCTGTCTGATCATTATGTAGTGGTAGCTAAGGTTAGGATACAAAAGAAGTGGGTGAGGAGAGCGGGAGGGAGGCGAGAGGAGGGTGGAATGGTGAGGAGGGTGGAGAGGTTGCAGGAGGAGGAAGTCAGGGAGGAGTACAGGAGAGCAGTGGAAAGACGACTAGGTGGGTTCGACCTGGAAGTTATGGAGGAAGTGGAGGAGATGAGCAAGGTGTTTAAGGATGAGATCTGTGCAGCATGTGAGGAGGTGTGTGGAGTGAGGAGAAGAGGGAGGGGAGTGAAAGGTACAGCATGGTGGACAGAAGAGGTAAGAATAGCTGTGGAAGAAAAGAAGAAAGCATATAGAGAGTGGTTGTGGGTAGTAGAGGGAATGAAGATTCCGAGAGACAGCAACGAGCAAGGTACGTGGAGAGTAAGAGGGTGGTGAAGAGAGTAGTGAAGGAAAGTAAGAGAAGAGTAGATGAGGAATTTGGAAGGAATCTGAGTGTAAAATGGAGGGAGAGTAAGAAACTGTTCTGGAAAGAAGTCAAGAAAGTTAGGGAAGGTAGCAAGGGAAACAGTAAGGGTGTGAAAGATAAGAAGGGAATAATGCTAGCCGAGAAGCAAGAGAGAGTCGAAAGATGGAGGGAGTACTTCAGTGAGTTGCTAAATGAAAGGAATGAAGAGCCAGCAAACATAGCTGGATATGGTATGGGAGGGAGAAGAAGAGAAGTAGTGGAGGAGGAGGTGGGGATCAGGAGGTCAGAAGTGTGGGAAGCCATGAAAAGAGTGAAGTTGGGGAAAGCACCAGGAACAGATGGAGTGTGTGGGGAAATGTTGAGGTATGGTGGTGAGATAGTGATAGAATGGGTATGGAAAATGTGCAAACTAGCATGGGAGAAGGGGAGTGCACCCGATGACTGGAAGACTGGCATAATAGTCCCCCTATATAAGGGCAAAGGGGAAAGAGGAGTGTGTGGTAACCACCGAGGAATATGTCTTCTAAGCGTAGTAGGGAAGGTATACAGTAGGGTAGTGATTGAGAGAGTGAGAGTGAGAACGGAGAAATGGATAGGCGACGAGCAGGGAGGTTTTAGGAAGGGAAGAGGATGTGTAGATCAGATTTTTACCCTGAATTGTGTTGTGGAGAAGTATCTGGAGAAGAAACAAAAGGTGTATGTTGCCTTTATGGACTTGGAGAAGGCCTATGACAGAGTGGATAGAGAAGGTTTGTGGAAAGTACTTAGAATATACGGAGTAGAGGGCAAGTTGCTGAAAGCAGTGAAGAGCATGTATGAGGGTGCAAAGGCGGCAGTACGTGTGGAGAGTGAGCAGAGCGAGTTCTTTGACCTGAATGTTGGTTTGAAACAGGGGTGTGTGATGTCCCCGTGGTTGTTTACTGTATATATGGATGGAGTTCTGAAAGAAATACTATCAAGAGCAGTGGATGTTGGTGTATCGCTGAAAAGGGAGGGAATTGAGTGGAAGCTACCTATACTGCTGTTTGCGGATGATACAGTTCTGATGAGTGATAATGAATGGGAGTTGCAGGGTCTGGTAAATGAGTTTGGAACAGTGTGCGAAAAACGGAATTTGAAGGTAAATACGGGGAAGAGCAAGGTTATGGTCTTCGAAAGGGGTGAAGTCACAGAGTGTGAGGTGAAGCTGAACGGTCAGGCTATGGAGATCGTCAACTCTTTTAAGTATCTGGGCAGTGTGTTGAGTAAAGATGGGACTATGGATGAAGAGGTGCGGGAGAGGGTACAACAGGGGAAGAGGGTTGTAGGAACGCTAAAAGCAGTAACAAGAAATAGGGTGGTCAGTATGGAAGTGAAGAAGTCCTTGCATGACAGTGTGGTAATCCCGACACTGACTTACGGAAGCGAAGCATGGACGTTGGTTGAGAGACTCAGACCAAGAGTGAGAGCAGTGGAAATGAATTACTTAAGGAGTGCGTGCAGAGTTACATGGAGGGATAGACAGACTAATGAGGAAGTAAGAAGGAGGTGTGGTGTGGAGGTAGATGTGCTGGAAAGTGTGAAAAGGAACAACTTGAGATGGTTCGGCCATATGGAACGTATGGAAAGCGAGAGAATGACTAAGAGGGTGTATGAGAGCGAGGTGGAGGGACAGAGGGGGAGAGGTAGACCGAATATGAGGTGGAAGGATGGAGTGAGGAAGTACATGAACGAAGGTGGTGCTGGTTGGGGGGAGGGGCGTCGACTGACTGGGGACAGAGGTGCATGGGGGCGGTTCGTTCGTGGCCACCCCTTCGGGGATCACGGCGTCAGGCAATAGATAGATAGATAGAATATTGGAAGAACCGGCTTTTGGCATGGGCATTTTTCTACCGAAAAATTTACAAATGACTCTAAAAGGTGGATCTAATGGATGTGTTTTTAAAGTTTGATGGAAGTCTAGGGAGGAAACTAGAACAATAATACAAAAATACATAAATAAGCCCATCTCCCCTTAACCAATATCTAAAATCACATAGCCGATTTACCCGATATATAAATCACATGACCCATTTACCCGACATCTAAATCACATAGGCTAACCTATATTCTCGATATATAAAATCCCGCAACCGATGTGCCCGATATTAGAAATAACATAGCCGATTTACCTGATATAAAAAAACCCACAACCGATTTACCGGCCAAACATCGTTACCCATTCCATTGCCGCTGTATCTAGTTCACTCAATACTACCACACCATCACTAATTCATCAAAGGACCCAGGTGATATATCACTAAGTTATTGTATTCCTTTCACTCGGTAATATTCCTGTCTGTTTGTATTCCTTATAAGCTCTATTTCTTCCGTGGGGGGTTCTTTTTGGATTTCGCCCCATTAGTTGGATAGCTTAGTTTGGAGCAAAAGCAAGGCCCCCTCCCGCCCTATAGTTGGTATCAGCAATGTCTAAACTTGATTTATTCATTTCGAGTGAGATATACGAACATTTTCCCACAATTATACCCACCCTATTCAACATCTGGCAGACATTAATATAGCACGGAGCGAGCCTAACGTAATGACAGCTAAGACATCCCTTATTAGCGCAACAGTACATTATCTGGGGCTTGCATTATGGAATTTTTGGGTGGATTTGTGTACAGTATTATGCATAGGAACGTAGAACACGGAATATACAGTATACTGTATATATATATACTGTATATATGAATTTGTATATTGCGTAAAGGAATATATACACGACATACTGTATATATAGACACAGTAACACATACACATAGCACACAGTCGCACACACATATACATATATGCACTAATACACGAATTACATACATACTTACATACATACTGTAAGCTGTATGTTTAATGGTTACAATACAGGACATACATACACAGATACATCAATTAACACAAACACACACACACACGCTAACACACACATACACAAACACACACACACAAACACATACACACTAACACACACACACACAAACACACACACACACACTCAGCACCGGCGCAACACCCAAATTTCAAATTGAATTTGTAAGTTGCTATGGAAACTGAAACGTAACACAGTTTGAAGTACACATGACGTGAGTGTGTGTGTGCTCTAGAACAATAGCAGGACACACACACACACACCCACACACACACCCACACACACACACACCCACACACACACACACCCACACACCACGCCGCACCGATTTTTGTTGAGCTTTTTTATTTAGAGAGCAAATATAAATCGCCAAAGTTATGACATTTATTAGATGGCCGGCCTAGTAAATTTACAAGTTAGTTGTGTCAATCATTCACTAGGGATCGCTCTGTAAATCTCTCTATCTCTCTCTCTCTCTCTCTCTGTTTACCTATCCATGTTTTCTATTCCCTATCCCGCTACATAACCCCTTCTCTCTCTCTCTCTATCTCTATATCTATCTCTCTCTGCTTACCTATCCATTTTTCTATTCCCTATTTCTCTCAATCTCTCTCTCTCTCTCTCTCTCTCTCTCTCTCTCTCTCTCTCTCTATCTGTCTATCTCTCTGTCTCTCTCTCTCTCTCTCTCAGAACAAAGTTGGCAGTATCTCTCCACTGAGGAGACTTAAGACGGCTGTTAGAGAAGCCAGGTACGATAAATGTGTAAGAGAGAGAGAGAGAGAGAGAGAGAGAGAGAGAGAGAGAGAGAGAGAGAGAGAGAGAGAGAGAGAGAGAGAGAGAGAGAGAGAGAGAGAGAGAGAGAGAGAGAGAGAGGCGGAGAGGGGTCATAGCAGCAATAGAGAGAGAGAGAGAGAGAGAGAGAGAGAGAGAGAGAGAGAGAGAGAGAGAGAGAGAGAGAGAGAGAGAGAGAATGACCTAGAGAGTAGTACAAACGAGACAGTGACAAATATAACCAACCACTCAAGTAGTGGTTCGTTGGTTACAGGACGTGATTAATAGCTCTCTGTGCCTAGGTTCGATCACAGCATAGTCGCAGGGGGATATGTATTGGGATCGAAGTCATTTATTATACTGTAGTTGGTCAAATAGGTAAAATGAAATGGCCAAGTACTTTATTAATTAGAAAGTAACACACGTAGCATTTACCGTAATGTGTACTACTGATAGTGCTATCGCTCCCCCTCACCCCTCTCCCTTTCTCCCCTCCCCTCAACCCCTTCTCTCTCACTCATCTGATAATTCAGATGTTTTAAGCAATATCACCGTTACAGAGAGAGAAGTATTGAATTGTTTAGATAAACTCAAGGTAAATAAAACGCCTGGACCTGATACAATCTCGCCTAGAGTTCTAAAGGAAGCTAAGGATGAGCTCTCCAAACCACTGACATTACTATTCAATAAATCCTTGCAGTCTGGAACTATGCCTGATCAGTGGAAGCTAGCCAACGTAACACCGATATTCAAAAAAGGCAGCAAATCCCTACCCAGTAACTATCGTCCAATTAGCTTAACCTCAGTTGTATGTAAAATGCTAGAAACGGTCATACGAGATAGACTCGTAAATCACTTAGAGGAAAATAACATACTTAAAGATACTCAACACGGCTTTCGTAAAAAACGTTCCTGTTTAACAAACCTCTTAGACTTCTTCCACGATATCCTCAACCTCTACGATGAAAGTAAAGCTGTAGATATTATATACCTTGATTTTCAAAAGGCCTTTGACAAAGTTCCCCACAAACGTTTACTGCTAAAACTAAAAGCGCATGGAATACAAGACGGTGTGTTGAAATGGATAGAAAATTGGCTCAGCGACAGAAAGCAAAGAGTAGTCATAAACGGTAAGGCATCTAAATGGACCAATGTAAGTAGCGGGGTACCCCAGGGATCGGTACTAGGACCAATTCTCTTTCTAATTTACATCAACGACATAGATGAGGGTCTCACCTGTACAATCTCAAAATTTGCTGACGATACAAAAATTGCAAATAGCGTACTCTCAAAAGAACAAGTTGACGATATGCAACACAATCTAGATAAATTGTCATGTTGGGCCCAAATTTGGCAAATGAGTTTCAATGCGGATAAATGTAAAGTACTACATATCGGATACCTAAATGAGAAAGCAAACTATTTGATGAATGGCACTCAGCTTAAGAATGTAAACAGAGAAACCGATCTGGGAGTAACAATATCGAGTAACCTAAAACCGAGTCAACAATGTTCAGAAGTTGTTAAGAAGGCAAACAAAATAATTGGCTTTATAGGCAGGTCATTTGAGCATAAATCCAAAGAAGTTATCCTAACCCTTTACAATTCCTTAGTCCGCCCTCTTCTGGAATACTGCGTTCAATCCTGGTGCCCTTATTACCAAAAAGATATAAACAAGCTAGAACGAGTTCAACGTAGAGTTACCAAAATGATACCTAGCCTAAAGAACAAACCATACGAAGAGCGTCTTAGAGAATTAAATCTATTTCCTTTAATCCAGCGCAGATTAAGAGGTGACTTAATTCAAGTGTTCAAAATCATCAAAGGCATCGACAATATGAACTGTAGTAAGTACTTCACTATCGACCAATCTAATTACACGCGGGGAAATGGTTGCAAAATTATTGGTAAATCTTTTAACTCTAACGAATCTAAGAATGTCTTCTTCAATCGAGTTGTCAACTTGTGGAATGGGCTTCCCCGAAACGTTATAGACTGCATCACCGTTGATTCATTTAAACTCCGCGTAGACAAATATCTCGCATCAAACCCGCGACTGACTGCGTTTGTAAATGAATAACTTTATTTTATCCCCCCCTCAGTTACTAACCCATCTGTCCCCTACTAACTTCCTAATCCTGCCACGGACATTAGTTCCAGGGCAGTAATTCCCTTTCCAATGTTCCCTTACCCACTCTAAACCACTGTTTGGACACTTGATCCTCAGTGTTTTGGAGGACAAGCAACCTAGAAGGGTCACTAGATCTGTTGTTGCTTGATTTCCTTCCTTTGAACTCTCTCTCTCTCACTCACTCCTACTCTCTCTCTCTCACTCACTCCTACTCTCTCTCTCTCTCTCTCTCTCTCTCTCTCTCTCTCTCTCTCTCCTACATACAGAATATTTAACAGACCTATATAATAATACATGCACAATTCAAAACATAAATAAATACATAATAATAATAATAATAATAATAATAATAATAATAATAATATTAATCATAATAATGATAAATAATACTAATAATACTAATAACAAAAACAATATCAAGTGACCTTTAGTACAAAGCCTTTATAAAACAATCAAATATTCACACACCATAACAAGCGACCTACATACCGAAACTATATGTTAACAAACAAACAAACAAACATTCGACTCCTGAAGATATGCCCAAAATATCGGACCTAAATACCGAAGCTCAAAGGCACATATTTGACTCAGGTATTTTCGTTTTAAGTCGCACAGATATCACTATACGAAGCCAGGGTTAGTATTGATGATGATGATTATTATTATTATTATTATTATTATTATTATTATTATTATTATTATTAGCGGATGTAAATATTAGGACTTGATAACAAATATCTAAAATATAAACTCTGTGGTATTACACAGACATTTGAAAGACATACTTTTAAGGGGGGGGGGGGGGGGGGATGGACCGGTGTTCTGGCCTCCCTTTTCCCTCATGATTAGCCCCATTAGTTTTGAGATTTTAAGACGTTTGGTCCATTACTTTGGTGAATTTAAGACTTTATGCCCCGTTTCTTTGCCAATATTAAGACGTTTCGTGCTATTTTGGTGTCGATTTTTTTCCAGGCGAATGATAGTGAGCTTGTAATTTTGGAAGAACCGGCCTTCGGCCTAAAAAAAAATCTACCGAAAAAATGTACACATTAATCTAGACGGGGGATCTAATGGATGTTTTTTATTTATTATTATTATTATTATTATTTGTTTTTAGTTTGATGGAGGTCTAGGGGGGAAACTTAGATAAATAATTAATATATGAAAAATAAATCGACCAAAAAGTGAACCATATTAAATAATAACATCACAAATGCTAAGAATACCCAAGCAAAGCGTCCCTAGGGCAGTAAGAAGAGCCCAGGTAAATAATTCACAGCACAGCCTCCTACTTGTCACTCTCACTCTCACTCTCTCTTGATACGGATTTGGTGTATGTCTCTTTCTCTTTATACTAGTTGGCATACACGCAAAATATACAAAATAAGTTTGAAATTCCCTCACACTTTAGCTTTCACAATCCATAAATAACAGTGCAATTGTTTCACCGTTCACAATCAATAAATAACAATACAACGGCTTTAGCTTTCACAATCAATAAATAACAATACAACGGCTTTAGCTTTCACAATCAATAAATAACTTAGCTTTCACAATACATAAATATCAATACAGCTGCTTCAGCTTTCACAATCAATAATTAACAGCACGACTGCTAAACAAGCCAAAGAAGAGAGTCCAAAGATGGGAAAGCCAAAATAAGAGAGGAGAAAGGTGAAAGAAAGGAGAGTAAGTATTAAAAGGGAGGGGAAAGAAGGAGAGAGAAATGCGGAGAGGAGAGAAAAGAGGAGGAAAAACCGAGAACAGTAAGTAGGCCACACAGGTGAGACAGGTTAATTATTCACAGCAGCGAAACAGGTATTTGTTTCCTTGTAGGGCCTCCTTTTCCTCACTCTCTTGTTCTCATACGGATTTATTGTACGTTTGTATATATATATATATACCGTATATACATACATATATATATATATATATATATATATATTATATATATTATATATATATATATATATATATATATATATATACTGTATATATATATATATATATATATATATATATATATATATATATATATATATATATATATATACAGTATATATATATATATATACTGTATATATATATATATATATATATATATATATATATATATATATATATATATATATATACATATATATATACCGGTATATATATATATATATATATATATATATATATATATATATATATATATATATATATATATATATATATGTGTATATATATATATATATATATATTTTTTTTTTTCCCAGCTGAAAGTAAATTGGCATGTTCCCGTCTTGATTACTCGACTATTAGGTAGATTTTATAGCGAACTATATCGTTAATTATGAGGACTTGGGATTCTTATGGCATCGATATACTGTATAGTAGTTTTAAATGTTATTATTGAGCATCCATAAATCAGTTGCAAAGGGATTCAATTTACCGCCAGCTGAAATAAAAGGCAATAGTTGCATTAAAGATCCTCTCACACTTTGGCTTTCACAAAACAAACTATCTATCTAACTACCTAACTAACTAATCAACTCACTAATTCACTAACTAATTAATCAAATAACTAACAAACTAAATAACTAAATAACTAAATACATAAGTGGTCCACACAGGTAAAAGGGGGCTACACAGGTAAATTATTCACACCAATGGTCTCCACAGTCGATGAACTCCCCACCCACAGACACTCATTAGATATTTTGGACTTCTTTGTACTCAAGTTGTCTTTTGTATGCTCCTTTTGTACATATCTTAACCATATTTCCCAATGTTCTTGTCTATCGTTGATTTATATACAGTATATAAGCTTATTCTTACTACGAGACACTGAATTCACCTTCTCAAGAATCCCAGCTTAGGACACAGGTAAGAGGAGGACCAGGTAAATATATACAGGTAAATTATTCGGAAATTTACAATGTTGCATATTTAGCGTTACTCCTACTGGGACACGTTAACAAATCCCAGCTTAGGACACAGGTGAGAGGGGGCCACACAGGTAAATTATTCACACAAATGGTCTCCACACATGAACTCCCCACCCAAAGACACTCACGAGATATTTACACTTCTTTGTACTCTAGTTGGGGTTTGCACTATGATCCTTTTGTATATATCTAAATCTTTATCATTATAATCTGCGTTTATTATACGTATTCATGTTAGCTTCATTCCCCCTTTTTTTTGTTTATCAATGTTGAATAGTTAGCCTTATTCTTACTGCGAGACGTTAAATTAACCTTCTCAAAAATCTCAGCTTAGGACACAGGTACAGTCGTCAGAATAGGCTCTTTACGACCTCATCATGTTCAGTATGCAAATAAAACTGGCATACTCATAATTCGAATTGACTTTACCTTGCATATATTTACACAATGTTGAGTGAGTACATCTTTAACTATTATTTCTAAACTGTTCCCAGCAATATATAATACTTGCCTAATGAAAATCACAGGGTTGTGAAGAACTTATACCGACGACAGTACGAGAGGGACCAGGTAAGATATATAGGTAAATTAATCACAAATTTACAATGTTGTATATTTAACCTTATTCTTATTGGGAGACGTTAAATTCACCTCCTCAAAAATCCCAGCTTAGGACAAAGGTAAGAAGAGGGACGCACAGGTAAGATACAGGTAAAATATTCACAAATTTAGAATGTCGTATATTTAGTCTAATTCTTACTACGAAACTGTAAATTCACCTCCTCAAAAATCCCAGCTTAGGCCACAGGAGAGAGGGGAGACGCACAGGTAAGACAGATAAAGTATTCATATATTTACAATGTTGCATATTTAGCCTTATTGTTACTACGAGACGTTAAATTCACCTTCTCAAAAATCCCAGCTTAGGCCACAGGTAAGAGGGGGGATGCACAGGTAAGACACAGGTAAATCATTCACAACCAGTACCTCCACAGACACTCGCTACACCCCTTTACTTCTTCACAGACTACCTCCTTAAGGGGGGTCACCTGCTTTTTTGTTTCTCCTTTTCTCTCTTTCTCTGGGTTGCATCCATTCGGCCCCATTCAGCCTACTGTTTTAAGACGCTTATCCCCATCCAGGTGTCGATTTCCTTCTGGCGAGCGATAGCAAGCTAGCATTCTATGGAGAAATCCGGCTTCGCCGGAGAAATTTTTCTATCGAAAAATGTACAAATTTAGCCTGCTGTCAATTTAAAAAAAAAAAAATGCTGGCTCGCTAACGCTCACCAGGAAAAAATCGACACCTGGATGGGGATAAGCGTCTTAAAACAGTAGGCTGAGTGGGTCCGAATGGATACAACTCAGAGAGGGAGAGAGAGAAAAAAAAAATAACACGAAGTGGGCCCCCTTAACTACAGATACTCACTACACCTCTTTATATATTTTACTCTAAGTCTTCCTTGTGTTCTGTTCCTCTTGTACAGTCGCGCTAATAAGTGATGTCTCGGCACTTATAAGTATGTTTTGATCAATAATTGGTATCAGCACTATCTAAGCTTCATTTCTTCATATCGAGTGAAATATACAAACATTTTCCTACACTTACCGACCCTATTCAACATCTGACAGACATTAATGCAGCACAGAGCAAGCCAAACGTAATGCCAGCTGGGACATGACTTATTAGCGCGACCGTACTGTACATTAATTCCCATTCCCATTGATGTCACCTTCGTTTTCCCTTTGTTACCTATCATTTATTGTACTTCTCTGGCTATCATTAGACGGGTTTATTCAGCTTAGGAAGGGCATATGGAAGGAGTGTTGCTAATACGGTGGATGGTAACCCTTTCAAGATTCTATTACGCTTTTATTGTCTATATTCTGGCTAGTATTAGACGATGTTTATTCAGATTAGGAAGGATATATGGAAGTCAGACTGTTCAGGGGAGATCTCCACTCGAGGGATTTTTTTCTTGACCCCTTTCTCCCTCATGTTTAGCCCCATTGCTTTTGATATTATAAAACGTTTGCCCCATTAGTTTAGCGATTTTAAGAACTTTCACCCCATATAAAGACCTTTCGTGCCATTCAGGTGTCAATTTTATCCTGGCGAGCGATAGCGAGCCTGTAATTTAAGAGGAACCGAAAAATGTACAAATTTATCTTGAAAGCGGGTCAAGGGGGTGACATTTTAAGATTACTGGAGGAGTAGGAAACAAACTAGAAACCTCCCCTTAACTGAGATAGGCTTTACCCTTATAAGTCCCACACATCCTTCCTAACTGCATATAATCGTCTAATCATAGTAAGAATAAACTGTCAAAAGGCGTC
>CM064565.1:7312792-7315292 GCA_032716605.1 Paralithodes platypus | reverse complement strand
AATCACCAAACTAATGGGGCAAACGTCTTATAATCTCAAAAGCAATGGGGCTAGACATGAGGGAGCAAGGGGTCAAGAAAAAAAGTCCCTTAAGTGGAAATCTCCCCTTAACACCACTAAAACACCCACTTTTTGAGCTCCACTGTACGGTCGGCCACATGAGTTTTGTATTCACTCTTTGATTTTACCTGTGGAAGGAAAATAATGTATGCAAATTTGAAAGTTCGATTTACTGTCGTTGTTCCTGTAATCTATGTATGTGTGTGTGTGTGTGTGTGTGTGTGTGTGTGTGTGTGTGTGTGTGTGTGAAAGGAAGTACGTATGTATGATATATTCACGTATGTTAGTGTGTGTGTGTGTGTGTGTTTAAGTAAATATGTATGTTTTATATATATTATTGTATGTTAGTATGTATGCTTGTGTGTAGGTATGCTTGCATGTATATAAAGTGTGTGCATATTTATGTATTTCATCCTCTTCTTCTTCTCTTCTCTTCACAACATCCTCCTCCTCCTCCTCCTTGTTCTTGCCTCTTCCCCTTACGTGCTCTTATCGTTATTTATTAATTCTCTCATTCTTCTTCTTCTTCTTCTTCTCTTTCTTCTCCTCCTCCTCCTCCTCCTCCTCCTCCTTGTTCTTGCCTCCTCCTCCTCCTCCCCTAACGTGCTCTTATCGTTATTTATTCATCCTCTCCACTCATTAACTTTTAATTACCACTTTCTTACACTCCTGAGGTTTTGGTTCAGTGCCCCCTCCATCATCATCCTCTCCCCTTCTATCCTTTATTTACTTGTGTGTCTACTTACCTACCTACCTACCTACCTACCTACCTACCTACCTTCCTTCCTTCCTACCTACCTACCTACCTACCTTCCTACCTACCTACCTACCTTCCTACCTTCCTACCTACCTACCTTCCTACCTACCTTCCTTCCTACCTACCTACCTACCTTCCTACCTACCTATCTCAATTGTGGTATTGGCCCAGATAATATACATTCTTTTCATTTAAAGTATTGTACAAACGAATTGATAGTAGTAATTGCAAAGTTGATTTCTTCTTGTGTTGTACATGGTTGTATGCCTGTAAGAATGAACTTTGGAATTATGGTACCCTTATTGAAAGATAAGTATAAAGATAATACATCACTTGATAATTATAGATCAATTACGTTATCGCCAATATTATTGAAGGTATTTGAATACTGCTTGAAGTACAAAATTTTAAGATATGTTAGTTTAAATGATAGGCAGCATGGATTTAGAGAGAGGTATTCTACTTCTACTGCATGTTTTAGTTCTCAAGGAAACTATTTTAAGGTACACCACGGAGGGATCTAATGTTTTTTCATGTTTTATTGACCTGACAAAAGCTTTTGATAAGGTGAATCATTTCAAACTTGCAAATAAGCTTTTAAAACTAGGATTACCAAATTTCTTGGTTAATATTTTATTTTACTTTTACAGAAACCAACATGTTGTGTCAAATTTAAAGATTCAATTTCAACTGAATGGACTATGAAAAATGGAGTGAGACAGGGTGGGGTTTTATCTCCCTTGTTGTTTTCAATTTATATTGATGACTTATTAAGTAAATTATCTGCAAGTAATGTAGGCTGTAGACTAGGTTTACAAGTCAGCAATGTGATCGCCTATGCAGACGATCTTGTAATATTGGCTCCTTCGGTTAGAGGTCTGCAAACATTGATAGATATTATGGATCATGAAATTAAACAACTAGACTTATCTATTAACTCTGCAAAATCAGTATGTATGATCTTTAAATATAAGTATGGACAGGAAATGAATCCTTTCATATATTTAGACAATAACAAATTAAATATTGTTTCTGAATACACAATTTTGGGTTTTATAATTGATTGTAATCTTAATAATGACTTGGATATGATAAGATGCAGAAATAAGTTTTACAATGAGTTTAATTGTCTTTTAAGAAAGTTTAGCAACACGAGTACTGAAGTATTTTTAAATTTATTTCAAAGCTACTGTTTGAATTTTTATGGCGCTGAACTTTGGTTTAATAATAGAAAATGTTATATACCGTTTAAGCAGTTTTCCATTGGATACCACAAGGCAATAAAGAAAATATTGAATATGAAGTACTGGGAGAGCAACCACAGTGCTTGTAGAGAATGTGGAGTGATGGTGTTTAGGCATTTGGTTAACTGGATGAAAATAAGATTTGTATATAGAAATCTCATAAAGCCATGTAGTTTATAGAGAAGAACATGTATTACATGTTACATAGATCTTTTCTTGTAAAGGATGTTGAAAAAATAATCCTACATGAGTATGGATTTACTAACTTATTGCTAAATGATAGCAATGCTATCAGATCAAGAATTGTTTATGTACAGAACACAGAACCAACTATGCGCTAAGGACTTTTAGCTTAATGTAGATTACGTAAATAACTCTGTAAAAAGTGTATGTATATGTCTTTTATGAAATAAAATTATGACTGACTGACTGACTATCT